>OY282559.1:173235583-173835583 GCA_958295665.1 Tipula vernalis
CGGTTGAAACACCGAAAATTTGCCGAGCAAGTTTGCCGGTTCTGAGCACCATAAATTATCGGCTTTTTGTTTTGTAACCTTTGATATTTGAGGAATTATTTGGTGTCCGGTTGATAATGAACGACGACAGCATTATCTTCGTCTCTTTCAAACCAGCGTTACAGTTTCGAGAACACAGAAAACCTAATATTCATAACAAACCTATTAAATAATACTCTTATAATATTAAATAAACTTAAAATCGCTAGAAAAGGTTAAATGTACTGTTTCAGTAATTACCGCGTTAATTTGACAATAATGTTGAATAACAAATTACAGAAATCCAACTTGATATACCAATTGGTTTGGAAAAGAAAAAACTGCTTAACTCGATCGAAGGGATATTGGACAGATGGCACTACCTGAATATTTTAAAAGGCAATTTAAATGCATCGGTTGAGAAATTAGGATTCCCACAAGATTTGGTCTTCCAGCAAGGTAACGACCTCAAACTTACCGTGCTTCTTATTCGAGAATGATTGCTGTATGACACCCCCAAACAACTATATTCTCGTCCACAAAGTCCAGATCTAAATCCTATAGAACATCTATGGGATTATATAGAAATGAAACTCCGTAAACATACCATCAGTGTTGTGCACGTAAATTACATTGCGTAATTTACACTATTATTTACGTGTAAATAATTGTATCTTTACCTGAAATTTTTTACGTTACAAAGTAAAAAATTGTAAATAATTAACGACATCTGTGCGAAATGTGACATTTAAATGAAAAGAGCAGAATTAAAAAATTGTATGTCTATATTACAACCATTTCACAGCTCTATCTATTGAAATTAATTTGAATGTAGATTATACTATTTGTTTTAAATAAAATGTTTAAAATATGCTGATCAAACGCATTTTCTTTAACAAAAAACGGAATAATTTATTCTGTTTTTTAAGTATTAAAATTGTATCTATTCGAAAATGTTATTAAAAAAATAATTTCTCTATTTACATACATGGTTCAAATAATTATAATTTATTCTGCGCCATCTCACACGTAGGTATCATACTATTTGATTTATAAAATTTGACTGTGTATGTTTTACTTTTAACTTTCACCACCGCAATTATGTTAGATTGTCAAGAAAATTTATTTTGTAAAATATTAAAACTATCTATCTATAGCATTCACAGTTGATATTAATTTCTTTTTTTTTTTTTTTTTTTTTTATATACATATTTTAATTGGGTGCAGAGCGGACTTATTAACGGTCCTAGCTCCTTGTAACTGTCAGAGCTTCTGCACCCAATGCGCGATCCTTCAAGTAAAGATTAATAGCTACCTTAAATTTATTCATTTTGTATTCCTCCGGAAATTTGAAGTGTATTAGAGAATTCCACTTTTTTGATGTTCGATATACAAATTCGCGCTTAATTTCTTCAGTTCGAGGTTTCGGGAGCTTCACCGTAAACCTATGTGCATTGGTTGTTCCTCTTGTTACTCTTGTTGTTGTAACGAATGGTGGTATTTTCTCCGATAGTTCTGCAGAACATTTACCATGTAAGCATCTGTAGAAGACGCAGAGTTCTGCAACATCTCTGCGATGCTGTAAGCTGTCTAGTTCTTGGGTAAGTCTGGGATTCCGTATTATTCGGATAGCGCGGCGTTGAACCCTGTCCAATAACTGGAGGGTGGTACCAGACGCACCTCCCCAAATTTGACAGCAATACTCTATAATTACGACAACTACTCCAAGTCCAAGCGAGCTTGCCAGAAGTAATCGATTCTTAATGCTTATAAATATATGGCCACCATTTTGCAATTGGTATTCTAACAGCTACGTTCTCGAAAACGATAAGTAATTTAATTGGATCACGCATCATTTATCATGGCTCAACTTTGTTACAATAATATCATGGCAGGGGCAGCGAAATGCATTCATAACTGTGGTAACCAGTTGGTTTTTGGTACGGTTCTTTGAAAGCAATAGCACAAATTAATTCGGTCACAAATAGCGTGTACCGAATTTCAATATTAGAACGTATCCCGTTCCAGTTATACGGCTGGCTATATATTCCCGTAGTATTTAGTATGAGAAAATAAACGTTTTCTCAACAACTTCCCGTGTTTGTAGAAGAAACGTTTATTCTCTCATACTAAACACTACGGGAATATATAGACAGCCGTTTAATCCGAACGGGATCGGTTATAATATTGAAATTCGGTACACGCTATTTGTGGGCCAATATCAACTTGCATACTAAGTTTTACTTCAATCGGTTGAGAAACACGGGAAGTTGTAGAAGAAACGTTTATTTTCTCATACTAAACACTACGGGAATATATAGACAGCCGTATAATCGGAACGGGATACGTTTTAATATTGAAATTTGGTACACGCTATTTGTGGGCCAATATAAACTTGCATACTAAGTTTCACTTCAATCGGTTTAAAAACACGAGAAGTTGTAAAAGAAACGTTTATCCTCTCATACTTAACACTACGGGAATATATAGACAGCCGTTTAATCGGATACGTTATAATATTGAAATTTGGTACACGCTATTTGTGGGCCAATATAAACTTGCATACTAAATTTCATTTTAATCGGTTAAGAAACACGGGAAGTTGTAGAAGAAACGTTTATTTTCTTATACTAAGCACTACGGGAATATATAGACAGCCGTATAATCGGAACGGGATACGTTTTAATATTGAAATTTGGTACACGCTATTTGTGGGCCAATATCAACTTGCATACTAAATTTCACTTCAATCGGTTAAGAAACACGTTAAGTTGTACAAGAAACGTTTATTTTCTCATACTAAACACTACGGGAATATATAGACAGCCGTATAATCGGAACGGGATACGTTTTAATATTGAAATTTGGTACACGCTATTTGTGGGCCAATATAAACTTGCATACTAAATTTCACTTCAATCGGTTAAGAAACACGGGAAGTTGTAGAAGAAGTTTATTTTCTTATACTAAACACTACGGGAATATATAGACAGCCGTATAATATAATATTGAAATTCGGTACACGCTATTTGTGGGCCAATATCAACTTGCATACTAAATTTCACTTCAATCGGTTAAGAAACACGGGAAGTTGTAGAAGAAACGTTTATTTTCTCTTACTAAACACTACGGGAATATATAGACAGCCGACATACGATTAATGCACAGAAACCCTTATTGTTACAACTGATGGATGGGCTGCAATCCGATTCCTAAAAAAGATAAATAAAACACAAAGAATTAATTCTTAATTTAATACTCCACATAACTTATACTTATCTAAAATCAACAGCTGATCTTGCGACCTTCAATCAACTTATGTAATAAAAGGTTAACAGCACCTTTACAGCGATAATACTAGCATCCGTGAATTTGCTAGAATATAATAATTCCCAACCATGTTCATTGGCGTATTTTTCACTTATTTTTAAATAAACAAACTAATTAACTAATAAACAAACACTGCGTTTCATTAAATTTTTGTTTATTGTTGTGACATTTAATTTCGAAATTTTTTTGCCATTGTGTTTGTACATCCAGGTGTGTATTTAAAATATTAAGGGTTATTTATTGAGAAATAATGTTAATATTTTTTATAAATAGGTAATAAAACGTGATAGAATTAAAACTAATTAACTATTGTTAATATTTTAAAAACATTTTTTAAGTATTATGTAAGTTTTATGTTAAAACATTCATTTTCGAATAATTTTCGACATTCTATTTATTTGAGTACGGTTCTATACAACTTGTGTCTCATTAAAGGCAGAGGAGTATATAAAAAGAGCGAGTGATCTTATTAAAAACTTCTACAATTTCATATTGCTTGATTTGGTATTAAAATTTTCTGATGCTAAATCCAGGTACTTTAAGTCAGTGGGCCAAATCAAGTAAAAATGCACGAAACAATTGCAATCGTACAATTGTACAAGATCGTTATGTCATGCGGCCAACATAATATAATGCCCGTATTTCTGTGAAATAATTTACATTATCGGAAATACTTTTGAGCAGAAGCGGGCGAATTTCTGTCAATATACACAAAAATTGCGGCGGGCTTAGTAAACAGCAATTGCACTCTTAAAAATATTTTTTGATTTATTTGCTAAAACTAACCACAGATGGCATTGCGATAAATTCTAGCGTGAATATATACCTACACTGAAAAAAAAAGGTACGCATATTCAATAAAAAACTTTATTGAATCAATGAAATAAAGTTATGAGTTTGCGCCAATTAACGAATTTATAAATAATATAAACAGATAGTTATCAGTTGATAATTAAAATTATCAATCAATAAACTATTTATAAATTTAATGTAAATAATTCATAAAATTATTTAAAAAATTGTTGAGATTTTCAATGTATAAGGTTGTTATTACCATGAATGACTTAATAAAATTTAAGAATCCTATTTATTAAACCAAAGAATTTATTAATACACTCCAAATAAAAGTATGAAATATGTCCATAAATTCAATGAATGAGATTATCATTTCGATAAACGAATTAATCAAGCTAAACAATAATTTTCATAGAATCTATGAATTTATTTATACACTTCCACAAAAAAGCAAGAATGTTGTTCCTGAATTCAATGAATGAGATTATCATTTCGATAAACGAATTAATCAAGCTAAACAATAATTTTCATAGAATCTATGAATTTATTTATACACTTCCACAAAAAAGCAAGAATGTTGTTCCTGAATTCAATGAATGAGATTATCATTTCGATAAACGAATTAATCAAGCTAAACAATAATTTTCATAGAATCTATGAATTTATTTATACACTTCCACAAAAAATCAAGAATGTTGTTCCTGAATTCAATGAATGAGATTATCATTTCGATAAACGAATTAATCAAGCTAAACAATAATTTTCATAGAATCTATGAATTTATTTATACACTTCCACAAAAAATCAAGAATGTTGTTCCTGATTTCAATGAATGAGATTATCATTTCGATAAACGAATTAATCAAGCTAAACAATAATTTTCATAGAATCTATGAATTTATTTATACACTTCCACAAAAAATCAAGAATGTTGTTCCTGAATTCAATGAATGAGATTATCATTTCGATAAACGAATTAATCAAGCTAAACAATAATTTTCATAGAATCTATGAATTTATTTATACACTTCCACAAAAAATCAAGAATGTTGTTCCTGAATTCAATGAATGAGATTATCATTTCGATAAACGAATTAATCAAGCTAAACAATAATTTTCATAGAATCTATGAATTCATTATATATATATATATATATATATATATATATATATATATATATATATATATATAAATATATATATATATATATATATATATATATATATATATATATATATATATATATATATATATATATACATATATATATATATATATATATATATATATATATATATACATATATATATATATATATATATATATATATATATATATATATATATATATATATATATATATATATATATATATATATATATATATATATATATGCAAATATGTACCTCAAATAGCGTCTTTTCAGGGAAATATTTTATGCAATTTAAAACCAATAATTTTATCAAACTTTCATATTTTATTATTTGATTTTTAAACTTAAAAAATATTCGTATGTACTACGAAATTACAAATGTTTAATTGAATTGATACAAAACATGATGATTTTTATAATAAAAAAATAAAACATTTACTTAATAAATTGTATTTTATAATTGTTTTAAACTTAAAAAATATTCGTTTGTAATATTCCAAAGTATGAATATTGAATTGAACTGATACAAAACATAAAAAATGATTTTTATAATAAAATATTAAAACATTTACTTAATAAAATGTATTTTATAATTGTTTAAACTTAAAAAATATTCGTATGTAATATTCCAAAGTATGAATATTGAATTGAACTGATACAAAACATAAAAAATGATTTTTATAATAAAATATTAAAACATTTACTTAATAAATTGTATTTTATAATTGTTTTAAACTTAAAAAATATTCGTTTGTAATATTCCAAAGTATGAATATTGAATTGAACTGATACAAAACATAAAAAATGATTTTTATAATAAAATATTAAAACATTTACTTAATAAATTGTATTTTATAATTGTTTTAAACTTAAAAAATATTCGTATGTAATATTCCAAAGTATGAATATTGAATTTAATTGATACAAAACATCAAAAATGATTTTTATAATAAAATATTAAAACATTTACTTAATAAATTGTATTTTATAATTGTTTTAAACTTAAAAAATATTCGTTTGTAATATTCCAAAGTATGAATATTGAATTGAACTGATACAAAACATAAAAAATGATTTTTATAATAAAATATTAAAACATTTACTTAATAAATTGTATTTTATAATTGTTTTAAACTTAAAAAATATTCGTTTGTAATATTCCAAAGTATGAATATTGAATTGAACTGATACAAAACATAAAAAATGATTTTTATAATAAAATATTAAAACATTTACTTAATAAATTGTATTTTATAATTGTTTTAAACTTAAAAAATATTCGTATGTAATATTCCAAAGTATGAATATTGAATTTAATTGATACAAAACATCAAAAAATTATTGTATATTTTTTTATGTTTAACATTTACGAGTACTTAATAAATTTTAGAAAGAGAAAGTTTTGTTTCTATTAAATTTTAAATCAATCAGATTGTTTCGACTTTTTATAGACAAAATACATTAAAAAATAATGGCATTCACAACATGTTCGACTTGTTAGTCAGAAAAAAATGAAGAGGCCAATCATTTATCAATATATCTACCAGAAAAAGTAGAAATATCAAAATCCACCAGGACTTTAATCCGTGGGTCAATACAAACACCCCAATTACCATAGTCGCGTCACGTCATTTTAGACGACTATAGTCACGTAACATCAATTATGCCATTCTCTTAGTCGTTTATTACGACTAAAGTCACTTTATACGACAGATGTCACTTGATTTTTGCAAGTGATAGACAAATATCACAAAATGGAAAGACACAATTATTCTATTTCATATATTTTAAAATGTTGTGTTTTGAATAATTTTGTACACTGTTTTTAATATCTTATTGTTTAAAATAATAAGATTGTTGTTATAAAATGATTTTATTTCTAATTTGCCTAATATATTCCAAGTTGCAGTTCTGTCACTTGGTTCGGCTTCAAGAATAGCAATTTTCAAGTGACGTGATACGACTTTTGTCACATCACATGAAATGACACGACTATGGGAATTGGGGTGAAAGTGTATCGACTCCAAAAAAATGAATGAAAAATGATGATAAATGAAAATCCAAAAAATGAATGATTAATGTATTTTGTCTATAAAAAGCCGAAACAATCTGATTAATTTAAAATTTAATAAATTTTATTTTATAATTGTTTTAAACTTAAAAAATATTCGTATGTAATATTCCAAACTAAGAATATTTAATTCAATTGATACAAAAAATTAAAAAAGATTTGTACACTAAAATATTTAAACATTTAGTTAATAAATTTTATTTTATATTTGTTGACCAATACAAGGCACTACGTGACTTAAAGGGATTGTTCGCATTTCTTCCTCTGCTTTCTGGAGAACTGTAGGGTAAATAAAAAATAAGTTATTAAAAAATTGTTTAAATCTTTAAACATATTCGTATGTAATATCATCAAACTAAAAATGTTGAATTAAATTAATTCAAAACATAAAAAAATTATAATTTATTTCAAGTTAATATTTCCGAAAAGTGTAAGAGAATTTCGTATGATATATTGGTGATTACACGAATTAAATAATTAATTCAAATTAGAGTAAAAAAGTAAAAAATTAAAATTATTAAAAAAATTATTTACAAAATATAAAATTAAAAGACATACATACTTAACAAATTGTATTGTATAATTGTTTGGTATTGTTGTCCAATAAAATGCACTACGTGACGCTACGCACTACTAAACTTCGAAAAACATCAAGGAACAGCTCGCATTTCTTCGTCTGCTTTCTGGAGAACTGTAGGTAAATAAAAAATAAGTTATTAAAAAATTGTTTAAATCTTAAAAAATATTCGTATGTAATTTTATTAGTAAATAATTATTGGTAGAATAAAATATTAAAACATATACATACTTAACAAACTGTATTGTATAATTGTTTGGTATTGTTGTCCAATAAAATGCACTACGTGACCCTACGCACTACTAAACTTCGAAAAACACCAAGGAACAGCTCGCATTTCTTCGTCTGCTTTCTGGAGAACTGTAGGGTAAATAAAAAATAAGTTATTAAAAAATTGTTTAAATCTTAAAACATATTCGTATGTAATATCATCAAACTAAAAATGTTGAATTTAATTAATTCAAAACATAAAAAAATTATAATTTATTTCAAGTTAATATTTCCGAAAAGTGTAAGAGAATTTCGTATGATATATTGGTGATTACACGAATTAAATAATTAATTCAAATTAGAGTAAAAAAGTAAAAAATTAAAATTATTAAAAAAATTATTTACAAAATATAAAATTAAAAGACATACATACTTAACAAATTGTATTGTATAATTGTTTGGTATTGTTGTCCAATAAAATGCACTACGTGACGCTACGCACTACTAAACTGCGAAAAACATCAAGGAACAGCTCGCATTTCTTCGTCTGCTTTCTGGAGAACTGTAGGTAAATAAAAAATAAGTTATTAAAAAATTGTTTAAATCTTAAAAAATATTCGTATGTAATTTTATTAGTAAATAATTATTGGTAGAATAAAATATTAAAACATATACATACTTAACAAACTGTATTGTATAATTGTTTGGTATTGTTGTCCAATAAAATGCACTACGTGACCCTACGCACTACTAAACTTCAAAAAACTTCAAGGCAGCTAGCATTTCTTCGTTTACTTTTTGGAGAACTGTAGTAAAATAAAAAATATTAACAATTAATTTTTGATTATTTTCATTTAGTTTCAAGCTTATTACATACCTAATTTCCTGTGAGCAGTTCATTTAACAAAATAACCACAACCATTGATAAAAAATATTTTTTTTTGTAGAATAAAATATTAAAACCTATATACATAAAACCTAATAACCTATATACAACCCTAATCCAATCAATTTTTGTTATGCCAGTAAATTTTAATTTTAATCAAATAATAATACGAAATTTTTCCAAAGAACAGCAAGTACGTTAATATAAGAAAATATTTCAAAATAAAATATGTACATACAAGTTCATAAATAAATTTACATTATTTTTAAAATCGTAGTATTTGAAAAAAGAAATGTGCCTAAAAGCACCCTTGGTTGGATTAGGGTTAATAAATTGTATTTTATAATTGTTTGGTATTGTTGTCCAGGCTACTTGTTTTCTAGGCTACTACTAAACTTCGAAAAACTTCAAGGAACAGATTGTATTTCTTCGTTTACTATCTGGAGAACTGTAGGAAAATAAAAAATATTAACAATTCATTTTTCATTATTTTCATTTAATTTCAAACTTATACATACCTAATTGTCTGTGAGTAGTTCATTTAACAAAATAACCACTTTTGTGTTGCTTTCTTTATTTGTATCATGCATCTGGTAAAAAATTTCTTGAATAAATTTATAAAAGTTTGTTGCAGCAATTGGATAATGCAAATTGAATAAATGAAAAATTTTATAACAGATGTCAACAGCCCTTAAAATATTACTAAATGAATATTTGATTTTATCAAAATATACGAATATTTGCTGCAAATCAAAAATATTGTTGCCAACCGCCATTATGAAAGGCTGAATGGAATTTCCCGAAATAAAGTTTATATGATCATCCAGTTCTTGGATTGATTTACCAACAAAAAGGAATGCATCTTGCGAGTCTTTAATAGTGTGTCTTATCAATACTTTCTTTCCTGAATTATCCTTTTTTACTGATTTCTGAGATGGTGTTAAGTAACCATGCAATGCCCATAATAGAACTGCACATTTACCGTCTAAAATAAAAAGAAATTAAATTAGGATTTATTATGTCTACGACATACATACGCACATACCATCTGTTACATTTGGAAGAAGCTTCAATTCCCGCAACTTTGATTGAATATTTTTATCCTTTATATTGCCTTCTGTATATAAAAAATCTAACAATTTTGTTGAATATTTTTCCCATTCATCCAGAATGCTTTTGGAATTAAATAAGCTGCAGAAATCCATGTCGATCTATAAAAAAAATTAAATATTTAATATTTTGATTTAAGCTAATTTATTTGAATTACCAATCTAAATCCTGAAGGTGATGCGTAATATGGCCATTTCTCAAGAATCTCATAAGTTGTATTTATTTTAGATATTTGTTTTAAACGATAGTTACTGCACGCTTTCCAAAGTCTATCAAATTCTTCAGTAGAGAGGTTATCAAATTTTAAAGACCGCTCACACGCTTCAGCATCTAGTTCAGGAACTGAAAAATAAAAAATATTGAGAATTTGTGTGATAAGTATGAAATGTAATATTGGAACATATATACCTAATTGCGATTGGCCTGATGTAATTTCAGGTAAGATGTACGATTCGAGACAAATCGGTTTAAGTTGTGATTTCAAATTGGAACATCGGTTATATAACTTACCGCGCTTTCCCGTCCTGTAAAATTCCTTTTTAAAATTATGATAATGGATTGAAATTTGATAAATTTAAAATATATTACCAGCTTTTCAGAGGTAAATTGTTCACAAATTTCTCTTTCCAATTTATGACTAGTTATTAGCGACATATGTAAATTTTTGTCACTAAAATATTGACATATTAAGTTTATTAATATGTTGCGCTGCGCTTCTTGAAATTTACCATATTTACGGTAGCAGCTTTGAAGCATTTCTCCTTTCGCCGATTGATTGATAATGTTCAACAAAGTTATTTGATCAGGTGTTCTTGAACTTTCATAAGGTGAATATCTACTGGAGGTTGGTGAATCGGTTCTTGACGAAGATGGCGAGGATAAATCAAATGCATCACAAACTGAAGCAATACTGGGCGATCCTGAACATGATATGTTATCACAAATAATAAATTCCTTATCATTGCGCCATTGTTCTAACTTATGTTTAAACAAGACTTGAGTTCCTATTGGAAAATTACCTATTAACCTATCAATGTCTTCAGGTTTGATCACTTTTAAAATGTCAATATTAATTTTTTCATCTGAAATCACAAATAAATAAATAATTTCTTATATAAGTATATATATATATATATATATATATATATATATATATATATATATATATATATATATATATATATATATATATATATATATATATATATGTATATATATATATATATATACATATATATATACATATATATATATATATGTATATAAGTTATATATAGTATAGTACAATATATGTATGCCTACCTGTGAACTGATTAGTTAAAACTTCAAGTTTCCAAGTCTTCAGTAAATTTTGTAGGTCAACATCTCTTGGCCCAATTTCTCTATCTGGGGATTGTGATGAAAAATTCTCTAATGTTAAACTATCTTCTAAAGTGACATCGTCTGTTTCATCGAAATTTTCAGATTCACTTGCCTCCGATGTCCCAATTTCATGGACAAGTTCATGTTGAACTATACTTGTTGTCCCTTGAGTTATTTCTTTTGAATTAGGCTGGTATGTTTCATTCAACATTAAAAACGATGATGCGATTAATTTTGAAGTGTCGTTATTTTGCGAGAGGTATTCGTTATGAATTTTACAATCAAACTCGCGTTCCATTTATAAAATTTCAATAAACTAAAGGTATAAATATATAAATTTGGTTTAGTTAAATATAATATATTCTAAACCCATTTCCTATAAGTCGGAATCACCGTCCATTTACTATTATATATAATTATATAATCAAAACATAATATTCTTTAACTTTTATCATTTCTTTCCCTCTTGCAGTTCGTATTAAAGTTGACGGAGGGCCAATAATGTCATTAATTTTCAAACATATAAACTCTCCAAGATCATTTTTATTTATTTCAAATGTTAACATGGCTGAGTTAAATGTATTTTTATTTAATTTCTGGCAAAACAAATAAATTTGCTTTTCATTACACAACACTATATTTATTATTTCATGCAATTCTATATCTTGATTAAAAGTTGCCACATAGTAATTAGTTCTGTATTCTACTCCATTGATTTTAATTTTGCTTAAAAATTTTAATTTACTAAGATCCGTGTTTAACTTTTGACAAATTAGGTCACAATAAATTGTAGAAATTTGATTATGCGTATAATATTCCAAGTCATTAAATCCGGTTGCCTTTTTACTGGTTTTAGTGCATATTATTTGATTAGCAAATTTTAATTGATACTTCCTTGATAGTGTCAGACATATATTCTTACGTGATGTAATTGCATGCGCATACACTTTGAATTCTTTATGTTTTGCTTCGAATTTAAAACACCAAAGTTTCCGTAATGGACCTGACTCACGTATAACTGATGGATAATGAATTAAATTGTGAAATTTTGGTTTTAAATTTTGTTTGAAGATGCTACAAAAATTTCGATTATGAGACGATATTTTTTTAGATAAATGAATAATGTAACTTTCTGATACTTCAAAGCATAAAATCATTTCGATAATTTCCACTAAATTTACCAAAAATTTCCAGACTTCATCGTCGGAAGGAACAAAATCACCAACCATAATAGGAAAATACATTACGAAACACATCATCTCGCGCGCTGACATTTTCAGATGATTGTTTAAGAGATGTGATTTTTTTATTTCTCCAGAAATATTGCCAATTTCAATTGGCCCATAGTCAAAATTCTCCTTTCGCAAATTAAGTGTTTGTAAATCGAAATAATGCATTTTATCTGTGAAATACAAAATTATTTGGCTTAGATCATAATTACAAATCCCTTCAAACACGTCATGCATTACATCGACCGAAAAATTTGTTACTACGTGGAAAGATGGAATATTATTAAATATACAATATTGTTCAATTCCAGTTTGTTGTGGATCTTGAAGTTTTAAATCATTGCTATAGTTATTAGTGTTACGCATTTCCACTTGACCCTCATCGTAAAATGTACTGCAACTATGTTTGTTTGATTTACAAAATCGGCAGTATGAATTGCTGGAAAACGATTTCTTTAAATCTAAAATTGAGTTTAATCCCAAGTTATCACCCAAGATAAGTCCTAAAATAAAATAAACACGAATATTTTTATTATTTTCGTCTTTAATATCTATTCCATTTTTCTCCAAAGAAATAAGCTCATTTACAAGTGCTTCGAAACATTTATTGTTTCGGAACTGCTTTATATCTTTCGATTTGACGATACCGCCTAAAAAAATGTGTTTTAGCTTAGACTCCTTGAATGGAAGTGCTGGAAATGAGTAATAAATATTACACACAGAGTGAGACGTAGCGTGCGCCCCTAAGGGATTATTAACTTCAATATCATCCAAATACAAAAAGTAAGGTATTATTATTTTGCCTGGGTACAATATTTTTTTCTTCTTCCACAAATTACCTTGGATAAAATTTGTGAAACGAGAGCTATTTTCTATATTAATCATATGTTGTATGGTATCAGTCAGCAGTGACTTACTTTCAAAAAATTTTTGAAATTGAAATTTAAGAGGCATAAGAATGCCCGTAGTTTTGTGTTCATCGTAACATAAATATCCATTTTGAAATATATTATCAATTTGTGAGTTTATTGTAAATTGTGTAGCATCTTGAATAAGTTCTTCTTCTCTTAACCATTTATGAAGTTTATGATCTGTAGAGCAGTGTTCAAATATCCCTTCATAATTCTTTAGCATACCTATAAAATCCTTGTAAAGAGTAACTGACTGGCGTAGCCTACATTCGGCGAATGCTGTAAGTGTTGCGATCAATGGTGACAATATAAAAGTTTCCGTGTTTTTGATTATTTCATATACGTCTTTTCGCGAAAAATTATTATTATTATGTAAATTTAATGAAAATGTTGCTGCCGAATGTAACATGTCCTGCAAGCACTGATTAAAATTAAAATAATCAGGCAGACCATCTTTTGAAAACTCTGATCTCCCAAAATGTTCATCAAGAGCAGCTGGGCTTTTTTGATTAACTGGATTAACATTACATTCATTTTCACTTGACTCAGAGGTATGTTTCTCAACATAAGCATTTTGATGATCATTTGATGGATGTTGACTCAACCCGGCTATTTGGACATCATTATTCTCCAATATATTGAAATGTTTTTTCTTAACGTGTTTTTTAAAACTTTTGAGGTTGAAATTACCTCCACAAAACGGTTCTATACACCTATATGAACTATCACTATTTAATAAATGTTCTATTGTGAAATGATACAGCAAACTATCAAAATCGTTAAAACACCTGTCATTGCATAAAAAGCAAAACATTTTGCTAAAATAAAAATTTATAAAGTGTAATGATCTTATATAGTGATTGATATACAGTGAAATTCTTTCATAACGCTCTCGGACATAACGACATTTCGCTTATAACGTCGGAAATTTAGACTGATTTGCTGTCGGTTGGCCAAACGGTTTCGATTTAGTTCTAGAAGTATATGGTTTTATAATATATATATATATATATATATATATATATTATATATATATATATATATATATATATATATATATATATATATATATATATATATATATATATATATATATATATATATATATATATATATATATATATATATATATATATATATATATATATATATATATATATATATATATATATATATATATATATATATATATATATATATAGACAGCTTACTTTTATGTTATGTTTCAATTTTTTAGAAAGTTTTATTGCTAGATAAATTTATATATTTCTACGCACAAAAACAAATTTTAATCTTTTATAATAAATACGCACATCGCACAACACTACAAAAGACACTATAATGACCTAACACCGAATCGAACACCACAACTAAAGTAATTATAAAGAAACTAAACACGTAATTTGATATTTTGTTAAAATCAAAAGGCTGGCTAAGTAATATATAACTAGTAAATCGATTAATTATTGTATAATGATTGTATTAATGATTAAGTAATATATAACTAGTAAATCGATTAATTAAAATAAATATTTCAAAATTATTACTAGAATAATTCTGTACCAATAAAAACTTGAAGTTTGAAACTATTCATTCCAGAATGCAAATACACGGCACTGTTGTTGTAAAATTCTCAAATTAAGACGGCAAATATATAATATGAAGCCAGCCGCCATTTTCATCTTTTTTTTTTTGTTTGTTACACAATAGTTAATTTACAAATTTAATAATAGAATTTAAAATAAACCACATTACTTATAGTAAATCGAAACCATTTGTCCAACCGACATTTTTGTAAGCTTTTATATTATATAAATAATAATATAAAATAAAAAAAAAAATGCGGTTATCCATCCATGCGGTTTCGATTTAGCTCTAGAAGTATGTGTATAGTTTTATATAATATATATATATATATATATATATATATATATATATATATATATATATATATATATATATATGTATATATATAGCTTACCTTTTTGTTATAAATTTTTTATAAATTTATTGCTAAATAACGCACAAATCACATTCGCACAAAACTACAAAACTATAAACTCACTACACTATAAACAACGAACGCGCGAACCGAACTCAACAACTAAAGTAAAGAAACTAAAAAAGTAAAAACTAAAAACGTAAGTTGAAATTTTGTTCCCATTTCCAAAATAATTGCAAACAAAGAAAAGAGCAGAGAAAAGAGAACATATCCTACATTAATATGTATTATGTATTTTAGTTTTGTCCTTTGTTTTATTTTCTTCATACTCTCTTGGCGGTACAGTAGTGATCCGATTTAATTGTAGTAACACACCGTTTTCGTTGACAAAAAAAATATTTTGGATTGATTTTGATGAAGCGTACTGTAAAAAATGAGCATAAAGTTACAATCCACCCGCAACCCACAAACGAATAAATGAGAATTATAAATGTTTAAATTTTAATGTAGAGGAAAGAAAAAGATAGCTAGATTAAAGAAATACTCAATTTAAATAAATGAGCATGACGTTATATGTATTATGTAGTTTTATAATTAACATAAAAGTACCCGACAATTATTTTAAGTTTATGATTGCTGAAAATCATCATAAAATTATGACAAAAATTAAGAAATTAATTATTCACCAATGCCAAAGCATAACCATTTCATTAATTATTCACCATTTTCAAAGCATAACCAATTATGTTTCAGCGGATGAATAATTTTTCTTAATACAAAAGTTGGTTTTTCAAAACAAAGAAAACAAATTGTTCCTTCTTATTATTTGTCGCTTGAACAGCTGATTCTTTAAAATAGACAAACATACGAGTATATAGACAGTATTCTGGTATTTTAAATTTTCTGGTATTCAATACCTATGCAATCAAAATAAGAAGCACGGGTATAATCTAACGTACCATGAATTTCATCGTCCAGATTTGCCCCAAAACGTATAAATTTTTGACATCACTACGAAGATATGAGTCCTATAAATGAGTTGATTTTTTATTTTCCATTAGTTTATACATACTTGTATGTACTAGGGCCTTTAAAATTTTCAAGTGACCAGAAATTAATTTGATTTATTTTCAACGATTAACAAATCAAGTTTTTTATTTTTTTTTTTAGTTCTGTTTTGTCACTACATTTCGCTCTTCTTGTAATTATGAAAATCTGGTTGTTTTGTTCGAAATGGCATATACACCTTTACATACATATGTATATAATTATGTACATACATATATTATCTTACTAACTAACATAATGCAAAATTGAAAATTTTTGTATAAAAACTAAAATCAAATCTAATTATTCATGATCACATATGAATTAATAACCGTGTTGATATTATGAATTACTTTATGGAATTAGGATATACGAAAGATTTATAAACGTTTACATACAACTTGATAAATGGTGTAAGTAAATGACTTGATTTTTTTTATTTCGTATTAGTTTTTGCTCGTATATATACATATGTACTACCAAAAATACAGTACTCAAACGCCTATTCTGTCCATTTTAAACACGCATTTCTCGGTTTAAGACAACTCGAATAAACTCGATCATAAATCGAAACCTGCAAATAAAAAACCTGAAAAATATACTATTGTACATACAGGTACATATAACTCAACCCCACATTTGCCCAAATCGAGTTATTGTTTTATTGTTGTTATTTTTCGAGCTGATTTTTTTGGATTTTTGTTGACCATGAACGTTGGTATCAAGAAAATGGCAACTTATTGTAGCTAAAAATATGTTACATCGTCGACAAAAAATTTGTTTCCCTACAAATTTCTTTACAAATGAATGAATGAACCTTGCCGTGATTTTTTATTTTCTTTCGCCCGTTTCATTGCTATTTGTATACATATGTTTGGCTTTTTTTTTACTTTTTTGTTATTTCGAATTTTGATACGAACAGATTTATTTTCTTTAAACCATGTAGGTTTTTGAGGCAACTAAGCGAAGATGATGCCTTTAAATTGAATTTGTACATAATTTATATTTTAATTTTAATTAGTATGTACCTATATGTATTGTTATAGCTCTACAGCGATTTTTTTAATATCTATACTTTTTTCGAGTTATTATGGGGGATAGGGGAAACTTAAAAAAAAAACGTGGTTTAAATGGCCTAAAGCTTGATTTGTTTATTAGCTATTTCAGAAAAAATGAAATTGTGTATACAATTCCTCTCCGACTACATATAATTTTTTATATATACATTGTAACAGAAAACGATGCTTAAATCGTGGTAAAGTGTCATTGTTGGGTAAAAATCAAGATATACAGAAAATAGAGATAGTATATTCCCGTGTCTTACTTTCGTCTTTCTTTGCGCATCACGTCACGTGTAGACAAAAAAGCAGATATGCCGGTTTTTTGATTAATTTTTTAAATAAATCAAGAATAATCGTATTTTTTTTTTAACAAACCGTATTTACAATTGATAATGAAAGTTTACACAGACCCTTTTTATGTTTTATATTTTTTTATGGTCCAAATATTTGACAAATAATTCCTTCGAGTATAAATGTCTAAGATAAATCGGAGACAAAATTATGAGTAGATAACATAAAACAATTAGATTATTAAATGTTTTTGGTCATTTGAACATACGAGTACGTACCAATTATTCAAATTTTTATTTTTTTACGTTTAATCTCTCGAGATATATGTATATGACTTACTATGTTTCAAGTGACCAGATATTAATTTGATTTATAATCATTACAATCGATTATCATGAATTAACATATGAAATTTATATGTATATGTATATATAATTTGAACAAATTGATTCAACACGAAAGATAGTTTTAATGTTGAGTACATTTCGTTCTTTCTGTAATTATGAAAATCGGGTTATTGTTGGAAATGGCATATGTATATATTTGTATAAATTTATGTATAAATTTTGAACTACATGTAATTATTCTTGATCACATAAGAATTAATAACCGTGTTAATTGATATTATGAAATAATTCATGAATTAATTGCCAATTTATATGTGTCTTAATTATTTCATTAATTTGTTTAAGGGAGAATAACCAGAGTTTTAAATTCTATGAATTCGTTTGTGGAATTAGTGTACGAAAAATTTATAAACCGTTTTATAGGCCGATATAAAAAAGTTCATTGAATTTGTGAATTTAATATAAATACTCGATTATTGGTTTAAAAACGGCTGTTAATATTATACATAAATCGATTATCAACCAATAAACAAGTTTATAGAAAATTTCATAATATTAAAAAAAAAATTTATTAATAATATAAATAAACAGGTAATAAAAATTTATAAACGGCGTTTATTAATATAATGAACGTTATTTTTCAGTGATATGAAATTAATAACCGTGTTAATTGATATTATGAAATAATTCATGAATTAATTGCCAATTTATATGTGTCTTAATTATTTCATTAATTTGTTTAAGGGAGAATAACCAGAGTTTTAAATTCTATGAATTCGTTTGTGGAATTAGTGTACGAAAAATTTATAAACCGTTTTATAGGCCGATATAAAAAAGTTCATTGAATTTGTGAATTTAATATAAATACTCGATTATTGGTTTAAAAACGGCTGTTAATATTATACATAAATCGATTATCAACCAATAAACAAGTTTATAGAAAATTTCATAATATTAAAAAAAAAATTTATTAATAATATAAATAAACAGGTAATAAAAATTTATAAACGGCGTTTATTAATATAATGAACGTTATTTTTCAGTGATATGAAATTAATAACCGTGTTAATTGATATTATGAAATAATTCATGAATTAATTCCCAATTTATATGTGTCTTAATTATTTCATTAATTTGTTTAAGGGAGAATAACCAGAGTTTTAAATTCTATGAATTCGTTTGTGGAATTAGTGTACGAAAAATTTATAAACCGTTTTATAGGCCGATATAAAAAAGTTCATTGAATTTGTGAATTTAATATAAATACTCGATTATTGGTTTAAAAACGGCTGTTAATATTATACATAAATCGATTATCAACCAATAAACAAGTTTATAGAAAATTTCATAATATTAAAAAAAAAATTTATTAATAATATAAATAAACAGGTAATAAAAATTTATAAACGGCGTTTATTAATATAATGAACGTTATTTTTCAGTTATATGAAATTAATAACCGTGTTAATTGATATTATGAAATAATTCATGAATTAATTGCCAATTTATATGTGTCTTAATTATTTCATTAATTTGTTTAAGGGAGAATAACCAGAGTTTTAAATTCTATGAATTCGTTTGTGGAATTAGTGTACGAAAAATTTATAAACCGTTTTATAGGCCGATATAAAAAAGTTCATTGAATTTGTGAATTTAATATAAATACTCGATTATTGGTTTAAAAACGGCTGTTAATATTATACATAAATCGATTATCAACCAATAAACAAGTTTATAGAAAATTTCATAATATTAAAAAAAAAATTTATTAATAATATAAATAAACAGGTAATAAAAATTTATAAACGGCGTTTATTAATATAATGAACGTTATTTTTCAGTGATATGAAATTAATAACCGTGTTAATTGATATTATGAAATAATTCATGAATTAATTGCCAATTTATATGTGTCTTAATTATTTCATTAATTTGTTTAAGGGATAATAACCAGAGTTTTAAATTCTATGAATTCGTTTGTGGAATTAGTGTACGAAAAATTTATAAACCGTTTATAGGCTGATAAAAAAGTTCATTGAATCTGTGAATTTGCTAAAAATACTCGATTATTGGTTTATAAACGGCTGTTAATATTATACATAAATCGGTTATCAACCAATAAACAGGTTTATAGAAAATTTCATAGTATTAATAAAAAAATTTATTAATAATATAAATAAACAGGTTATAAAAATTTATAAACGGCGTTTATAAATACAAT
Organism: Tipula vernalis; assembly: GCA_958295665.1. Taxonomy (NCBI): domain Eukaryota; kingdom Metazoa; phylum Arthropoda; class Insecta; order Diptera; family Tipulidae; genus Tipula; species Tipula vernalis. Next base: position 173,256,146 of record OY282559.1, read on the forward strand.
GTACGTTTTTTTTTCAGTGCAGTCAGTTGGTCGATCATTTCGGCATTGATCTTGCCTACGTCTTTATTCAATGGCGCTTTATTCAATTTCCGAACATTTCGTTAATTAGATTACCATTAGGCAGGAGATCCTCCGGTAATTTTATTTCATCAAACTGGTTCATCGGAAGTTTTTCGTCTCCCAATTGCAACAAATAATTTGTGAATTCCATCTGTTCGACATCGACGCGCATATTATCCACCAGGGAAAATTAAGCGAAATGTCTCCAGAGGTTACTTAGTTTAATTGGTAGATCCAGCAGCTCACTTTGGTTGGATCGTGGCTAAACGGGAAAACATTGGCGAAAATCACCTCCCAGGACCCTAATCTTTCCTCCAAATGGCAAATTAGAATTTCCAATTTTGCGCAATAGTTGATCCTTATTGGCCAGTTCATATTTTGGTAATGTAGGCCCTTCACCCATTAAAAAAACGTGAACTTTGTCATGTTCGGCTGCTCTAACTGATCTCGGTTTTATGTTTGAGATCGATTCAGACGTCAATGGTACTGTGAGTCCAAAGGTCTTATGCGCAGTTCGCCCATTCGATAGCAAAATCGACGCAATTCCTGTGAAGACCATGCACTTGACGATACAATTTTGAGCCTACAAGAAGATTTTATCAACAATTTCGATTTGTTTTCCTTTAAGCATCTCGAACATGCGTCTGCCAAGAGTATAGTTGAATTATCGATGTTGAACAGCTGGTTCTTATAGTCGTCAATATTGTTCTTAGTCGTTTCATTTTTCTTAGTCCTAATTTTTGCAAGGGGAAGGAGGCTTTGACTTTCGAGTCAGATGAATGTTTTTTTATTTTTTGTGATTTTTTTTTCTAAATTAATTTTACTTTTATATAAATATTAACGACAATTGTCGATGTACCATGCAAAGTTACTACACGTAGCAAAGCAAGATTGATTGATTGATTGATTGCGATGTACGATCAAGCATTAAGCAAGTCTCCCGTATTATAAATGCGAATACCACACATACCACTATACCCATGTTACACAACACGACACCATTCTTCATGAAGCCAAACCCATATTCGCAGTCTAATAGTTGTGATATTCGCCCCTGGCCAGGCCGCCGTCGTACACCTTTTTACATATAACAAGATCGAGGGATGGTTTAAGGAATGTTAGCAACAAAGACTCAACCCGGTTCCAGACACCTAAAAGTAGTTATAGTTAGTAAGTTTGTTAGTAATATATTTTTTAGTAATTTACCTAACACAAGACAATACAATTTAAAGTTCATCTCTACTGCTCCAACCTGTACGAAGACAACAATGACAACATAAATTTCCTGGTACCGCAAACTCTTTTTTTCTGAAAAGCTGTAAACAACTATTATTATTCCCCTCCACCATTTTTTCCATCGGCGGTTGTGAGAGGGGGGCGAGATTTCGTTCCATCATCATGTTCCCATGCGGTCAGCCAAATTTGTACTAACTGTAGATAGAGTGTTGCTTGACGTTGTTGTTGAAATCGTTGCGTCTCTGCTGTCCCTGCTACTCGCCCCCCTACAAAGTTACTAGAAGTAGCAAGGGTCACAAATAATTTTGCCGATTTAAAATTAAAATCTCCAGCCACCGCTAAGCAAATATTTTAAACCTGTGGAAAGATGATGACACCAATATTGAAAATAAAGATTTCTGTCAATAATCCCGGAGTACTTATTGAGCGAATGAGCTGGAATTGAATCCTGGGTAAAAACGTGCTGCATTTTATTAAAAATTTGACTACTTTTGGTATGCCCCATTGTGAATGAGCGAAAGCTTAAAATAGGGTGTGCCAGAAACCATAAAAATATTAAATAACCAAATAAATAAATAAATAAAAAATATTGTCCATACCGAAACATTCCATCCAAAAGCGAAAATTTCTGCCTTCTGTTGCTTCTGTGCGTTCAATTCCTTCTTCGTCAGACTTGCCATTTCGTCTGACTTCTTGGATAAAATCTTCACACAAGTCTCGTTTAAAGATCTTCCATAGGCGTTTTGGATTTCCGGGAGAACCATGGATCAGGATCTGTACGCACGACGTTTTCATTACTCTTGGCATTTTTGATATGGAAGATTCCTACAAACCTTTTATTCACTGTTGATCGTCGTAAACGGGTCCTTGGGCCAGACAGGCTAACTGGTATATCGCATATTGGGTATTGTTAAACATTAAAAGATCATTGAAATTTGTTGCGTTCTTAGCGTGATACAATAACAGTCCCATTGATGGAGTTCCGGTTGGACGGCGAAATTTACAATATGAATTCTGCCAATGACGCGTTGACGACGTTTTCTAGGCACCAATTTACTTGATGTTCCTACCCATTTATATTGTTCTGCTATCTGCCAATAATAAGTAAACTATTTCCGAATTTCTACTTAAACGAAGACTGTCGTTTAAACAGAAATTCGGAAATAGTTTACCATTATTATTGGCAGATACCAGAGCATTATAAATGGATAGGGACATCAAGTAAACGGGTGCCTAAAAAACATCGTCAACGCGTCATTGGTAGAATTTATATTGTAAATTTCGCCGTCCAACCGCAACTCTATCAATGCGACTGTTATCTGATGGTCTAAGTGTCTGCTTCATTGTGATGGACACACAATCATGACAATTATAAATGTATTTGTACAGGTATTTTACGGCACGGATAGTTCCCACATATTCTACATTTATGTTATGTTGATCCAATTTCGGGTCGTAGCGACGTCGGTACTTTGCCTTATCGTCATCCACTAAAGACGTTAAATCTCGAAAATGCTTGGGGAAGTCGAAGCGGCAATACGTTTATCATATAGGGTACATCTGGGTTTAGGTCCCCACATGGATTATGAATAATCCATTTTAAAACTAGTTTTCGCAATTGAGGATCATCGTTGTCAGGAACTTCAGCTGATATTAGATCGTCTAGTTCTTCTGGATTATGGATTTTGTATGTATAATCAGCAGCAGGTGTATGTGTGGGGGACCCCGCTTTTGAAATTCTATTGCATATACATAAGCAGCGACTTATCCGAAGATTTGACGTTATCTAGTTGTTCGATGATTTTGTCAAATATAAGTTTGGCAATTCTAGCGACGAGGTCAGGTCGATCTTGAGTAGGCTGTTGTAAGGTAGTTTCATCGTCTAGAGCAATACATGACGCTGCTTTATTTCCAGGACAATTGGGATAGCAGCTGATGATAATGAAGAAATCTGGCGATCCAAGACGGCGAACAATAGCTATAGCGTCTTCAAAGTGTTCTATGTAATATCGAGTTGAACCAGGGAATGATGATGGTAGTATAACTTTCAGACAAACAATAGCTTTCTTTTCCTTAACGAGTGTGTCGATAAAACGGTTAACTCCGGCGTAATTGTCGCTCGGTCATGGTCCACTCTAATATACGTAACGATGAGGTATTGTTGGAAAAGTCGTCTACCAAAATGAAAAGAGTTGAAGGGCCCAATATATCTTTTTCTGGAGGAGATTGATAATTTCCGGCCGAAAAGTAATACGGGCAATTCAAGCCGCGTAAGATATTGATGGCTGAGATCAGGTTTATGTAGTTTGATATCTGTATAAAATCCGTACGTCACTTTCGGGTAAAATAACGGAAAAGTGAAAGGCTCTACACAATTGTCAATATTCTTTAAAGTCACAAGCGTTCTACCATTTTGATGAACTACCATTTTGTTTTCTGGAAAACTTTGATCGGCATTTAGTGTGAGAATGGCAGCTTCTGTAATGCAGGAACGGTTAAATCTTCTATAATCGGCACCTTCTGGAAACGTAAACAGGTGCCGAACATGTGGAGGTGTGATTCCGATGGTATTGGCCAGTTGGTAAACTTCTTGTTCTATTTCTCGCATCATCATAAAACCTTGCACGAAACTGTTTTGAGATCTAATGACCTGCTCCAGCAATTTAATTATAACTTGACTGATTCCATTGTTAAGCGAATGTCCAAGTCGCTCGGCAATAGCATAAACGAGGTCCAGGAAGTACATTTGACCGTATTGTGGTCGCTCCAATTCACCTTGAGCATTTTGTGTCGGATGAACTGCCATATTCATTTTATGGTAAATTTGTCCGCTTATGATAAAACTATAGATACCATGATTGTTAATGGTGCGATTGCCGTTCACGTTAAGAAAAGCCAGAGCGAAGCAAGTGTTCAAAATTCGGATCCTTTTGTGGAATTCCTCCGGATGTTGACGATTTTGTAAAGCGCATTAATTCGTTAGAAAATATCGGTGCGACCAGTTTGATTTAGCCGTGCAAGCAGCAATCACTAAAACAGTTGCGGTTAGTTTGATTGGATTCACGTTCTTCGAGGAAAATGAATAGCTCTACAGTGAATGCACGCGACATTGAAAAGTCCCAAGCTTTGGTAAGTGACGAGGACATTAACGGCATCCTTGTAGGTAGACAATTGAATCTGGTTCAGGGCTCGTTGGTATTTAACATTACGCGTCGTTGCTCTTCCAAGCGTTGATTACCTTCCTCATTGGTTTCTTCTGTTTTTCGCTGTGATGTGTGATGTTGGATTTGTTCCAGGCGCTGATCACGTTCCTCACTGGTTTCATAGGCTAACCGTTTAGCTGCACATCGTCGCAAGTGTGTTAGTCGCTGCGCATATTTTTCATCGATTTCATCTGCTCTTCGCTGCGATGTGTGATGCCGGAATTATTCCAAGCGCTGATTGCGTTCCTCATTGGTTTCGTCTGCCCTCCGCTGTGATGTGTGATGTTGGATTGGTTCCAAGCGCTGATCACGTTCCGCACTGGTTTCGTTGGCTAACCGTTTAGCTGCACGTCGTCGCATGTTTTTCAGACGCTGGGTGTTCTCTTTGGCGGTTTCAGCTGCTAGAATTTTGGATATTTTCTCCGTCCATTTTACCTTAGCTGCCCGTATTAGTCTTGGAGACGTTGCCTTGGGTTGCTCTTGAAGACATTGTTGATCCAAGGAAAGGCAATCCGTTTCGAAGCTGAAACCGGGTAGCAAGGCACCAATTGTTGAACCTCCTGCCTGATTTATATGTGTATATACTTTCTTGGTATTTTTGTCTTCTAACAGTATCGTTTCTTTATTCAAATTATCACCTCTACGTTTTAGAAGGTCCTCTGGGCATCTTTCATCTATCAAATCGAGAAGCTTTAATAATGAGTTTTTAAAATAGTAAAATGCTATTTTACTATCCGGTGTTAAACCGATATTTTGACAGTATAATCTAGATGGCAGTATAGTTAACTAAAGAGAATTTTATTTTGTAAAACTTTTTGTTTTATTTAATTTCAATTTACGAAAACAGACAGACCACCCTCCTTTTTAACGATTTCAAATTACTTACGCATGCGTTGCCCTTATAGGGCCAGCCGCCTTTGGATATACAATTTTCACACATAAAATATTAAAAACCTAGCTTGCCTTGATGTATTTTAAAAAAAAAATCAAAAAATATGAGTATTATTATTTTATTTATTACAACTTCACAAATTCTAATATTTTCCCGCCTAATCCCATCAATTTTACTTTCTTTTACTCTAGTAAAATAAAGTATATTAATCATGAAAATTTTGGACCTCGAGATTTTTAGAGATTTATTTGTTTTGAGGTCCCCTGAGTCCGAAAAAGTGGGTTTCGAAATGGTGTCTGTCTATCTGTCTGTCAGTCTGTCTGTGCCCTCTCTACAGCCCAGATGGTTTAACCAATCGAACTGAAACTTCAGGTTTAAGCTTTTTGATAAATTGGGAGGTCCCAGTGAATTTTACTCCAAATCGGCTAACGGAAGTGGCCACTCCCTTGGTCCAGAAAAATTATTTTGCAAATATCTTAAAAAATATAAGGTTTAAAAAAAACTGCTTAATACAAAATGTTTCCAAAAATTAAAAACAAATAAAAATTTAAAATAAAAAATTAAAAAAAAAAATTAAAAATTAAAAAAAAAAATTCTCAAAATTCTCTGTTCGTAAAAGAAAGTCGTGTGTTGGCCACACCTCAATTTTTTGAATAATATTTATATATCTTTCAATTTAATTGTCATTAAAAATGTTGTATTAGTCTGTGAGGCAACTAAAAAAAAAATACTTTTTTCTCCGATCGTAGGAAAAAATATATCTTTCCGTTGTTTTTTCGAAACGAAAAGCTCAAGATTCCAGTATGTTGTATTTGTTGCTAAGCAACAAGTAATAATAGTACGAGAATATTTTTTCTGGCCTAGGCCGGGAATATTAACTACGACAACTTTTGAAAAAAAAAAAAATGTATTTATGTCTTATGATGTCGTGGCTGAAAGCAATAATTTTATGTTATTTTCGATTTTTTGCTTTGTTTTGATTTCTTAATATGATAATTAATGAATAATACTAAAAATTATTTTGGGTTTATATTCGTTTTAAAGTCCGATCGGAGAAAAAATAGTATGTACAATTCGGAGGAAAAGTGCATTCCGGACTCCCGTGGTTGCCGGACTCGGCTATCGCCTCGTCCGCCAATTTCCACTATCGTCCGGGAATGCAATACTTTTCCTCCTAATTATACAATATACTATTCCCCTAAAAGTTGGCACCTATTTCTCTTTTGCTCAAAATATTAGTTGTCATTATTTTTTTCGTATTTTTCCATTTCTATTTTCGTTTTGCTTGAGTTACATCGTAAATTTTCAAACACAATACGAATATTTATAATTATAATGATGGAAAAATCTAAAAAAAAACAAATTTTGCAACGGCAACTATAATTGAAAACAGTGCTGTCGCGTTGCAAAAATGTTCGGTGCCTCAAAATTCTTCATTCAATGCCTCCGGGCGCCTCACCGAAAACTGTATACAAAAAATATGAATTATTACAAAAGAAATATTTATCAGTACATTTTGGAAATATATTATTTACATTCGTAATACATTACTAGTAGAACTACTTCTTAATTCTTTTATGTATTACAGAAACATTAAACATAATAATCACTTCTTATTATCACTTCGTCTTATAAATTCAAATATAGCAGGTGAATTATATGCAATAAATGCAATAAAACTAAATGCAGTTTAGGCAAGCTATCTGGAAGTTCATGTCTTCATAATTTCGTGAATTTTTTTAACGCCTACTTTATTTATTTATTTTTAGTATTTTATAAATAATTTGGTATTAAAAGGAAAAGCACACATCGAAACAAAGCAATCGAAACAAAAAAAAAAAAAAAAATAAATAATGAAGTTGATTCCATTAGGCATAAAACCTCTTAAATTTTTTCAAACAATTTCCACCTCTTGCTTACACATTCTATTTTGAGCAGTAGCTCATTTACAATAAAATGTACAGCACGAGGTGAAATAATATTAAAAATTAACAATAATTACAAAGTTAAAAAAAAAAAAATTGAAAAACTACGTATTGCCCATCAATCACGCCCATCAATCAAAATGAGGAAAATGATAGACAAAAACAATTTTTTCCTAAAATGACTATCAGAAAATCCTACTACTTTATACTAAGCATGCCAAAGACCCTCTTACTAATACTAACTAAATGGTCACGGCAAGTAAGAGTATTATTAATAACTAAGCCTAGATCCCTAACAGTATTTCAATATTCAATTAGCGAACCTTGCAGAAAAATACCAGGAATGGACGACCTAAACCGTTAGATACGGTTTTTTATAAATTATAATCGACTGAGATTTGTTTGCGTTTAAAACGAGCCTGTTATAGACCGACCAACTAACAATATTACTTAAATCTTCATTTATCAGAGAAATATTCCTAACAATAGAATCCTGATCTAAACGAACAATGAACAATGTTGAATGGATGATTCTATGTTATTTATGTACAAAGAAAATAATAGAGGACCCAGCACTGAACCCTGAGGCACGCCAGAAATTACACGAAGGAAATCAGACAAGGAATTGTCGAAAAAAAACTGCCCGAGACCGATTAGAAAGATAGTTAAAAATTAATTTGGCAGCAGAAAGCGAAAATCTAAACTGAGATAAGAGTTTATCTAACAAAGTTAAAGAAGTTAAAAAATCTAATAAAGTTAAAGAAGTAAATTCCCTATTATTCATATTACGCCTAATATTATCACATACATTTAATAAGGCCGTAGAAGTTCTTTGAAATTTTCTAAACCCCGATTGGATGAAACTAATTAAACTATTGCTATGTAAATGCGATTGAATATGATTTTTAACAACTACCTCGAAAGTCTTAGAGAGAGAACTTAAAATGCTAATTGGCCGGAAATGGAATAGCTCTAAAGGATTACTGATCTTTGGGACAGGGATTATTTTACTTAGCTTCCACTGATCTGAATAGAAAGAGGGCGTGAGAATAAAATTGAAGATATGTAACAAGTATTTTGAGACGAAAGGGAAAACTCGCTTAACGAATTTTAAATTGACGTTATACAGACCAGAAGATTTCAATTTAACCTTCCAAATAGCAGATTGTAAAAATTCGAGAGAAATATTTGAAAACGAAACCGAATTAGAGGACGCGTTAGAGAACAAATCGACGGTACTACTGCCCGAGTTCAGACTAGAGCAAAAATAACTATTAATTTCATTGTGTTTGAAATCCCCTCTTGAATTAATCTTGTATCTGCCTAAGTAGGCCTAAATTACGAACATTATGCCAGAAAACCTTGGGAGGAAGAGAGGAGTTTAACTTGTCCTTGAAAAAATTACATTTAGCAATTCGAATTAACCCTACAACTCTGTTACGAGATGCTTGTAATCCAAATGAGATTGACTATTAGGACACCTTTTCCATAAACGATATTTACTAACTCTAATATTTATGGCATTCGAAATTTTCTGAGACAACCAAGGCGGAGATTTTGCTTTGCAAGTAGCCTTTTAAAGCGGAATTTAACTATCAAACACCAATCTAATATACGAGTTGAAAAATTCTATTTGGCTAGTTGCAGAACTAAGGCAAAAAATATCCTCCCAAGGAACTGAGTTACAAACTAAGTAAAGGCGGGAATTGTCTATACTAGAAAAATCTCTAAAGCTAAAACTCTTTGGTTGGCTTTGACTTTCGAGTCAGTCCGGTTGTAAATTTTTCTTTATAATTTTTCGGAAATTTTTTAATTTTTTAAACTAAAATGGTGAAATGAAACAACCTCGACATATAGTATACTTGAATTCAATGATGGGTGCTGCCCAACCGAATAAAATAAGGAGTATATAGAAAACACCCTTGGAAAAAAATAAAAGAAATGCAGGTTTTCTGGATGGTAAGGTGCATTGTAAATTTAATGTCTCGTCTATCTAATTTTCTCGAAGTATTATATGAGATTATGTTTGTTTGGTTATGTTAACCACCTGTTGCTGCCCGCTCTATTGTAATGAGGCTAAGCTCAGAATAGAGTGGACACGCGCCTATAAATTTATAAGATTAAATAAATTAATTTAATTTAATTAAATAAATTAAATAGGTGGAAAGTAAGAGTCACAGAAAAAACTAAAAGATCATGATAAAATTTTTTTAAGTGCCTTTAGGTGCCTCAGTGCCTTAGATTCTTCATAAACATTAAACACCTTTTTTATTCATAGACTTTTTCCGCTGCGGTTGGTATTTTGGTAATCCCGCATATATTTAGTTATATGTAGCCGAGAAACACCGCCCGATAATATCAGCTTATTTAGAACCAAATCGATTTTCTTTGGGTGTAATACATATTAGCCTTTTTCACAAGCGCTGGGTCCATATTTTGAATGTTCACAGCAATGTCTCTAAATTCGAAAATATTTGTAATTTACACCTAATATCACTGGAAATAGCGTTCTAAATTTTAAGTTCTAAAGATTGTAAAGCTAAGTAACAGACATAACAGTAAAACAAATGGTAAAGGATACCTTTCTGAAAGCTTAATTTTATATTTAACACAAATTGTAGAAATGGACATATCGCTTGTGTGCTTAAGGTTTTGATATCAACATTCTCTTGAAACGCTAAAACTTGGTACGGATACGCGCAAATGCCAACCGGTGGAAGTAAATTCAACTTCGCTTTAATCAAGGATTCCAACGAGACTACCCGTATCAGCCAATTTTAGAACACCCTTTATACAACTTAATTCAATCTTATTTTTAATTTATCTAAAAATGTCTCGCAGTCACAGGCCGAATCTACAGAGGAGTTTATATGTTTGTTATGTTTGTGCCACATCTGTCCTACTTTACACAGTAGACCAATCGAGGGCTCGCGGCCATGTTTTACCGTCCTTTTAATGTAGGCTACCTGAACATTGAGTAGCTCCATGCCAGCGATTGAGTTGCAGTATATTGACGGAAACGGTGAGTCCGCTCATTAGACCGTGAATGAAAAAAGTCCCCCAACACGCTGTTTTTAAGTTTTTTCAAAAAAATTGTTTGTATTATTTTTTAAATTTGCGAATTGGTTTTGATGCCTGAACTACGGGAGCTTGTTATGCCTTTTGAAACATCTGGAAAAGAAATTACCAACAAGCAGCGGGAAATTCGTTAATTGATTGCCCTTTAGGTATGGGAGCACTAAGGCCTAATCGAAATTGCAATATTGCAGAAAAAATTGGACAGTGACGATGGTTTGGCCACTTGTGGAACTTTAAAGGCATATAGATCTATTAAAAAATACTCATTCGAGATATAATCATAAGTGCTGCTTCAAGATTTGCTGAAGTGATGCTTCAAGATATGCTCAAAAAACAGCGTGTCCAGCACAAGAAGATTGGATTGAAATTAAGCAAGTGGAAAGTGAAATCTTTCATCCAAGAGGCGAAGAGCAGGAGTTGTGCGGAATCGATATAATTTTGGCGTTAGTTTTTTAATTTTTATTTATATATTTGACCTCATCAGGGACACTGTATTATGAATGAGTCCATGCTCAAGATACAGTGTGCCAATGTGAATTCGAATTTAAATGTGTATACACATTTTCTTAAACTTTTAAAATGATCGGGCCGTGAATTTCACTGGTTCCCTCACAAAATTTTGAAAAACTTTAAAATTTACAATACACTTAAACTAGAAGTTCTAACATTTTTATGAACATCCTTGTGTAATTTGAGGTATAAGATGTCGTTTAAGATTCGAAAACATTTTTGAGCTTTCTGTTAAATCCTAATATTATTGTACATAATACGCGAGAATTAAGCTATACATATACATATGTATTATGTGAAGCTGTCATATATGGAGCACAGTTTAATGTAATAAATAATATGCGATAAGAAAAATCAGAAGACTGTAACATTAGAATATTTAAAATTGATTGAAAGATTGATTAGATTTCTTTTTTCTATTCGATTTTATTTTATTTTCATGGCTGAACGATAAAATCGAGGATATATACATACATACATATATTTCAAGAAGCAAACATATATATTTTTGATCATACATAAATACGCATGTCAAATATCTATTATTTCATCTTAAAGAGAATATCTATTTTTATTATTATTATTATTATTATACTTTTGGTACATAAGAAATTGAATAAAATAATTTTTTTAGATTTTATTATGGAAATGGAATTCAAACATTTTATGTTCATCCATATAAAATAGTTACAACAACAAGCAAAAATGGGTACATATATAAATTCAAAAAATTCCGATATATGGTATAAACGGTAGTTTTTCCCCTATACAGTATATTTATTTAATACCATGTAGTACAAATAGATTCCCTAGAAAATCAATGGGAAACTATTCGTTCGTTTTGTAATAAATTTATAATCTATCTTAATTTTTAAAAATTTTGTTATTTTATTAAAATATAAAATATTGGTTGGTTTATATATATATATATATATATATATATATATATATATATATATATATATATATATATATATATATATATATATATATATATATATATATATATATATATATATATATATACGTATGTATATTCATATATGTAATAAGTTTGTCTAACCCATTGCAACCAGCAACACTACTAAATACATATGCAGAATTTAATTTTTTGGTTACACAAAAATAATACTTTAAGCTCAAGTGTTATGGGGTTAGTGGTTTTTTTGAACTGATCATTTTTATATATTGCATAAGTACACATGAATTAAAATCAATATTGTGCGACACACAATAAAATAGCAAATCTTCTTACAAATATGTAGATATTTGATTTTAAGCTTAGTTCTAAGAATTTGTAATTTAGAAAGATTGAAGATGGTTTTAACAAAATGAATTTGAGGATTAATAAAATTATCAAGATTTGTGCTTTTTTGGTATAGTACAGCTTTTATATTAAATAGAAGATGGTTTGTTTTGTATTAAACTCGTGCGGTACTACTAAGAAAATTGGTTGTGTTATGAATGCCAATACGGTGAATTGTAAAAAAACAAAAAAATAAAACGTATATTGAACTTTCCTGAGAGCACATTAGTTTAAGGACCTAAATAACACTTTGATCAAAAAGTAGTATCACACACGGCTTATTATTCAAGTAACCTCCCTTGGATAAAATACACTTCCGCCAACGTTTTTCCAGCCTCCGAAATAGTTGTAAAAGTCGATTTCTCGAATGGCCTTCAAACCTTCTTCGATTCGGCTTATTTCTCTTCAATCTAGTCAAAACTATGAACCCGGCGCGGTTTTTTGAGTTTCTGGAATAGCCAGAAGTCAAGCGGAGCTAAATCAGTCGAAAAGGGCGCCTGTGGAATAAAACGGATCAAATTTTTGCCCAACCAGTCACGTACAACCAATGCAGTATGAGACGGAAAATTGTCGTGATGCAGAAATCAAGAGTGGTCTTTCCAAAATTCTAAGCCAAACGATATTTGCGTGATGCCAAAAAGATATCTAATTGTCAATGGTCGATTTTTGAGCATCAAATCCTTTACTTCCTTAACGTGGTGTTCATCGGTAGACTTCGAAGATGGCAAGGACGTTCAACGCTTTTCTTACTTTCTTTGAACAACTTACACCAATCATAAACACTCGCTCTGGATAGTGCATTATCACCAAAAGCTTTTTTCAATATTTTCACGTTTTGGAAGCTGAAATTCCATTTTTGAAGCAAAATTTGGTGCCATTTCTTTGCTGGACTTTTTCACTGATTTTAAAAATCGCAAAATGCACTTTTCTAGATAAAAATAAACAAGCTCATCCACTACTAAAGCTATTGACACAAAATTTTACACGGATGTCTATTAGGGAGCTATGAATCTTTGGAAAAAACTACTCGATTGGCTAACCCCGCGCGATTTAAATGGAAAAGTATTACTACTTTTTGATCACTGTAGTACATAAACTATTTAGTTATTTCTAGGTTGAAGTAAAAACTGAGTCGCAAAATTTTATAATGGCCAACTTGTGCGGCCATTAAGTGGGTTCACAAACCAAACTCGTCCGATCATTTCATATGAACATAGCGTGAAAACACAAACAATAGATACATTCCAGAAGGCTCGAATTGGAGCTACCCCTCTTGAAACTAGCAAACTGCTAAAAATTATTTGGCTACCTTCGTCCTTGGTTAGAGACAAGAAAGTTACTGATTCCTCTATCTAGCCAGCAGGAATCCTAATATTCACTAATATTGAAGTCTTTCATTAATAAAACAACTCGCATTTTAAATAATTCCCCCCACATGCTTATAGATCACTTGTTTTTTAGGTACCATGATAGATTTAATTTCTTATATAACCCTAACGTTATTGATTTTAATATTTCTGATCAAAGTATGACATCCATTGTTATCTCAGCTATTTCTAATTATTTGCTACTACCATACAAAAAATAAAACGGATAATGAATGTTAACTAACAGTGTATTCCCAGTGTTTCACAAGCTTAATAGTTATTTATGGTACTAGTGAGCAAAACGAGATATTATCCGTAAGGGATAAGAATGTCACACGAGGCGATAGCCGAGTGACATTATCCCGAGTGGATAATATCTCTTTGCTCACGAGTGCCATACAACGTTTTATCCACTTTTGTTGAAATAAATTTCGTAAATTGATAAGAAATAGTTCCATTTTGTGTTTTCACAGTAGAGCATTGAATTTTGAAATAAATTTTATCATAGTGACCGTTCTTTAAATTGTCATGGTGTACTTTAATTTAACTAATTTTTGGAATAGAGTTTTTCATTCAATTTGACTACGAATAATTTTCCAATGACTACTCAACATTTTGTTATACCAAATATAACTCACGTTGCCCCTAGCAGCGTGGGTTGTACAATAACAATGGGTTATTTCACATTTTCTTTATTTGAAATCAGCTTAGTTATCGGGCTATTATATATCAAAAGTGGATAAAATTGTTTTACAACGTTACCGCCCGTTTTTATGTTTACCACTGGTGATACGACTGGTGTTACTTCATGAACTTTTGCTAACACTACCATTTTCACCATCTTTTCAATTTCAGCTTTGACCTGGTCCTTAATCGCTAACGGAACTTTTCGAACTGGCTTGATTTCGAACTTTGGATGTTCCACCAAATCTATATCATATTCGTAATTCTTCACGCAGCCTAACCCGTCAAAAATATTATTATTCATTCTTAATTCCTCTACTCGTATAATTAGCTTTTCTCGTTCACATGCCTCTTTCCCTAATATTGGTGTGACATTTGCTTTGACTACTTTAACTATTAATTTTGTCATTTTGTTTCTCACTTGATAATCGACTTCGACCTCGCCTACTACATCTACGTTATTGTTTCCAAACCCTATTATTCGTCGGGTGTTTGTCTTACAATCCTGATTCCTAGCTTGTCGACCATATGTTTAGGTAATACGTTGCACTGTGCACCCGTATCCAACTTTGCTTTAATCTTCACTTGATTTATTCGGATTTCTTGCTGCATTGCTGTCATTTCACTTGTCTTGCACTTTTTAATTGCGATCTCCAAAATCGGTTCTGTTTCTGACAACAACTTTTCACATACTGCTTCACTACGTATTCCTATTATGATTTTGTCTCTCAACAAGCTATCAGACAATTCACCGAATTCACATTTTTTGCACTGATTTTTTATTTTTGTGTAATACTGATCAAAATTTTCACTTTCCATTTGATACATTTTGTTAAACACGTACCTTTCTAATGTTATCGACGATTTCGGTGCAAAATGTTCCTCAAATTTCGATTTGATTATCTCCAACTTTTCCGTATGCTCGTTCTTCAGGTTGAATGAATTGTACACGTCCAGTGCATCCGGTCCTAGCGACGCCATAAATGTTGCTATTTGGATTTGTTCAGTTTTCTTATCCATTTGTGTTGCAACCTCAAACCATTTATATTGTTGGATCCAATTTTTCCATTTAATACCCATTTGATTGGTATTATCAATTTCAAGACATTTTGGTGGTCTTAGAAAATTTGTTGATCCCTCGTGCGCCATTTTTTTTTTTTTATTTATCGAAAATCTTGTCTATTTTTTTCTTAAATTAACGGCCTGGATATCACTAATTACTATTTACTTTTTATTTTTGTTTGTTTTAATTTCACATTAATTGACTATTTTATCCGATGTTTTCAGATTTTTTCGTTTTTTAATATTTTCTTTTACTTTTCTTCTGACACCATGTAATGCTAGTTGAAACACACTTGTTGATGTTGATAGTGAATTTAGAACTGATCGTCTTTATTAGTATATTCATTTACATGACATGATGACCCTATCAACAATGGTGGGTGATGCTCATATGATTACAATATTACATTCATATGTTACAGATCCTAAGTTGTTAAAATCAAAGATTGTAAAAATGAAAGAAAAATGATCAATCAGGGGTTTCCCTAGGGATCCGTCGTGGGACCTTTGTTATTTTTAATTTATTTAAACTTTTTGTTTTATACTAACTTCAAACCAGATGTCGTTGCTTTAGATATGCAAGCCGTCAGCATCAGACCAATTTTAAAAGAAGCTTAATTTAATTTACGATTTCTTATAAGAACACATGTAAAATTGAACATTTTTTATTAAAACTTTATCTAGCTTTGAGCATAACATATTTTAAAATCAATAACTTAAATTTAGTAATAATTAAAATAAAATTGTACAAATCCACTTTACCTTTTTTCTTCTTTTCTTTTTCTTTTCTTCACGAAATCAATAACGCAAGATCTTGTATTGTAGAATAAATACATAATTTAGTAGAAATGTTTTGTTATATATGTGGCATTACTATTTATCAAAGACTTTAAAATACAAAATCTAGAAATAAACAAACTAAGCACAACTACTTTTTAATAACGATAAAAACTAAATGGCTTTGTTTACATAAAAGAAAGACCAAACATATATTATTTGTAACCAACAATATATGTTGTAACGGCCAGCATTTGTAATGTACCCGTTCCAACAGGCCAATATCCCAAAAATCCTACAAAAAATTGATCAATTATATTCATGAGTACAACATGGATTTATTACTTTGTAATTGAAACAACCTACATAATTGCAACATAAATTGTTTTTTTGTACTCATACAAAACGAAATTAAAAAAAATGACACACTGAAAAATGTCAAATTGCAACTAAGCATGAAATTATAGAAACTAATTTCATGACGTATTGGTGTAATTTGATGTACATAAAGTGTGCCATTCTCATTTTTTTTTACGTGAAATGTTTACAACAACAATCGTCCAACATAAGTTTTTTTTGATTGGGCACATGACTTAATGCCCCCAAATTCCTGTAAGTTTTTTCGGAGTAGATTTTTTTTTTAATTTTTGGGAACGACCGACCCAAAAAGTAAAATACAATTTTAAAGTGGAGTTAGTGAAGTTGTGCAAGAATATTGGATCGGTCAGAAGAGTTTAAATTTATTGAAAAAAATAGAGAACGGTCTTGTTTCCAAATTTAATATTTTTTCTAGAAAAGAATTTTTTTTTTTATATAAGATAGTGATAGTTAAGTAAAATAAAAATTATTAAATAGATACTTAAATATTTAAATAAAAAGACAATTAATGAATAAATAAATTAAACTTATTGGAAATTAAATAATTAATAATTTAAGTTTTATTGTTATAAAGCTAAAAACGTTAAGTACTACATGCCGTAGGTACTCAAATTAGTGATAAATTAAATGACCTAGTGAAAGTCGAAATCGGCACGGTTGGTTTTTTTTGGGGGGCGGGGGGGGGGGGAATTTGAACAGAAAAACGATATAACAAAAGATATTCAAACATGGGTTTAAATACCAGAACTAAACTAACTAATTAATACATAAAATTAAGTTAAATTATAATAAATGCTTAAGTTAAATAAGTAATAATAAAACAAGGTTGAATTAAAAATTGTGTAAAAAATGGACGATATACAAATTAAAATAGTGCTTTAATAAGATGGTTTAGAAAATTTTAGCCTACAATAGCAGAAATTTAGCAGAAAATTAGCATACAATTAAAATAATTAATGTTATGTGCTTAAAGTAAATTAAAAGACACGAATTCTAGAGCACAATAATTAGTTGATTAACACCGTTATTATGATACATCCTCAGTTGAATGACGGTACAAAAGTGCAATAATTAACAGTGAACTACAAAAAACAAAAAAAAACTTATAGCCGACTCAGTTGGGTGTGGTAGGTGATATTTACAAAGACATGTAATTCGTTGCATTTACAACATAATTTATGTGCCGCACTGTAAATCTTCAATTAAAAGCAAAACTTAAACCAAAATATACTGGCAGTAAAAAAACAAAACCAGGCAGTTATAAAAAAAAACATAATCGGATTTATCAAAACATCTAACCAATATAATTAAGTTAAGACCATTTTTTTAACCCTATATTTTAAATTTTAATTATATTATAAGATATTAAATTCATTTATTTATTTTTATATAATTCTATTATACTAGTTTAGGTGGTGGGCAATTAAATATCAGTTAATGTTTTCTTTTTCAAAGTGCATTTAGAACAATAGTTAGTTTTTTTCTTTTGTTAAATTTTGGATGTAAAGGAAAAACATTACAGTTTTGATTAAATTTCATATCTCAGAATTCAATTCCGTTTTGTTAAGATTATTATTTTTTTTTACAATGTGGTTAAAGTTTTTTAATATGAAGTAGGAGTGAGCTGCTTGTCTTCTTGTTCCTAATTCAATCTTTTTTCATTTTACTTTTTTTCTCGGCGGTCTATCAAGGCCTATTCATGTCTTTAGGAACCTCACCCCTTACTCTGAGCTCGAGCCGGCCAAAGATGACCGCCTAAAGACCTCTGAATAGGCAAATTTATGTGGATTGTGGGATTGGTTGGTGAAACATTGCACGCAAATGACCGTGGCAGACATTTCACAGACCAACTCCATACTCCGGTCGTGTTACGTGTTTTCGTGTTAGAAAATCCACCGGTTTTTTTGTTATTTTATTAGTGAGGTTTTGCGACTCAATCGAAGAGAGTGGGTTTGTTTTTTTTAATTCGAATAATGAGTTTTTTTTTGGTGTTTCGCGAGTTAAAGCTTGATGCATTACAGTCGCGGTTATTCTATAAAAAAACTTAATTCTTTATTTTCACTTTAACAATTCATTTTTTATTCAGTATATTAATTAATGTTACTCAATTGGAGGTTATTACAATTCTCTTCTTTTATTCTTACAAAATAAAAGATGAGATTAAAAAGAAAGACTAAATATTTAGTGTAATTGTATTTATCATTGTTCTTTGTATTTAATTGTTTATCAATTGAAATTTAATATAATAAACTGGAAAATTATTTATTTATTATTTATTTTAAGTTTAGCTTTTATATAAGAAATAGTTTATGTTCTAGGTGGTCGAATACCCGTATTGGTATTCGACATTGTTATTGTGGAGTCGGGAGCACGTAACTCCCGCGGTGAATCATTTGTTGTGTTTTTTTTTGGTATTTTTTTTTTATATTTTAGTATTTCAACGTATTTTTATTGTATGTTATATTTCGGTTAAGTGTGTAATTGAGGAATAAAAACTAAAAAATAGTGAACATCTTAAGCACGGAAGACAATGAAAGCTGTTCTTAAGACTGTTTATTGAAAAACAGAAGCTTAAAAAAAAAATAAAAGTAAAATATATAAAAGAATTTATTAGTTTGTTTAAATTGAGAGACTGTTAAAGAAATCGTGTTTATTGTTGTATATTTACAAAAAAAAAACAACTTGGCGGTCGTCAACTACTTGAGTGGATTACCTGAGAGCAGAAATACAGGTACCTGAAATATTTTTTATAGGAATATACAGGTACCTGAAATATTTTTTTATTTTATTCATTTCTAACATTCTTGTGATTTTTTCTTGTTATTTATGTGTCCTTTTCGTTACCCTCTTTCATTTTTTTAAATGATTTTAAAATGATTTTGAAATCCAATATATGTATTACAATTTTTCCCAATTCTATTTTCTCTTATTGTTCCGGTTCCTTTCAATCCACCACACCGAAGTTTTTCTAATAGTTTAATCGACGTAAAAAATTATCAAAATATAAGTGGTATGGCATATTTTAATTATTTTGAAGAACATCAGCACACTGCAAAACAACACTGGCTCCTAGGCCAAATGTTTGAATTTCTCTAGTAAAATTGTAGTAGACCCTTAGTAAGGTTCAAGCCACTCAAATAACCTGATTTTATTGTCCCAGTCCACAACTTATAACCTCAACGAATTGTCTTGCCACGAATGAATGACTTGGTGCCGCGATGTCCGTAATAGCCGTAATAGGAAACCACGGACTCGTCCACACTGTGGTTTTCTTCTTTAGGTGCCATTTCAATAAATTTTTTGTTTAACATATCAAATAAAAGACGTATTTTAGCAAATTTTTCCAAAGTGTTTAATTGCCTATTGTCTCTACAATGTAGATTCTGCATAATAAACCTAAACCTGTTTTGTGACATAGCATTACATACTAGCTCTTTGTATGTATCTTTTGAACTTTAATAATATAAATGTCGCCTGGCCAAACGAACATATCTACTAAGAAGCAGAATGCCTAGGAATCAGCCAATTTCATTTGGTTAAACATCTCCTTTTCTATTGTGAGATACGGCGTACATATTTGTATATCGTAATAACAGATTTGTTAATTCTCCATCAACATTTTTTTGACGAATATCTCTTCCATGTTGACTATCCGGAAGGTTATTTATGACGATATTATCCTCACCGGTGCCGTCTTTATACATTTCTGTTTATTGTGTATATCGCAATTGAGTTTCTGCTCTAAGTTGATCACCCGGAAAGTTGCTTATTACCACATTATCATCATCGCCGGAGTCTTCATCAGTTAAATCAGCATTAGCATTATCTGGAGGAAAAATTATAATTTCCTCGGGAATTTCTTCTTCGTCCTTTTCTAATTCCTCTAAAATTTCATACAGGGTCAAAGGCTTATTTCTGTACCTAAAAAAAAAATTACATTATTGAAACTACTGGCTGTTATAAAGGCTGTTACCACATTTAAAACGACATTGGCACGCGGGATGTCACTGCGCTCCTCCTGCTTAGGCCTCCGAGGGGCTTTAGAAAGTAAGTTAGGGTTTATAGGAATGTACACTTCTATATGAGCGGGAGTAACGAAATAAAAAAAAAAATATTTTACGCAAAATAAATACGTGGAACTGACCATGGATACGATCAATTAATCCATGATCAATTGTTCATACTATCAATTGTATCCACGATCAATTGTTTCCACGATCAATTGTGTCTACGATCAATTATTCATGTTCAATTGTAACACGATCAATTGTTTACGATCATCTGACTGGAACCCGGGTTGTATATCTAGGTGCTTTGGTCTAATGCACCGAATAAGGTTAAATCAAAAGACCAAAGCTATGTTTTATAAACTCAATGATGTTACTATTGGTGATCCAAATATTATTATTTATCATGATTGCAATCAAGTTGTTTGTACGAATAATTGTTGTAAAACTGAATGTATTAAAAATTTTAAATATCTCGGACTGGCTATAGATAACATCAAGAATTGGAAGCACCACATTGATAATCATACGGAATAATACATGGAAAAAATTTTTTTACGCTTTTCTATAAATAATAAAATAATTTTGTTGGTTTTTTAGCTTAATTTAATTTTTTTAATAATTTTTTAATAAAAAAACACCCGACGTTTCGACGCGATGGTAAGTCGTGTTTTTTATTAAAAAATTAATAAAAAAATAAAAATTAAGCTAAAAAACCCAAAAAATTATTTTATTATGAACATAAAGGCTAAAAAAGTAAATTAAATTTTCTATAAAGTATAGGAGCCTTGGAGATTGTGGCATATTATCGGAATAGATACTTTAAAAATAATCACATAATATGTCCTAATGAACTAAAGCAGTTACTATAAAATTAGTAAATTATTCTTTTAGAACAATAATTTGGTAAAATGCATTAATCAGTTTAGGAAAATTTTGTCTATGTAGTGCGAAAGCTTTAGGTTTCTGAGTTTTCTTCTATAACTTCCTAACATCCACCTATTCAACAAACCACCTTTACTCTAATTTTACAATTTATATTTAATTTTTTTGAAGAAAAAATCATTAAGTACTTTAATGATTTTTTCTAATACACTTTTCAATGTTTATAATTGTGAGAAAAGTAATATTTCATCACACTAAGCTACAAAGGTTTTGTTATCTTAAAAAGATCACGTTAAATAATAACGTAATAAAAACTCTTCCTTTTAGAAGATATTTAAGGAACAAGCAATATTCGATGACGACAATTGGGAATCAATTACAACCGAAATTGATAGAGTGAATAAATCTACAAATAAACAAATAACAATTCTACAATTCTTTAAACTCGAAAACAATTCCCCGAAGGAGGAACATTAATCTGACGAGAGATCTCCAACGGCATCGTGTTTTAGTGTGAGTGACTTATGCGTTGATTCTGATGATGGTGAGTTCACTTTTCACAAAAACCTTGTATCGCTAGAGACGTTCTGAACCATCGAAGTGGAAAGTGAACAGGACAAAAAAAGATCGTTCAAAATGTTTAACTTACCTACCAAATGGACCTATAAATACGGCCATTTCTGATTGTAACCTCGCTGAGTCTTTTGATGATGAGTGTGATAAACGTGGCAAGCAAAGTTATATCACTAAAACTGATAACCATTCATTAAAGTTGGCCATTATTTAAGACAGTAGTCGCAAGACAACTATTTAGACCTAAGGCTCTCTATTCTAAAAATGCATTAACTATATGAAGAACATTGGGCATCCTAAAAGCCTAAGAGCCAAGAGAAAATAAATCTCTACAGAAAAAATTTTCGTACTAAGTACAATCTATAATTCTTTAAACCTAAGGAAGATCTGTGCACTACATACACCCGATTTGATCTGGCAGATTCATCAAGAAAGGAGCAGCTCAGAGATGAATACGATATGGACGTGAAACCAAAAGATGATTGCGATAAGGCTAAGGCATTGGACAAGGAAAATTCACAAAATGTTGGACATTTTCAAACAGAAACTTTTGATCTCCAAATTGTTTTGCAGGTCCCATCCTCTGCATCGTCTCCAATGTACTACAGTCAATTTTACTATATGTTGTTCAAGTAACCCTTATTCTAGTAATTGAACAGAAATTCTTAGAATTCCACCATTCCTACATGTAGTATGATTCCATGCATTCGCCGATAGAGCAAGTGAAAAAAAATAGGTCGGTGTTTGTAAATGAAATATTCGGTGTTTGAAATATTCAAGGCGGCAAGGTCAAAAAGGGGCAAGAATAAAGCCATCCTTACGATAATCCTAAAAATAATATTCCTATTATTAATTTATAATTGTCGTAAAATTATTGTCTTACTACTGTTACTGAATCCGAAAAAAGACTCAGCTGCACGATAATTTTTAAAGAGAGAGGTTAAACTTCATAATATTTTACATAAGCTGATTACATTTTCATTTAGCCTACTGTATATTCAGAAAACTCCAGAAACTATTTAATAGCATTTCCGTAGTCATCCCATACATTTTCACTTTCAAGTTATAATTTTCTAGCATAAAATTATGCTTTTACTTAATTAAGTTTTTCTATTTTTAATTTATATTTATCAACGTAAATTCATATTTTTCAATTTGCATTTTATACATTTCAAATTTCATTTTAAAATTTCCAAAATTGTATACAAGGCGAACACAATTATTGTAAAACTTGTTATGTACTATATTTAGATATATATTTATACACCTGAAAGATCAATACCATGCTTAGCGCATTCTAATATGGCGACGCTAAGGTCTTAAAAGCTGCCCAGTTCTTACCTGATCTAGTTTTGCCAAAATCTTCCTAGTTCAAAAACTCAATAAACTCGACAAAAAAAAATTGAAAAAATTACAAAATTCTCAGATGTTTTATAAACTAGAAGACTGAGACACAACGCTTTTCAATCACCCATTCCACACGAGTCGTGCTTACGCTGTTGCATTTCTTCGTCTCTTACATCTTTGCACTGTTTTTGCCTATAAACAAAATTTAGTTTATTGGCAAAAACAGTGCAAAGGGGTAAAAGGCGAAGAAATGCAACAGCGTAAGCGCGACTCGTGTGGAATAGGTGATAATAGCTTTACTTCAAGGCATCCTTTAATTTTGGTCATCATATTTTGTTTTTATTTTGAATTTTTTCGCATGTTACTTGCATATTTTTTATTACGACGTCAACTTTGAGTAAGTACAGAGTAAAAAACTAATAAATTCAATAAAAATAAATAAATAAAATGATTTAATTTGCGCTACAAGTAAAGCATTCAGGTTCTTGCTCTTTAGGTGTTTTCATTTATTCATTCCGGATGAACGAAAGAGACGTAAATCATTATTTTATTCCCTCTTTTATTCCTTTTTTAGTCCATTTTAGATTCGAAGGGTGAGGGTGTGAAATAAAATCTAAATCTAAAAAAAAAAAAATTGTTTCGTATTGACATCTGTCATCTATAGTCATTAGCAATTTTAGTCATGTATATATAGCAGACACAACGCGGTAAAATTATCGAAGCCTATTACGCGTTCAAAAAGAGATGTACAACGTACAAGGTGTGTAAATATGAAATCGGAATTTTTTAGTAAAAAGTAGACGTTCATCGTATGATAATGGTTAAGAATATTTTATTCAAAGTATTGCCCATTATTAGTTATATATTTATCGATATACGGTCTCGATAAGACCAAAGTTTTTTTTTTTTTTTGGTAGTCAAGAGTGGAGTTTTAGTAAGTTGCTATGTTATGATAATATTAAAATTTTGAAAAAAAAAAAAATCAAAAATTTTGTTATCTAGTGATTAAGAAAAATTTATTGTTTTCTATTGTTTTGAAAATTAAACAAAAATTAATAGAAAAAATAAGAAAACACAATAATGTTAACAGATCAATTTATTTGATCTGAGGAAATTTTTTTTTTTGCTTGTTAAAAAATAACTTACATATGTATGTGTAGTGTACAAGGAGAAGTTAAAAAAAATAAAAAGAAACAAGAAGAGAATATATTAAAGTCATGGGGAAGGTGCTGTGTCGAAGTGGTGTTGCCTCTAAGCACGGTTTTCTTTTGCGATTGCCATTGATTTCGTTGGTTACCAATTCTACCAATCAAGTGTGTGCATGATTTGGTAGCAGCAACCTGCCAATCAAGCAGGTAAAACCGTATAGATCGGATCTTGCGTCGGTGGCTGTGTGAGCTGTTCCAGACCGAGTGACCGGAGGAGGTCAGCCGGTCGAACCGAAAGGTACCGTTGTTAGTGTTATTTATGGACAAATGGCATTTATTGTTTTTTTAGTTTATTTCAAAATCTTGTTTTTGCAATATAGTTTTGTTTGATAATTGTTACATAAAATTTAAACATTTTTTTTTTATTATGATTTCTTTGCAATTTTTTTTCATTAATAATTAATTTTTGTTTATAAAAATTTCTTTGTCTGATTATCTCAAAATTTAAGTAATGTTAAAATCATATGTGTGAGCCGACCTTGACTGTCATGGAATATTTTTTTATTGCCTCTGTTGTCATTTTCGCGATTATATTTTTTATTACTATATTTTAAACATTTTTTTCAGCCTCTGAGTATTGAGTCACATGCATATATGTATAAATTATAATTTCTCCGTTGTTTTTTTTTTTTTGGTTGCTAAAATATTTACATTTAGCTATTAATTCCGTTTGTTCCCCATTCCTTTTTCAAAAATTATTTTTTTGGCTTTACTTTATTTGTGGCATGGTTCAAGTGCATCAAATTCCTGCGTAATTATTACAGTTTTATTAATTTTGCTACATTCATTAAAATTCTACAAAAGACAGCTATTGTTATTTTGTTTTTTTTTTCTTGATTGGTGATTTGAGTTTCTTTGATATGGGTCGTTATTCTGTTTTTCTTTATTTACGTAATTATGTGTATAATGAGTGAATAATTTCTTTTAAGTGATCGGATGACAAAGAGGTAGGGTCCTGTGGAGGGTCGTCCTTCCATCCTGTTCCGTTCGCGTTGTTCTCTCATGGCAGGCTGCCGGAGAAAGCAACACGGCAGATGTGTTATTCGTTTTCTGTGAGATGACGGTTTCGTCCCGGGAAATCGTCGCATGGTCTGTTGTGAACGCGGCCTTCCTTTATAAAATGGCATCAATGACAGCCGCGACCGAAAAGGCATTTCCGGTTGGCTGGCCGATGAGGGAGAGCCTTCTCATCAGAATGGGCGGGGAATACGTCTGGGGTTGAAGGTATCGTCCCAAATGAATGTACTCTGATTATTATTCCTTTTTAGGCTTCTGAAGATAGGACAAGATTGGCTTCTTTTTTCTGTTCTTTTGTTATTTCCCTTTTCATCCTATGTGGTTATACAAGCATGGGATCACATCTGGAAACCCCTCGCCGCACCGTGAGCTCTTGCCAGCTACAAACCGTACCAGACCTCTGATCTTATGATTCTGTTGACGAAATCTCGCGGTTTCGGTACAATGGCGCCCAAGCACCAAATTGGGAACAAACGCCCCAAAAGAAATCGTGGATTTCGTTACAAACATCACTATACCTGATAACATCACTATACCTGAGAGCGACCCTTTTTTTGAAAACGGCTACAAGCGCCCTTTTTTCCACAAGTTTCTGTTCGAATATTTTATTAGTTAAGCAGTAGTGATGTTTTGTGAATTTGTAGATATTATGCTGTAGATTAATAGTAATAAATAAAATAACTATGTTAATGCGACATTTTTTCGACTTACAGTTCATTTTCTTAAAAGTAGAGATTTTCTTAAGTAATAAAAATGTTATTTTCCCATAATTTGTTACATTCTTTTAAAAGAAGCACCTGGCTTATTGTGCTAATTAGCCAACAAAGTGACTCTTAATCTTTCATAAACTGCAAACAGAATTAAAATCGAGCCTATAACTTGGGAGATATGATGAAAAATGTGAAAAGGGCTCACCAACATTCCTCAAAAAATTGAAAACGTAATAACTTGCAAAGTTTTACAGTTAGACCTCCACTTTAAAGGAATTTTTGCAATAATTTTACATAAATATCCTGAATTTTCTAGCCGGTCAATTCCCGACGAAATACATTGTATGTATCATTAAATCGTCTCGAGTCGAGTCTAAAAACTTCTACCCTCTATGGAGGTAAAAACTTGACTGTCCAAAATAAAAAACAATCATTATCACCAATTTCGTTCCCCTCTCTCTTCGTTCAGTTGTCTGTCAAACAGGGCTGTGCACCGGTGTTCTTCTATGAGCAGGGACGACGCAAGAAGGTGTCGTGACAGTACACAGTACAGTTCTCCTTATAGCATGCACAATGCTATGAAGAGTAAAGAAAAACACACAAACGCTATTTTTCGTGTGAGAACAAAAAAGTATAAACATGAATAACAATATTATGTGAAGGGTACCCCAAACATTCCACTCAAAACACAACAATTTCCCGTGCAGCGCTGGTTACGCAGCCAGGTGGGTAAAAACCCTTCAGCGTATAGCTCTCACACCTAAGTAAGAGAACACGCCTGATAGACGCTCTGTGTAATTTTTACTTGATGCGAGGATCCCCACCTCTCCATCCCATGATTATTTACCATTGTTAAAGTTTATAGCGTCTTGGTCGTTAAAACCGTAAACCAGGTGTTTTCTATTCCGGTTGCCTATAGATTTGAGTTAATAGATATCGCTCCATACCTGTAAACTGTGGGGCATTACGCAAACCCCCACAAAGTGCCTTGACGAGCTCCGTGCTCTGTTTGCACTTGGTGAGCGGTTCCTCTGGTAAATGCGATCCATATTGTCCAATCTACGAATAATCTCGTTTATTTGTTTGACCAATGAAAGATCGTTTGCTCGGCATTGATGATGGAGTAACCGCCATAACCTGCGTTTGTGCCATTGTTTCAAAAATTCTGTCTGCTAGTTCAGCTAGTTTTGCCGCCGTTAATGCATCGGTTGTAGGCGCTAAAATCTCTTGAGCTCGGACTGCAAGACGCTTCATCCATATGGTTTTTACCAAATCGTCGTTGACTTCAGACCCACCGATGGCTTGCAATTTTCTCAGTAACTGAGATGGCTTCATATCGTCCAACTCAATCCCTTGAAGTAGTCGGTGGATCTGAGTCTGTTTGGACTCGCATGATCGGTCTGTGATAGGTCTCTTGATGTCCGAAAAAGGAGTGCCGGATATTGGTCCGACAATGATGTCGCTAACGTCGTTTGTCACTCGGTTATTGAGCGCGCCAAGAACATGGTGGTACTTTGTAGTCTGTGAAGTAATTCTAACCAGCGCAAACTGCGACTCGATCACATGGAACCATA
Source organism: Tipula vernalis (assembly GCA_958295665.1). Taxonomy (NCBI): domain Eukaryota; kingdom Metazoa; phylum Arthropoda; class Insecta; order Diptera; family Tipulidae; genus Tipula; species Tipula vernalis. The sequence goes on from OY282559.1 coordinate 173,283,945, forward strand.
TTCATGGATCTTGGTTCGCCAGGAGTATCAATTTAATGGACAGTGCTGCGATTGATCCGACGGGTTGTTGTGGTGCACTGCTTGACGATGATGTGGATTGGCCTGCGGTTGCTCCATTTAATGCTCGCCGCACTTCGTTCTGGATGCGCGCTTCTAAATCAGCTGCTGGATTTATTATGTACTCGTTACCGTTTTCGCTGCTTGGTGCGTCCGTGTTTGACAAATTCGATGGGTTTTGTGGCGACATGTTGGTTCCACCTGTTATCACTTGAACACTTAGCAAAATTCACACACAAAAAATCAAAAATAATGAAGATGTACCAAAATAAAATATATATCATGCGACAAGTAGTTATAATGGAAATAATAATAATAATAAAAAATAACACTTGTCCAATTGAATTGACTTCAAGAATGCAATCAATGTTGCGCTGAAAAATCGATCACTGTTGTTTTTTCTTTAAAACACGCGAAAAGAAAAACAAATAACAGTAATGCTGGTAATAAGGAAAAATTACATAACAAATGTCATCACAAAATAAATACAAAATGTATTTACACAGGACCAAAAAAAAAAAAAACGTATACAAAAGAACAAGAAAAACGGAAGCACTACGTAACAATTAGCCCCACATAAAGAAAAGTACAACAATAAGAAAAACAAAAATATATACCGGCAAAACACAAAATAGACAAAAAACAATTTGGAATGATTGGTGATCTTTAGTTTTTAATAGATTGCTGCAGTTTATTTACTACACGAAACGCGGAAATGAGAAAATTCTTTAAAAATCTACAATTTCGGAATCGCTTACCTTAAAATTTAGCTTCCTCTTAGCTCGGTGATGTCCAGGATCGGCTGCCCTTGACGGTTGTCTATCCTTGCCGGAGCTGTGCGGTTCGGCTGACTGGATGATCCGAATTGGTTAGTAGCGGTTGTTCTGTCAATTCTGACTGCTATTGCCGTATTGATGTATCGGCTAGTACTGGTTACTCACTGATTTGTTGTGTACAGAATTAAACTGCTACAGGAACTGGTTACTCACTCGTTGTGTACAAAATTATTCTGCTACTGCCGTATGACTGTATCGGCTAGGAACTGGATTTCTCGCTTCGTGCGTCGTAGTTAATGCAGGTTTGGTGGCGATTTCTGGAATTAGCTCTGTCTCATATGCCAATTGTCGCCGTTAGTTATTTTTTGTACCCGTGCGCCGGCTCATCATAAAACGCGCCCATGATTTCTTTGGGTATGGAATCTTCTTCGTGATAATTTCAGCAACGGGAAAAATCTTGATCGAAACCCGTTGGTGATCATGTCGGGGTCACCACTTTGTGGGCGTTTGCGTAATGCCCCACAGTTAAATATACTTTAAATGAATAACGCTAAAGTTATTTATTTTTTTTAATTTTAATAAGTTTATTATATTATTTTAATTTTTAAAAAACAAAGCTTGTTAATATTCACAATTCAAAATATTAACGCGTCTACGGTTTAGTTAATTTTCTTGTTAATAGATCGCAATGCACGTTGTGTAAATGTGCCGTGGATATTACGTGCAAGCGACGATTAGCAATTCTTTTTATTTCTAATGAAAATTTTCATTTATACCCGCAATATTGTTTCGCGCTGCTATCGCGACGAAATATGTCTTTGCTAACTGAATTCACCAAACTATCAAGTTGTTGTTACTGATGTCTGTGTCGATAGCTAGATAGCACGCCGCTCGGCAAAAAGATGAAAATAATAAATACGGTAGCTAAATGTTATGTCGCACTTCATTAATTGAAACGTCAACGATGTTTGACACATTTATTGCCTGTGGCATTGGCCTGTTGATATTTGTTAAATAATTGAAATATGGTAATTTAAATATACACGTTACCTGATGAGTGGTACGCCACAAAACCATCGTGCTGTTTGGTCGGATTCAGGCAAATAAATAACACAAAAACGAAAATATTAGGCAAAGTTTCATTCAGTAACCCTGGAAATTATATTCAAATAAAAATTACGTAAACCAAAAAACAAGAAAAAGACATTATGTTGACGTTCAAAACGAGTCGTAATTTCGAAAAATGTAAAGTGAGGCAATATTACTATTTCCATCTATGAATAAGTGGTACGAATAACCAGCTCAATTGCAAAAAATTACCTGTAGATGATCTTTACAAGATCGAAACTAGTTGTAATTTTAAATAAATAAAAGTAAATAAATTCAAAAATAAAAAGTTTGGTTTTTTTATTTTTAAGTAAGTGAAAACTGTTGGTGTTTTGTGATTGTACAAAATAAGATTAATTATAAAAAGATCACTTACGTCACTCCGCTTCAAAAAAAAAAATTTTTTTTTTTTAAAAAAAAAATGTTTAATAATAAACCAGCTATTTAGAAAATTCGAAAATTCGAAAGGCCAGGGGGCCTATTATGAAACTTTTCGATTTCGGATTTTTACGATATCGAAAGAATCCGCCCTATTATGAAACAAAAACGGAAATTCGCATCGGATTTTTTCGAACGCTTATGGCAAAATTCGACTGCTATTTAGTTAGCGGATTTTGTAAAATTTAAGGTATTTTGTGTTTTTGTGGCAAATACATTGTTTGTGATGATATATTTAATTTTAAATAAATTAAATATTATTTATAATGTTATAATAATTATAAAAATAAATAAAATTACAAATTCGATTTACCAAGTTTCATAATAGGGTAAATTCGCGGCGTATCGAATTTTTTCGATATCGTAAAAATTCGAAATCGAAAAATTTCGTAATAGGCCCCCAGCAGTAAAAATCGACCTGAGGCACACAACCAGACATGTGAACTTGTTCTGTACCACCGCGTTAACTTCATAAATCATTTCATTTTTGGAGGAACACGGTGATAACATGGAGACAACTCGACTAAGCTTGAATAGGTTAATTACCAGGAAATTAAATGATTTACCTATTTTAAGTTTACTTAGCAATTTGCGAGCAAAGCCCATCAGTTTTTTTTTATGCAGCTTTGCAATTAAAGCTTTGTATGGGGCACAATTGAAATTACAGATCTTTCTTTGTAGTATCTATTTCAAATTACATCAAAATGATGTACATAACTTAATAAGACACAGCAGACAGCTTTATTAAATTTCTAAAATACAAATTATAAAAGAAGCTATGAAGCTGTTCTTGTGCATCACTTATTATTAAAATTGCTACAATAAATAACACAACTTTATATTTTGGTAATTTATTATTTTTATAAAGCTTTTTATGTTTGTACATACATAAAAATAAGTTCAAAGTTTGCGATTTCTAGCTAATTTAAAACAGGGTTGGGTATTTGGTTTGTGCTCATCTTTTCCTACACGTCTTTCGATTATTATTTTTAATAATATAAGTAAAGCTACATAGCTTTGGTCTTACATATTTCAACTACATAGTATGTATGTACAAATATTCTGAATGCATTTTATGATCCACCCAAATTATATATTTTTGTGTTATGTTCTGGTTCGTTTGTACAATTTTCTGGCGCCTTGATTTTATTGTTTACGATAATCTTGCAGAGGTTGACCTAAACATATAATACGAACAGAATATTATGTATACAAATAATTTTCATGTTATTGTGGTAATTTTTAATGACAGGATGTGCGGTGAATCCATAGCGATAACCACGAAATGGTAATAAAATACTGAATATTTATAAATATATTTTATGGAGATTAGCATAAGTATATACAAGAGAATATTTATATTATCTTTATGGGTGGAATATTTATAGGTTTTCTTCTTAGTACCAAATTTATAAATTTGCTAACCTTTATCACACGAAGTGGAATAAACAAATATAAAAGATTTATTGTATAAAACCCCTTTTCGAAGTAAAAATACATTTTTTAAATGTCTCTAAGAACATTTATATAAATAGCTCAACATGAATGAAAGTTTTATAAAATGGACTGAGTGGGTTGTTGTAAGCCACAGTCTACCAAATTCACTTTCTTCGTCGGTTATGCAAACTATTGATAATAGTTGAGAAGGCCCTGAAAACACCTCTAAGGAAAGCAAAGATAATTCTGCCCATAACGCCTTGAAAGAAATGTTTCGTTTGGTTTTTGGAGATTTTTGGCTTGTTCATTGCGTTTTAATTAATTTTCATAGGTGATTAGATTAAAATATTAACGGGGATTTGCATAACTAATAAAAATTAGTTGTTGTTCTATGATTAAATCGAAATATGTTTAATTTATGGTTGCTAGCTGTCAATTTAAGAAGTATTTTTGTTTATCTAGTTGTAAGACCTCAAATTTTATAAATCTGGGAGATACTGCACATACAAATTCACATCGAATTTTGAAGTATTTTTTGAAAATGTTCACAACCGACGACTCTCGAATTATGACAAGAAAGTTCAACTCGGCAAAAAAAGACGGTCTGGTGTAGATTTGCTCGGAACGAATTATTAGACCTACTTTTCTAAAGACCAAGGAGGGCAGAGATGTTACGGTGAATGTTGGTCGCTGCACTGGTATGCTGCGCCAATTTTTGGCATAAGAAGTGTACTCACTTAGTGTGGAAGGGCTTTACTTTTAGCACAATGGCGCCGCATGCCACACAGCCGATCAAACAATGATCATTTTGTTTAAAATGTTCCGTGAACTTATCATATCGATATTCGGCCGGTATCATTGGGCCAATCAGATCGTCCGATTTAACACTACCTGCATTTTTTTTTTTTGTGAGGCTGTCTGAAAAGCGAGGTGTACATCAACCGTGTACAGTCTCGCTGTAATGATGCCATTAAACGATTTTAGGTGTAATTTTGAACATTTTTTTTTAAGTTACTGATGAATATTGCACTTGTTTTTATGTATATCGGTATTTTTATTTATCGGTGGAGGGAGGCCACCAAACTATTTGCAGATCTGTCCGCTCCGCATATTGTATCTCAATATATGCATATAGAATTTCTGTGGCTGCTATTAAAGAATGAAATTTTTGTTTCAATTCGATCAACGCCCATTTAAGTTGAATCCATGAACATAATGAAGACGCTATACCTTTCAGTAAAACGCTAAATTCATTCCATAAATTCATTTACGAGTACATGGTATGTTCGGGTACGATGTTCTACTTTGAATTGGAAACGTTTAATCGATGTTCCGCTGGTAGAAATTTGGTGTTGTAAATTGTTATAATCGGCGTGCGATTTGGGCATAGGAGCGAATATTGGTAACGGTTGTAAATAATCTTGTGGGTTTTGAAATAGATTTTAAATTACGATTTGAAAATTACGAAATGCGAATTTTGGTTCACCATGGAATGAGAAATAATATTCGAAACTGTAGGACCATCTGTAAGTGCACATTATTTGCTGCTAGATTTTAAGCATTATATTCACATTTTAAATGTTGAAGCTATAAATTTAAATTGTCTAGTGATGTTGAATTTTAATTGATACTGTCTATTTGGTAAATACTAGATCCAGCTGAGTTTCTTCCCAGATTTTAAGAGTACTATGGACATAGTATCTGTTGAGTATGATGATTTATTGTCTGATGCTTCATTCGCAGAAGACATTACTCTGGAATCAACTGAAATATTTTCCTCGGCATTTTTAATGGGATCGCCCAATACCACAACATCTACCAAAAAAATGCCTGACAGTAGTCTTCAAAATTTCAGCCTGATTAAGCCAATTTCGAGGCAATTGAGATCGCTTAGCCGTGAAGTCAATTTCTTTAACATCCTTATCCTTTAGTTTAATAAACTACGGAACTTAATCACTCAACTTAACTGAAAACCTTCGTAAATCACGATTTCCGCTTCTTTATGTGACTTTAATTGTAATTTTAGAGATTTTTATTTTTGTGAATATTATTGAGAGTATTATTATTAAGAGAAAAGAGAAGTTTGTCTGTGTGTTAAATCAATAAAATTCTTTCGGCTTTTTATAGACAAAATATATTAACAATAATGCCATTCACAACATTATTCGATTGGTTAATCAGAAAAAAATGAAGAGGCCAATCATTTATAATATATCTAACAAAAAAGTAGAAATGTCAATCCCCTCCGTACTTTACCTCAAGAGTTATACAAAGTGTGTAACCCTGAACAAAAAAATGAGTTAACACCTTAAAATTAATTCAAATTGCGAAGAATAGGATGACTCTGAAAAACTATGCCCAAAAGACAACTATAAAAACGATATTGATTACTTTCCGATCATTAATTTTACTATCAACAATTGAGGTTAATTAAACTTAATCAATCCAAAATTTGGAGGAAGAATATAACATTAATTGGAATTTTAAGAAAGAAGACAAAAAATGAATTAAAAATTTTGAAAACAAAATTTGTAGTATAAGTTTGAAGAACTTTGCGAGAACATATTTCCATCCTAATAATTCAATTTAAAATCTCTTCTTTAACGGAAGATATAAATGTCTTAGGATGATAAAACTTTGACCCCTTTGAAATAAATGTCCATACTAAAAGTAATAATTACCAGTTTTTTTTATTTTTTGAAGCGAAATATACAGCAAGCAAATAGCTCTCAAAAGAATGTTAAAATGAATTTTAAACAAGGATTTATATGTTTAATAACAAAACTCAATTCTACCGAAAAAGCGTAGTTTAAAATGACTATTAAGAGCCAACCAGTGAGAAATTATAAACTTAAAAAATTTAAGAATTTTAACGAATCCAATTTTTTTATAGTTTTTAATAACAGCTAGTTTTTTATTTATAAAATTTATTTTAGAGTAATTGGTATTTTTGGGAGTATTTCATGGGAATTTCGTGTGCCAATTGTGATTAATTTGTGTTTCAATCATTTTTTTTAGGTTTTCACAAAAGTTTCCAAATTCAAAATAAACCAAAAGACTCAAGTGAGAATATCAAATTTAAAAGATAAATTTAGAATTTTCAATTATCAATAAATTGTGTGAATGTTTTCTTCTAGAGTATTTTTTTATGTTCAAAAGATTATATAAGACCAGACCCTTCTAGATTATAGAGCCATAATCATCATGACGTATTTTTTAGAAGCTTTTTTAATGGTATAACTTTTCACTGATTTTCATAGAAATTCATAGTAAAAATGGTGTTAGCATATTTGTTGTTTACTCGTGGACTAATATCACAAACAAAAATATTTTATATAATCAAACACAATATTTTGGTTTTGTCACTTTCTTTAACGTGATATTTATTTTATTTGAAAAATTACGATCGTTTCGAATGTTACTCCTTGATCAAATTTCTAACAAACACTAACTAAAATTATGCTAAAAACTGCTTTCATACCCTATTTTTTGTGCCTACGTGTCTTTTCCCCCTTATTTTGTTTTACGGATTTACAATGAGATCGTAAATTTTGTTGCGGCCAATTTTTTCGTTTAGTAAAAATGGGTTATATCGTTCCTTGTATATTTCCAGTTCTTCTAATATGTTCTGTAAACCTAACTTGAAAACTTCTGCCAGTTTATCCGATGTAGAATTTGGGGCAATCATTACATATATTTGTAGCGACTCACAATATATTCGTCACTGCAATATATTGTTATAGTAAACGCACACAATGAATTCATTGCAATTCATTTGGTCGACATTCAACTCACTCAGCGCCACCGCAACCGCTGAGACAACCATAACAAATACTGTCATTATCACTACCATCAGCGCCGCACACGCCGAAAGAGAATACGATAATGTAATACATACATATATCGCAGCCATCTCGAAAAAAACAAAACACATTTTAAAAAATTGTTCGAATAACAGTGTCAAGAGACAACAAATTATCAAATTTAATTAATTTTTTATGCGACATCTTTTAAGTCGTCCAAAATAATTAATTTTTACGGCCTCGCGAAAGTAGTGGTAATAAATTAATTAATTAATTAAAATCAGTGAAATATAACATTAGTTTTAAGTGTGAAAATTGTATATAAACCCGGTGTATCGGAACAAAAATAAATCAACAATTTAAGCATAAAATATGGGATGTTATCATTTGCCCTTGGATGAATAACGGTACAGGTGATCAACATACCATATATTCTTATAGATTCCGGTGTCTATTGGTGCATTTATGTTACGTTGTTTGAGTCGATTCCCTAATTTGTTGTTTGTTTTAAATGCCATCGTGTATCTGTGTTTTTTAAAAACCTTCGTTATATTCTTGTTGATGTTATTATTGTACTCTATAGTGACGTATTTCTCTGTTTGTTCATTTTGCTTGTTTAACGTGGTCATCATATTCTGTTGTTTCTTCCAAATGTACCTATTGTTCATTATGTCAATTAAGTTGGTGTTATAACCGTTTTTTATTGCTATGTGTTTAATGATTTTTAGTTCTTCCGTATAGTGCTGATTGTTCATCTGGATCGTGTTTTGTCTATAAAAAGTTGAACGTTGCCATCTTATGTTGGTATGGGTGGTTAGATGATTTGTCAATGGCGTGATCCGTTTGCGTGGCTTTTCTGTATATTTTGAATGTATGCTTGTTGTTAACATTTGTTATTGTCAAGTCTAAAAAATTAATGGCTTTGATCGTCTCTGATTCTAGAGCAAATTTTATGTTCGGATTTTTGTTATTGTTTTTGTGAAAATTTCTGAGCTGTCATTATGCCGTTAAATAGTATTAGAATATCGTCCACCTATCTGTGCCAGTACCTGATTATTTGGTTTTTGTTGTTCGATTCTGTTATTATATGCTGATTTTCAAAGTGATTCATGTATACGTTAGCTAAGGTTCCTGATAAAGGATTCCCCATTGGAAGTCCATCAGTGTGTGAGTAGAATTTGTTATTGTGTTGAAAATAATTTCGTTTGTGACTATTTTGATTAGAGTGATAATTTCGTCAATTTTTCTTTCCTGATTCCGTTTTTCTGTTACAGTTCCTTGATTATTTGAATTGTCTCTTGCGTTGGTATGTTTGTATACATGTTGGTTATGTCGAATGATACCAGTTTCCCTGTAGGTGGTATATCTATTGATTCTATTTTGTTGAATAGTTCAATGTTATTTCTGATTGAATGATTCTGTAATTGTATATTTTTGCTGAGAAAATAATTCAATTCTTTAGCAACTTTGTACGCTGGTGCGGTTGTGAAGTCTACGATTGATCTCATGGTCATTTCTGGTTTGAGAATTTTTGGTAGTGCTCTGATTTTAGGTGCCGTTGGTTTTATGGTTTTAAGTCGTCTTTCTTGTCCTGGGTTAAACAATATAGAATAGTTGTTAATCATTTAATTGATCGTCTTGTGATATTTGTTTGTTGGGCCTTCTTGGAGTTCAATTATGTTATTGTTTTCGATATAGTCATTTATCTTCGAGTTATAGTCATCAGTTTTCATTATAACGAGTGTATGCCCTTTATCGGCTTTTGTTATTAGAGCGTCATTCTCTAATAACTTAACATTAATGTCTTTCACTGTTTGTCGTTCGGTTTTGTGGATGTTTTGGTTTGTAGTTGGCTTGTTTTTGCCTATATCAATTGCAATAAGTGTCCGTATGTCATCCTGATGTTGTTCGTTTGTTCTTCTTATTGCGTTTTCAATATCAAGTAGTTGTCGTGTTGTTTGTGTTAAATTATTGGGCGGAGCAACATTAAATTTGAGTCCTTCCTCCAGTAATATTTGTTCCTGAAGATTAAAAGTGATGTCCGTCATATTATGTACTCTATGGTAAAATTCATGATTCATCTGTATTTGTTCATTATTTTGAAATGTTATTTGTTGTGCTCATATCCGTTGGACAATCAGTTTATGTAGTTTTTTCTTAATATTCCGTCGTCTTTTCCTAAGTACTTTCTCGGTCATGTTTTCAATCTTTTGTAAGAGATTTTCGTACTCTAGTTTATGTACGGTCTTTGATATAATAATTGAGAATAGTATACTATACATGTTAGAACGTTCACCCTTTTATATGTATTTTAAAAATGGTGTATTTTAACTTCACGTTTTTCGATGAAAAAACCAAAAATATTATAAAATGTTTATATAAAAATATTCTGCATATCTTTAACAACATTATACAAAAAGGCTACATAGTATTAAGTAAATATTAGTTGCAGGAATAATAAATTAAATTATTTCTAAAATATATTTTTCGAACTTTCATTTTGAAAAATACTCGTACATCAAAGTTGACTCTGACTAGTTAAAATAATGGTAATATGGAAACGCTGTAATTTTTTGGTTTATTAGCCGGATTTATTATTATTTGTTAGAAATGGTAGATTATAACACTAGGTTTGTTTTAAAATTATTCGAATGGCCTATACCTTTTGTCTTAAACACTAGTTTCAATTTCAGTCGCTTTTAAAATGATAAACACGACTTATTTTCTTAAACGGTTCCATTCAGGAGTCGAATCTTCTTTCAAATCATCCAAGGTTGTCTGTTTTTTTTTTTGTACGCTTGAAAAATTCCCCAAATTGAATAATTCAACGGCTTATCTGATGAATAGGTCGGCTATGGAAATAAAATATGGATCATTGAATGTAAATGGATATTTTGGAAATATTTTCTGGTCTATGGTAATAAAGCATCATTTAAAATGAATTTTTGGTAAGCATCGCCATTAATCTGGTGTTTGGTGGCTAGACATCACCTGTATCACTCGTGTGAGCCTGAAATGCCCAGAATTGTCATCGGAACGTCTCTTAAACCAAACAAGATAATTTTGTTTGTTGAGAAATTGTTCAACGCAAAAGGATTTTTGATCCGAAATTATCGATGTTAGTAAATCTTCTTCATGTGCGCGCAAGAGAAGTAATTATTTGTATCGATTTTTTTTAACCATCTGTTATGTTTTCAAGTTTCACCGAACACTTTTATCGCTGTTGTCCAATCCATTTCCCATTGTTAGTGAACTACGTGCCGGTTTTCTCGGCTAGTTGACCTGCACTGTCGCCCACCATCATACCGTTTTTCTATGCTGGCAGTCTCGTCGAATAATTAAATGGTATCTTATAAAAATTTTCCAGTCAAATTCGTGTCAAACTCTGAAATTAAATGTTTGATTTTCCAGTTAAATGAAGTGTAATAATTGAATTTCGTTTAGATTCCATTTAAAAAAAATTAAGAAGGCTATATTTGAATATTGCTATATTATTGGAAATTCGCGGCCAAATCCCTTCATGGGATATAGCGCCAGCAAAAAAATAATAATAATATTTCAAATGTTTAGCTACATCCATACTAAATTTGGGTATTAATCGATTAGCGGTTTACATTGGACAGCGTTTTGAATTTTTCGGATACTTCAATTCCCGGACAAAAACTATCGTATAGTCATATTTACACCATAGGTTCGGTTGGGACTCCCAATATGACAGGTTATATTTTTTGAAGTGGTCTGGTCCCTGGGCCTACCTGGGCCCACTCAACCGATCATCTTGGAATTATCGTCAAGTATGTTTGGCACATTAAGAATTAACCTTAGAATATTTTGGAAGAGGCCGAGCCCCTGAGCCTAAGTGCCCCCATACAAATGTTCCCTAAAATTTAATTTTTTTTAACTGTTCACTCAACCGATCGCTATGAAATTTTCCTCAAGTATGTTTGGCATGCAAAGAACCAATAACCTTTACCTAAATATTGTAGAAGATATCGGGCACCAGAGTCTATATTAATTTCGTAAATATTAATTTCGTAACATAATTTCACATAATATTAAATATAGCTTTAAATTTTTTAGGGTTGCCTGATTCAAGTTTTTCCATTTACTGGGATGAAATCCTGGGATAACTTAACATACGTAAGATTACACATATGTAATTGAATTTTAAAACCCGATTCGAACGAACGTAAGTGAAATTAAGACTGATCTTCTCATCCGAGTTATTATTTCCATATGTCAAAGGCTGCAAAAATCAATAATGAAAATGGGCGACATATCCTATTGTAACCTTAGTACACCACTTAATACATGATTTTTGTAAAATTAAAATATAATTATAAATTTCAAATGGTTTTAAAAAAACGTAGTGTCGTGTTTTGAAAAGGACACCCTGTATTATGATTTTTTTTCGCACAAATAAACAAAAGTCTTAAAAGAAGTAGATAGAAACAAAATGAAAATTTTAGTAGCCCTATTTTCCTAATTCCATTTTTCGAGTAAGGTATGTTAGTTTGTTTAGCATTGCAAAAACACATAAATAAACCGAAGATACCAACCAAAAGCTTTCCGAAACGATATAGACATTATATTTTGTTTCCATTTCTAGTGGATAGTAGAGTCGCCACAAATCACTAGTAGAATTAGCTAATAGGATATTACAAATACTTGGTTGATATTTAACACTAGAACGCCGTCAAAATGACGAATTGTATTGTACATTTATTGAATTCAATTTTTTAAATTATTATGTTAATATTTTTTTGGAAGTTTATGATGAATTTTAACATAATTACTTTGTTATCATAGTAAAAGTCATCACAGATTCCCACAAAAATATTAATATAATACTTAAAAAAATTGAATTCAATAAAAGTACAACCGGTCATTTTGACCGGACGGTAGTTATAGTGTTAGTGTATTTCGTAATATACAATTATAAAATACATAAAATAAAAGTGGTTAAAAACCTTTTAGTTGGAACCCAACATAGGCGATGTTTTATTTTGTCTGAAAAGTTAAGCTATTAAATTCTTGGATTACCTAACCAATATCAGCAAATGTCGAATCTTTAAGCTCGGTAATTATAATACAACAGAATTTGCATTAAATAAGAAAATTAAACGTTTGTATCGAGTTGGTCCTTGAGGATCTTGATTATTATTATAATTCAATAAATGTCATCCTATTTTGAAGTATTAAATAAAAGAGGGTACAAACACTTAAACGATTTATTCTAAAATGCCCTGTGAGGAACCATATTCAACATTCATTGCGTTGTAATTACTGCCTTACCAAAAAAATTATAATAATTTCATAATCCACTGAAAAAAAAAAAATTAACGCGAAAATGGTCCTTAAAAAACTGTGTATTTAGATAAATTACATCCCCTAAGATAAAATAATAAAATAATAGAGATTAGCATACTTTTTACGACTTGTTAAAATAACCAAAAAAATAAAATAAAATTTCTTAATTGTCGTCATCTTTCTCATTATTAAACGGAACGGCATCTACAATAATTTTGTTATTAGTGGTTTTACGTCGAATATGATATAAAACCTTCGGCAAATTGGTGGGATAAGAACAAGAGGGGAGCAACACGAATGGAAAATGCTGGGAAAATTACAAAAACATAACAAAGGAATAAACATTCCTGGATGAACGTTTTTGTCGTGTTCGTTTTTCTATTCTCAACACTTCATCAAACAGTCAATTTTATTGTTTTATGATTTTTTGTTTGCTATAATTTTCTGTTTTTTTTTTACTCCACCATAGGGAGCTTGTTCTTTTTTTATTTTTATTTTTAGTGTTGTGTCATTCATTTATGAATGAAATAACAATAATGATCACCATTTTTTTATAGCTGTGAGTGTGTTTTATTTTTGGCATTTATTGGTTGGTCTTGGGAAAAATAAATTATTGTTTGATTTTATTACAAGATATTTAATCTTATTATTGAATTGGGGAACATTTATTACTACCGCTCAATAATAAATACGAAAATTGAAGTTAGAAATAGTTAAGAATACAAATGTATCTGTTTGGTGTTGCAATTAATAATTAGCCATGTGAGAAATGTGTGAGTTGTGGAATATTAAAAACAAGATATGCAGTTGTATAAATTGGTAACAGCATATTAAAATATTTCAGCCATAAAAAATGAATTGGATTTACATGGAAAGTCAAATCTTACCGCTGTTAGATGAAACACCGGCCCTTCATTTCTTTTCAAAGCGACCCGACGTACATTAAATTTTCACGCTTATTTGTGAATTGGAAATATTTTGTACTTTTGCGCTTTTTGGAAAGAATCTTAAAATAGAAAATTAAAATTAAATATACCAAACTAAAAATGTTGTGAAGTGGATTTAAAAAACTTGAAATAAAAACGGCGTTTAAGCTTGTTCAAATATCTCTCAGAAATTGTAAGCCTTTTCTACTTTATATAAATATATAGCCGAGATTTTTTACATTTTCAAAAATCGAAACATATCGTTAAAATATATCAATTTGCAAATTACTTCGAATCTCTAGGAGATAGGTTCCTTGCGGAAGGTGACTACAACGCCAAACATATACAATGGGGTTCAAGTATAATATCTACGAAAAAAAAATTATGGGAATGTATGCAAAATGAAAAATTAGATCACACCCAAATTATTGGCCAACTGAGAGACGAAAAATACCCGATTTACTTTTGTGTAACAAAGGGTAATGACCTCTTGTAATGGCCGAAACATGTTACGGTCACTAAATGTTCTGGTCACTCACCGGTATTAATAACAGGTTTCTGACGAATAAACATACTAATTGGACTTAATTCAAGTCTATGTTAACCAAATAATGTTCTTTACAAATTCGGCTAAAAACGAAGCATGAAATTAATGTAGCATTACAAAACTTAACGAATGTATTAAAAAAAAATGCAGCGAATGTGACACTCTATCTTACTTGCTTGAAGTTGAACAAACCGTCTCAGAATATTCAGCAGCTGTTAATGATAAAACGCTCAATAGCAGGCAATGCCAGCGTTCAAAAACCTGAAAATGTCCTTATTAAAATAAGGTGATGAAGGGGTTCAACATTGCCCGAGTGAACATACAGCGACTGAAGCAACAGATTAATCATTGTAAAAAGCCATACGTTAGCTGAAACGGTCAAATCTTTCATGCCATCCGATTCGTCTCCATAACGGAAACTGGGCAAAATGTTATGTAGCTATGAGTTTTTGGTGTTGTTTGCCATCAAATCTATGTCGGGAAAATAAATTCTTAAGGAAAATTATAAAAATTAATAAAAAACAGCCGTGTGACTCGAAAGTCATGGACAACTTTCCAACATACATATCTCTTTGTTTCATTATCCTAACTATTAATTTAACACCAACATAATTAAAATAAATATTTTTACATATAACGATTCGATTTACCTCGACAAACAATATCATCTTTAGCAATTAAAATCACTTCCAACAAATTACAACTGCAGTATAAAATAAATAAAAACTTACCTGAAATCTCAGAAGCATTTATTGGTTTTGTTTCCTTAGCTCTAATAGGATAGGAGTTTTTTGGTGTTGTTTGGCATCAAATATATGTTCGGGAAGATAAATTCTTAAGGAAAATTATAAAAATTAATAAAAAACAGCCGTTTGACTCGAAAGTCATGGACAACTTTCCAACATACATATCTCTTTGTTTCATTATCCTAACTATTAATTTAACACCAACATAATTAAAATAAATATGTTTACATATTACGATTCGATTTACCTCGACAAACAATAACATCTTTAGCAATTCAAATCACTTCCAACAAATTACAACTGCAGTATAAAATAAATAACAACTTACCTGAAATCCCGGGAGCATTAATTGCTTTTGTTTCCTTAGCTATAATAAGAGTTTTTTGGTGTTGTTTGACACCAAATCTATGTTCGGGAAAATAAATTCTTAAGGAAAATTATAAAAATTAATAAAAAACAGCCGTTTGACTCGAAAGTCATGGACAACTTTCCAACATACATATCTCTTTGTTTCATTATCCTAACTATTAATTTAACACCAACATAATTAAAATAAATATGTATAACGATTCGATTTACCTCGACAAACAATAACATCTTTAGCAATTCAAATCACTTCCAACAAATTACAACTGCAGTATAAAATAAATAACAACTTACCTGAAATCCCAGGAGCATTAATTGCTTTTGTTTCCTTAGTTATAATAAGAGTTTTTTGGTGTTGTTTGACACCAAATCTATGTTCGGGAAAATAAATTCTTCAGGAAAACTATAAAAATTAGTAAAAAACATCCGTTTGACTCGAAAGTCATGGCCAACTTTCCAACATGTCTCTTTGTTTCATTATCTTAAAACTATTAATTTAACACCAACATAATTAAAATAAATACTTTTATATAGAACGATTCGATTTACCTCGACAAACAATAACATCAATAGCAATTCAAATCACTTCCAACAAATTACAACTGCAGTATAAAATAAATAAAAACTTACCTGAAATCCCAGAAGCATTTCTTGCTTTTGTTTCCTTAGCTCTAATAAGAGTTTTTTGGTGTTGTTTGAGATCAAATCTATGTTTGGGAAAGTAAATTCTTCAGGAAAATATTGAAAATTAATAAAAAAAACAACCGTTTGACTCGAAAGTCATGGCCAACTTTCCAACATGTCTCTTTGTTTCATTATCTTAAAACTATTAATTTAACACCAACATAATTAAAATAAATATTTTTACATATAACGATTTGATTTACCTCGACAAACAATGACATCTTTAGCAATTAAAATCACTTCCAACAAATTACAACTGCAGTATAAAATAAATAAAAACTTACCTGAAATCCCAGAAGCATTTCTTGCTTTTGTTTCCTTAGCTCTAATAAGAGTTTTTTGGTATTGTTAAGGAAAATTATAAAAATTTATAAAAAACAGCCGTTTGACTCGAAAGTCATGGACAACTTTCCAACATACATATCTCTTTGTTTCATTATCTTAACTATTAATTTAACACCAACATAATTTAAATAAATATTTTTACATATAACGATTCGATTTACCTCGACAAACAATATCATCTTTAGCAATTAAAATCACTTCCAACAAATTACAACTGCAGTATAAAATAAATAAAAACTTACCTGAAATCCCGGGAGCATTAATTGCTTTTGTTTCCTTAGCTATAATAAGAGTTTTTTGGTGTTGTTTGACACCAAATCTATGTTCGGGAAAATAAATTCTTAAGGAAAATTATAAAAATTAATAAAAAACAGCCGTTTGACTCGAAAGTCATGGACAACTTTCCAACATACATATCTCTTTGTTTCATTATCCTAACTATTAATTTAACACCAACATAATTAAAATAAATATGTATAACGATTCGATTTACCTCGACAAACAATAACATCTTTAGCAATTCAAATCACTTCCAACAAATTACAACTGCAGTATAAAATAAATAACAACTTACCTGAAATCCCAGGAGCATTAATTGCTTTTGTTTCCTTAGTTATAATAAGAGTTTTTTGGTGTTGTTTGACGTCAAATCTATGTTCGGGAAAATAAATTCTTCAGGAAAATATTAAAAATATTTTTAAAAAACCACTGTTTGACTCGAAAGTCATGGCCAACTTTCCAACATGTCTCTTTGTTTCATTATCTTATAATTATTAATTTAACACCAACATAAATAAAATAAATATTTTTACATATAACGATTCGATTTACCTCGACAAACAATAACATATTTAGCAATTAAAATCACTTCCAACAAATTACAATTGCAGTATAAAATAAATAAAAACTTACCTGAAATGCCTGGAGCAATTCTTGCTTTTGTTTCCTTAGCTGTTTGGCATCAAATCTATGTTCGGGAAAATAAATTCTTATTGAAAATTATAAAAATTAATAAAAAAACAACCTTTTGACTCGAAAGTCATGGCCAACTTTCCAACAAGCCTCTTTGTTTCATTATCTTAACTATTAATTTAACATAAACATAATTAAAATAAATATTTCATATAACGATTCGATTTACCTCGACAATCAATAACATCTTTAGCAATTAAAATCACTTCCAACAAATTACAACTGCAGTATAAAATAAATAAAAACTTACCTGAAATTCCAGGAGCATTTCTTGCTTTAGTTTCCTTAGCTCTAATAAGAGTTTTTTAGTGTTGTTTGACATCAAATCTATGTTCGGGAAAATAAATTCTTAAGAAAAATTATAAAAATTATTAAAAAAGCCACCGTTGGTCAATGTCTCTTAGTTTCATTATCTTAACTATTAATTTAACACCAAAAAAATTAAAATAAATATTATTATACATAACGATTAGATTTACCTCGACAAACAATGATATCTTTAGCAATTAAAATTACTTTCCACAAATTATAACTGCAGTATAAAATAAATAAAAACTTACCTGAAATCCCAGCAGCAGTTCTTGCTTTTGTTTTCTAAGTAAATAAACTCTTAACGGAAACTATAAAAATTAATAAAAAAAAACAGCCGTTTGACTCGAAAGTCATGGACAACTTTCCAATATGTCTCTTTGTTTCATTATCTTAACTATTAATTAACACCAACATAATTAAAATAAATATTTTTATCCATAACGATTTGATTTATCTCGACAGACAACAACATCTTTAACAAATAAAATCACTTTATAAATCTCAGGAGCATTTCTTGCTTTGGTTTCCTTAGCTCTAATAGGATAGGAGTTTTTTCGTGTTTCTTGGCATCAAATCTATGTTCAGGAAAATAAATTCATCAGGATAATATTAAAAATTAATAAAAAAAAACAACCGTTTGACTCGAAAGTCATGGCCAACTTTCCAACATGTCTCTTTGTTTCACTATCTTAACTATTAATTTAACACAAACATAATTAAAATAAATATTTTTACATGTAACGATTCGATTTACCTCGACAAACAATAACATCTTTAGCAATTAAAATCACTTCCAACAAATTACAACTGCAGTATAAAATACATAAAAACTTACCTGAAATCCCAGGAGCATTTATTGCTTTTTTTCCTTAGATCTATTAAGAGTTTTTTGGTGTAGTTTGGCATTAAATCTATGTTCGGGTAAATAATTTCTTAAGGAAAATTAATAAAAAAACAACCGTTTGACTCGAAAGTCATGGCCAACTTTCCAACATGTCTCTTTGTTTCACTATCTCAACTATTAATTTAACACCAGCATAATTAAAATAAATATTTTTACATATAACGATTCGATTTACCTCGACAAACAATAACATCTTAAGCAATTAAAATCACTTCCAACAAATTACAACTCCAGTATAAAATAAATAAATCTTACCTGAAATCCCGGGAGCATTTATTGCTTTTGTTTCCTTAGTTCTAATAGGAGTTTTTTGGTGTTGTTTGACATCAAATCTACGTTCGGGAAAATAAATTCTTAAGGAAAATTATAAAAATTAATAAAAAAAAACAGCCGTTTGACTCGAAAGCCATAGTCAACTTTCCAACATGTCTCTTTGTTTCATTATCTTAAGTATTAATTTAACACCAAGATAATTAAAATAAATATTTTTATATATAACGATTTGATTTACCTCGACAAACAATGACATCTTTAGCAGTTAAAATCACTTCCAACAAATTACAACTGCAGTATAAAATAAACAAAAACTTATCTGAAATCCCAGGAACATTTCTTGCTTTTGTTTCCTTAGCTCTAATAGGATAGGAGTTTTTTGGTGTTGTTTGACATCAAATCTATGATCGGGAAAATAAGTTCTTATGGAAAATTATAAAAATTAATAAAAAAACAGCCGTTTGACTCGAAAGTCATGGCCAACTTTCCAACATATCTCTTTGTTTCATTATCTTAACTATTAATTTAACACCAACATAATAAAAATAAATATTTTTACATATAATGATTCGATTTACCTCGACAAACATTAACATCTTTAGCAATTAAAATCGCTTCCAACAAATTACAACTGTTGTATAAAATAAATAAAAACTTACCTGAAATCCCAGGAGCATTTCTTGCTTTTGTTTCCTTAGCTCTAATAGGACTTTTTTGGTGTTGTTTGGCATCAAATCTATGTTCGGGAAAATAAATTCTTAAGGAAAATTTTAAAAATTAATAAAAAACAGCCGTTTGACTCGAAAGTCATGGACAACTTTCCAACATATTTCCATATCTCTTTGTTTCATTATCTTAACTAATTATTTAACACCAACATAATTAAAATAAATATTTTATTCCATATAGTTGCGATTTACCTCGACAAACAACAACATCTTTAGAAATTGAAATCACTTCCAACAAATTACAACTGCAGTATATAATAAATTAAAACACCTGAAATCCCAGGAGCATTTCTTGCTTTTATTTCCTTAGCTCTAATAGGAGGTTTTTGCTGTTGTTTGGTATCAAATCTATGTTCAGGAAAATAAATTCTTAAGGAAAATTAATAAAAAAACATCCGTTTGACTCGAAAGTCATGGACAACTTTCCAACATGTCTCTTTGTTTCATTATCTTAACTATTAATTTAACACCAACATAATTAAAATAAATATTTTTATATATAACGATTTGATTTACCTCGACAAACAATGACATCTTTAGCAGTTAAAATCACTTCAAACAAATTACAACTGCAGTATAAAATAAATAAAAACTTACCTGAAATCCCAGGAGCATTTCTTGCATTTGTTTCCTTAGCTTTCATAGGATAGGAGTTTTTTGGTGTTGTTTGACACCAAATCTATGTTCGGGAAAAAAAGTTCTTTTGGAAAATTATAAAGATTAATAAAAAAAAACATCCGTTTGACTCGAAAGTCATGGACAACTTTCAAACGTACATATCTCTTTGTATCATTATCTTAACTATTAATTTAACACCAACAAAAATAAATAAATATATTTATATACTATATAACGATTCGATTTACCTCGACATACAATAACATCTTAAGCAATTAAAATCACTTCCAACAAATTACAACTGCAGTATAAAATAAACAAAACTTATCTGAAATCCCAGGAACATTTCTTGCTTTTGTTTCCTTAGCTTTAATAGGATAGGAGTTTTTTGGTGTTGTTTGACATCAAATCTATGATCGGGAAAATAAATTCTTATGGAAAATTATAAAAATTAATAAAAAAACAGCCGTTTGACTCGAAAGTCATGGCCAACTTTCCAACATATCTCTTTGTTTCATTATCTTAACTATTAATTTAACACCAACATAATAAAAATAAATATTTTTACATATAATGATTCGATTTACCTCGACAAACATTAACATCTTTAACAATTAAAATCGCTTCCAACAAATTACAACTGTTGTATAAAATAAATAAAAACTTACCTGAAATCGCAGGAGCATTTCTTGCATTTGTTTCCTTAGCTCTCATAGTATAGGAGTTTTTTGGTGTTGTTTGACACCAAATCTATGTTCGGGAAAAAAAGTTCTTTTGGAAAATTATAAAGATTAATAAAAAAAAACATCCGTTTGACTCGAAAGTCATGGACAACTTTCAAACGTACATATCTCTTTGTATCATTATCTTAACTATTAATTTAACAACAACAAAAATAAATAAATATATTTATATACTATATAACGATTCGATTTACCTCGACATACAATAACATCTTAAGCAATTAAAATCACTTCCAACAAATTACAACTGCAGTATAAAATAAACAAAAACTTATCTGAAATCCCAGGAACATTTCTTGCTTTTGTTTCCTTAGCTCTAATAGGATAGGAGTTTTTTGGTGTTGTTTGACATCAAATCTATGATCGGGAAAATAAGTTCTTATGGAAATTTATAAAAATTAATAAAAAAACAGCTGTTTGACTCAAAAGTCATGGCCAACTTTCCAACATATCTCTTTGTTTCATTATCTTAACTATCAATTTAACACCAACATAATAAAAATAAATATTTTTACATATAATGATTCGATTTACCTCAACAAACATTAACATCTTTAACAATTAAAATCGCTTCCAACAAATTACAACTGTTGTATAAAATAAATAAAAACTTACCTGAAATCCCAGGAGCATTTCTTGCTTTTGTTTCCTTAGCTCTATTAGGACTTTTTTGGTGTTGTTTGGCATCAAATCTATGTTCGGGAAAATAAATTCTTAAGGAAAATTTTAAAAATTAATAAAAAACAGCCGTTTGACTCGAAAGTCATGGACAACTTTCCAACATATGTACATATCTCTTTGTTTCATTATCTTAACTAATTATTTAACACCAACATAATTAAAATAAATATTTTATTCCATATAGTTTCGATTTACCTCGACAAACAACAACATCTTTAGAAATTGAAATCACTTCCAACAAATTACAACTGCAGTATATAATAAATTAAAACACCTGAAATCCCAGGAGCATTTCTTGCTTTTATTTCCTTAGCTCTAATAGGAGGTTTTTGCTGTTGTTTGGTATCAAATCTATGTTCAGGAAAATAAATTCTTAAGGAAAATTAATAAAAAAACATCCGTTTGACTCGAAAGTCATGGACAACTTTCCAAAATGTTCCTTTGTTTCATTATCATAACTATTAATTTACCAACATAATTAAAATAAATATTTTTATATATAACGATTCGATTTACCTCAACAAACAACAACATCTTTAGCAATTAAAATCACTTCCAACAAATTACAATTGCAGTATAAAATAAATAAAAACTTACCTGAAATCCCAGGAGCATTTCTTTCTTTTGTGTCCTTAGCTCTAATAGGATAGGAGTTTTTTGGTGTTGTTTGGCATCAAATCTATGTTCAGGAAAATAAATTCTTAAGGAAAATTATAAAAATTAATAAAAAAAACATCCGTTTGACTCGAAAGTCATGGACAACTTTCAAATCTACATATCTCTTTGTTTCATTATCTTAACTATTAATTTAATTAATTTAACACCAACCAAAATAAATAAATATTTTTATATACTATATAACGATTCGATTTACCTCGACATACAATAACATCTTAAGCAATTAAAATCACTTCCAACAAATTACAACTGCAGTATAAAATAAACAAAAACTTATCTGAAATCCCAGGAACATTTCTTGCTTTTGTTTCCTTAGCTCTAATAAAAGTTTTTTGGTGTTGTTTGGCATCAACTATGTTCGAGAAAATATATTCTTAAGGAAATTTATAAAAATTGCCAGCAAAATGATAATACTAGTTCTTGGATTGCGTCACAAATTGATTTTATTTGGTGAATCGAAAACGACATTAGATTTGAAAGCTAACCTAATTAGATGTAATTTTTGGCAATAATAATGACACTATTTGCCTTCTGCAGAGCTGCACGTCAATTTAGAAATTGAATTGCGGATTTTAATTACGGAAACCTGTTCATTTTATCTTAGAGTCACGTATGGAATAATTGGTGTAATTTGCAAGGTTTATTAATTATATGATGCCGTTCGGTTTAATTATATGAAGCCGTCGTTTTTAAAGTTGTTATTATATTAAATGACCTCATCTACGCAAACTGTTGTGAATGAGCTTTGTGCTCAAAACAGATTGTGTAAGGAGTTGTTTTTTAATAAAAAATGTAAATTATATGTAAACTAATAAATAAATAAATAAATAAGTATTAACTGTAGAAAATATTTCTTCGAGACGTTGTACGTAGTTATACATATGTAATAGTTCTTTTTTACTGTTGTTTGTTAAAATGTCGATTTTTGAGGAAATTAGTTTGGTAGTTTTCGCTTCCTCTGCAACTCTTTCTATTCTAGACTCAAATGGACTGAAAAGTTAACACAAACTGCTTGTTACTAAAACCTGTCTTTGTACAAAAATACAAACAAAATTATCAAAATTTACGGGAATGGGAGGTAAAACATTAAATAACATAGAAGTGTGGCTAGAAGAAGGAAGGACGGACACAACATTTTGCTGATCCTTGTTTTGGAGTCCTGATAACTTAAATCGTGAGACGCTGGAAAAACGTTTTTTGGAGATTACAATACTTACCCAATATAATTTCGATTTGAAAAGTATATATTGATCCAATTATAGGGTGCCTAGTAGTAATTCAAACTGAATTAACAAGAATTCGTAACAAGAAAAGGGAAGCGGAAAATAAAAATTGACTTGAGTGTTGTACAAAGAATGGGACGAATGGTAGAAAACGAATGGGTACGTTTTGTGTTACATCTGTTCTGCCGTGTTAAGAAATAAAGTCATACAAACGCCAAAAGTCGAAAAATGTATTAGGAGCATATTTCCATTCTGAAAAAATTCCAATTTTTCTGCTTTTTTAAAAAGTCAAATATCCCTCATCAAATGCCATAAAATCAGGTTATTTAATAGTCAAACTTCATATTAAGACATGGCAAACAAAAATAGTAAAATTGAAATTACTCAAAACTATAAAAAGGTAAATGTGACTTTTTTTCTTAGCATGGTAGTATTTGTGCCTGATTAGTGTCGATTTCGAAATGTGGCTTTTTACGGGATGAGTAGGGAATTTCTAGAATAGGCGTAGCCAGTCACGAAAGCCTGGTAGTCTAGTAAAACGCTTTTAAGGGGAGGTGCATATAATATTTTTATGCAATTAAAACAAAACAAAAATAATCAAATTTACAACATTATTTTGTCTACTACAACCAAAATAACTTAGATCGATTGCCTGTTAAAGTTGGTCACAACGACAGAAATAAAGTACATGTTCGGCCTTCTTTATTTTTTCCGCAAGGAAACTTAAAAATGCTATCGGCCTGTAAATGATTATACGAACCGGCCGGCCTGTAAAGAACTGTTTTCAAACTGAAAAATGATGCTGAAAACACTTTTCTGGAGGATTGAATCAAAAATTATTTACTTACAGATAAAAAAACGATACTTACAGGTTACTAGTGCACGTTAAGGGATACATCGTCGATACTACATTGTAAAGAAACATTTATAGATATAACCACTTAGTGGATAGTTTGTAGATAGTTAGTGGTTATTAATCCGATTCGAAAGAATCGGTTCAAAATTCAACGAAATATGTTTCTCGAAATTTGCAAGGTTATAAGTCTTGTTGTTAAAGCAGCATCTGTCAAATTTGTGTTGAATTGTTTAGTACTGTATGGCACCATGGAAGGTTATAGCGTTAAATAAGGTGTGCAAATCAGCAAATTTTATTTTCAAAATCAGTGCTTCGTTCGAGAAACTTTCCGTGCATTGCATTATCGTAGCGGCGAGGTCCATTTTTGGATAAATGGATATGCAAACTTTTCGGGTTCGGGGCGATACCAATCCAAGCGAAATACATCAGCACCAAATGCATCCCGAGAAAGTCACCCAAGTGCGGATTTTGGTGTGGCGGAATTGGTTCGTACATCTTCCAAAAGGAAATTGGCATTGCTATAATCGTCAACGGCGACCTTTATAGATCGATGAAAAGCCTAATTAATAAGCTCTTGTGGCCTAAACTGGCGGACGATATGTCGTTCTAACAAGACGGTGATATGTTATACACAGCACATGTCATGATAGATCTTCTGCAGGAGCGATTTGAGGGCATCGTTATTTCGCCGAGATCGTGCGATTTAACTCCTTTAGATTACTTCCTTAGGCGCTATCTTTAATCGGTCTATGCAAATAAACTGCAAGCAACTATGCCATGAGATATTCTTTCAAATAAAAAATGAAATTGAATAGATATCTGACACACAACTTGGTTTATTTACATTCAAAAATTAAGCGTCCTTACTGAAAGACCCTTTACAACATAGTTTTAGCAACGATACCGAATTTTTTTTTATTAAATTTCTTTCAATAACTATTCCATCATTTTGACGTTATGCTATTTAATTTGAAGTTTCGGCATGGTAAAACGGCTGCTTTTTATTTTAAAATATTAATTTCCTTTTCGATATTGATATCCGACGCACTGAATAAAAATAATACGGCGAATTTGCTACATTTATTGAGAATACAGTTTCTACTTTTTCAAAATGGGTGACAAGCAATTCCGCAATTTTTGCTAAAAGAAGCAGTTTATGTTTATGTAAGAAAATATATTTTTTAATACTAGTAGTGGTAAAATATGTTTCATAATTCAAAAATAAATTGAAGGTAGCCCGCAAAATTTACCGAAGACAATACTTTCAAATAAAGTGTCAATACGCTCTGAGAATATTTTGATATAGGACGTAATTTATTGAGTAGGGAAAATCGGAAAAAAATATACTGCTTCGAAACATTTTTTCAAGGAATTCCATATTATTATTTACTGGTTGAAGTTATGTACGTGTCATCTTTAAAGTGAAGTACAGTTTTGAGGGTATTCATTTTATAAATTTCTCTATCAATTTCTTGAGAAGATTTTGAAATCTAACTTTTTGTTTTAGAATTCTGAATTTTAAGTTTCAATTATACTTCATATAATTTTCGATGTTTTGAAATAACGAAATTCGGTGTTTAACAAAATTTAGGGTTGGTTTATCTATACATAAATGTAACTTTATATAATTTTTTTTAAAACAGGGCTATAAAAACTGGAAAATTATTTGAACATCAAATATTTCGGCAGTTAAAAGACAGAAAAACAAAATTTGCAAAATTCGATCAAATTTCTATCGGTATATTTTGTAATAATGGTACCTCAAAAATTTATATTCACATTTGCCTTTCTATATGTGAACACACAATTACGAGAGTTTTTCTCTAGCCTTTTTCTAACATCTTCACTTAAGATGAGATAAATTCGAATTATTTTTTTTACATCCATATTTATAAAGAAATGTACACATGGTTTTTATATGTATTCATTTATGTTCGTAGAAATGAAATACACATTCTTACCATGTACATACGTGAAGTGGATTCACTACTGAAATGTTGGAAATCGCACAAATTGCTAACGAAACGGAATATTATGGGTGATATAGAATAAATAAAAAAAAAAAAAAACTTAGAAACATATTTTCATGTTGAAGTATTTCCATTTAAGCTTTTCCTTATCAAATTTCAAATAACTTGATGTACTTTCTTGTGCGATTGGTGTTACTTTACTTTATCTATAATGTACCATAAGTATAATGCTTTTTATTTTAACAATCGCTAAAATACACGAAAACAAGTTTTTAGAGCATCTTGTTATAAAGCTTTACATTTTGTGGATTTCCATTGCATTAATTCACAACAACACCAAGTAAAAAAACAGAAATAAATTTTAATATTTTTTTAGTCAAACTTTATGCTGTTCGTATATGGTAACTGTAAGAGCCAAGTACCAAATCGAACATGGTAAATTTCAAATGGAAGTATTAGAGTGAAATTACTGGTACATTTATTGGAAAAATGTCCCAAAACATTAAACACACGTAGGAACGGTTTGATATTTAACCCGATTTATTAGTCTAAAATCTCTCCAGAAAATACAGAAAATTACTACAGAATTTTTTGTTAACTAATCGTCATAGTTTTTCTTATTTGAATCTCTCATCTCTTGATCGGTCATTTAGTTTGAATTTCGCAAAGCAACAAAATTTACGTATTTTACTTTTTTTGAAGAATGGATAAATTGCAAATTATAGATACAATTCATTATATTTATTTTGTTAATCTTTACACCATCCTAAGAAACTCTGCGTTTTTGGGTCGGTAAATTTTAATCGCACAAGTATTTTTAATGATGACCCCCGAAGAGGTAACAATACCAGAAATGTGTAGAAAATATGTTGGAAAACCGTCGGATGAAGTGTACTAAATTAAAATGAGATTAAATAAAAATATTGCCATCAAAGTGACGATCTATTATCAATACAGGAAACTTTTTAGCCGAGATGTGTCAAACATTTCGCATCATATGTATAATCAAAATTACATCAATTAAAACGTTATATCCGAGAATCATGTTCGTTATCCACAACCGCCGGTGGAAAAAATAGGTTCCTGACGGCTTTGCAGAACTTGCGGCTGTAACGGGGGAAAGATGTTTTAGGAGATTGTATTGCCTTGTGCTTTAAAAAAAAGTATACTAACTATCAACTACTTGTGTGGAACCGGGATGAGTCTTAATTACTAAAATACGATTCCTTTCCTTCGGACTTGTTATGTATAAAATGGTGTACGGTGGACCCCGTGTATTCCGGGAAACTTCTCTTAGGTAGGCTTGGTCGTACTTTCTCAAGTGAGTAAATCCTCGACAGTAGTAACGCAATTGTTCTTAAAAACTTGTAACGAAATCCCAAGTGGGGCCACTGTAACGAAATCCCCAAAAGGGATTACGTTAACAGACATGAGAATAGCGGTCTGATGCGGTATAGTAGCTGGCTAGAGCTCACGGTGCGGCGTGGGGATTCTCAGACATATTTCTCATGCTTGAATAACCGCATGATGAACATAATTAGAGGGGCAAATGGAAATTAACAATTACACTGCCACGGCCTCAGCGGCAAAAGGAAATAATAAGCCGGGAGTGATCGTTTCGGAGTGACCGTCTCAATCCCAGGCGACTACCGCCGTGACTGCCACACGGGCCTCCCCTCATCGGCCCGCCTACTGGGATGCTGTTTCCCAGTCGCGACGGCTCCCGATGCCATTTATGAAGGAGGGACGCCCGCATGACAATCCCAGCGACAATCCCCCGGAACGAGACCGTCACCCCGACGCGATCAACTCATGTGGCGTGCCGCCCTCCAGCACAGCCTGTCCTGGAGGAACGAACGGCACGCACGGAAAAGGATGGAAAAAGGCCGACCCTTCGCATGACCCCACCTCACATCACCCGATCAATTATTTATTTACGCGCACATGGTGCGGTTAGCACACGACAGTTAAAAATGCAAAAAAGAAAAAAAAATTGTTACGGTAAAAGTAAAAACTGAAAAAATTCGTTAGAAAACTACGTTACCACTGATTCTACGTTATATTAAAATTTTACTTTCACTAATCACTGTTCCAAAAAGTCATGAAAAAAAAGAAAATCACACCAAAGTACCTGAAACAGGAAAATGGACCGCTATGTGGTCGAACCACACCCAAAGCGGACAACCGAACCGAAGCGAAGCAAAAAGAAAAATTGCGAAAACTCCAAACGCAATCACTCAAACAACGGTGAAAAGATGAAATAGGCGTGATATTTGCTCGGTGTGGGATTTCCACCAAACCGGTGCATCACCACAGATCGCGAGTATGACCGCACAAAACAAATATATAATATATAGGAAAAATAATAGGGGGAAAAACAACTGTTACAATTTAAAATTTACAAGTTGTTTTTACCCTGAATAGCGTACCTTTTTATTTCTTACCCACCTTGGCCCGTCCGACCACCGCAACCAGCGCCGACGCAGGATCCCCCTCACCAAAATGCTGCCCGGCCCACAAGGGCGGGAATATTATCGTATGTAGATCCGTCCGATCCAAACACACTCAATAACCGGATTCAGTGTATCGTACCATAAAACACACGTTAATCCGAAGGTTGACCTTTTATAGTCGAACTCTGTCGAACGGCACAAAAGAAAATAATATATTTTTTTTTTTTATTTAAATTGGCACCAAAACAGTTTCCAGATTTCTCTTTTTTTTCTTTTTTTTATTTCACCAAAAGGTTCACGCCACAATCAAAAAAAATAAAGTAGGAAAGGTAAAACTCAACAACTAATTTACGCTTTCATAGCCATCAACAATTTTTATTATTCAATTTATTGTCTAGTAAATTAACACAAGAAATATATACCCCATTCGCAGATGGGTATGGATTTAATTTACAGATATGATAAATACACTAATCGATCTTATTAATATTATTAATGTTTATAAAATTAATACACATCATTAGGAAGTTAATTCCTTCTTTTGTCTATTGTTCCTTTTTTTTTTTTTGTTTACAAACTTAAGATGGTGGTTTATAATTTTTCTGCGGTGATATACATTCCACCGCGCACATAACAAAAAAAAACCCAGTTATAAAAAAAAATTAACTATTATCACAAAAAAAATTTACTTGAATTTGACGACATTGGCCAAAGTAATAACATGGTCGCTAATTTAGTCCAAGCAAAACCATTTAAAATTTACCGTCAATATAACGAACCTCGAAAATTCACTCGACTTTACTCAACAAGAATCTAAACTTGACTTTTATTTTTTTTCATTTATCAAAAAAAAAAATTTTAGACTTATCGTCACATCAATGCGAAAACTAGATTTTTTATTTTTAATTTTTTATATAAAAAAAAAGGTGACTTATCGTCAACCAAAAACTCAAACTCGACTAACTAATCAAAAAAAAATATTTTACATCAATTACAAAAAAATCAGAAAATTTTCCCCCTCCTATCTCTCCCTTCGCATCGCTGTTTGTCCCGCTCGCTGTATCTGTGCACACACACAATCAGTTTTATTACTTTTTTCTTTATTATTATAAAATCTTTATTCATGTTTATGTTCTCTTTTCTTTTCTTTGTTTATATGTGCACAAATACAACGAATGAAACCACCAACGACGACGAACATATATATACACTCAGTTGTACGGTCGCTTCGGCTCCATGTCTAATCAGCCGATCGGTTTTCTTCCCCACACAAAGCAAATATCACGCGTTAACTCAAGCCAATAACATCAACAAGAAAAATGGAATATTCGAGACTGGACATTTTCGCATTGTAAACATTCCATCTCATACCACACAATACACATACACACACCATCTCGCAAGAAATATATATGCTTGTACATGATAATATAGAAAACAAGTAAATGCAGGGGAAAACAAAATAAAATATTTTTACATAACAATCGGTGAGAATATTAATTTGAATTTTGGGAAAGCATAGATCAGAGCGTATGTATATACAACCCTATGGTGGTCATGGTATATAAAAAAAAAATTCAAACTATTTGAGCGTTTGGAGTTTTCGCAATAGAATTTTTCTGCTTCAAGTGGAGACGCATGCCAGTCGTAACAAACGTGGGAACGACCCACACCCGAGATAAGGTCTCAAGCCAGGCCTAACAAAAAAATAGATTGAATTTTAAGAGGGGTTACTTTGATTTTATTACTGTTTCCCCTTCTCCTTCACACACGGATATCCTTGGCATGAAAGGTGCCCAATGGTTTGCCATCTGGATCTTTTAATTGATATGCGACCGATCCGACCTTATCCGATATGATAGCGGGTTTGAATTTAGCGCCTAATTTGGCAGAGAATTTGTTGATCGCGTCGCTTAAGGCGAAAGATCGGACAAAAACGGGTTGGCCGATTCGAAAATTACGGTGGGTACTGCGCAGATTGTATCTTTTGGCACCTTTCTCATGCGCGACTTGCAGGTAGTGCATAATACGATTTTTTAGCAAGTTCAATCGGTCCGGTTTAGACATTACGTAGATTTCGCTTGAATCATTCTCGTCCAGCAATCTTCGCAGAGAATAATCAGATCCGTGTAACGACATATGCTGTCCGAACACGGCATAATAAGGGGAACAATGCAGAGTATCATGAATAGCGTTGCGTAAGGCAGCGGCTATCTCTGGTAGGTACTTATCCCACTCACTATGTTCATGATCGTCGACATAAGCCCGTAAAGAAGACAATAAAGTACGATTCACACGCTCAGACGCATTACTCTGTGGAGAGTAAACAGGAGTACGAACGTGAAAAATCCCATATTTAGATAACAAATCCCTGAATAGATTAGAGGTAAATTGTTTTCCGTTGTCTGAAGTGATTACTTCAGGAACGGAGAACAATAAGAAGACATCATTTTCCAAAAAGTTACATAATGATGAAGCAGTAGCTTCACGCAAAGGTTTAATCAATACAAATTTAGAAAAATGATCAAGGACAATTGCTATATAGGAATTCCCACGCTTTGAACGAGGATACGGACCGAGAAAATCAACGAACAATTTCTGAAAAGGTCTAGTTGAAACCACGGCCGCTCCCATGGCTGGTTGCGTAGAGTAATTCACAGCTTTATTCATTTTGCACTTAGAACAGCTAGCCACGTAAGTTTTTACCTGACTTGCCATCTGTGGCCAGTAAAATTGACGCTGAAGACGTTCAAGCGTTTTACTGCCACCTAAATGTGCGGAAGTGGGAGGGACGTGGGCCTGCTCGATGAGTTCCTCAGTCATGGAATTAGGAACAACTAATCTCCAGATGGGAGCATCAGTGTCAAGATAATCAATTCCATGAGGTATAGAAATAAGTAATTTATCATCCTGTACTTTATAATTATGCTGATTACTGGCGAGCTGATTCACTTTAGCAATTTGTGCAACATATTCGGATTCCTGGAACGAAGGAGAGGAAAGATCGATGTGTAGCACCGGCACCATGGTTTGAGACGAAGACAATGCGCTCAAAGATTTACCTGACAATATCAACCCGGACTGATGACTTCCAGATTGGACTCCAGGGATAGCATTGCTCTCACCTTTGGACTTTTCCTCACGAGGAGAGGTTTCATCACAAAAGGCTCGAGACAACGCATCGGGCACTATGTTTACCGACCCTTTTCGGTACCCAATCTGGAAATCAAAAGCTTGTAGTTTAAGACTCCATCGAGCGAGTCGACCGGAGAGATCTTTCTGCGACATTAACCAACGTAGACTAGCGTGATCCGTATAGATGGTAAACGGATAACCTTCGATATAAGGCCTAAATTTGTGGACGCTCAGTACCGCGGCATAGCACTCGAGCTCGGTAACCGAATAGTTCCGCTGTGCTGAATTTAATTTGTGGGAGATGTACTCGATAGGGTGCTCAGCTCCTTCCGAATCCGTCTGAAAAAGTACACTGCCCACACCCACGGCACTAGCGTCGCACTGAATAAAAAAGGGTCTACTATAGTCAGGATGCGCTAACACAGGAGATGATGACAAGGCCAATTTAAGAGAGTTAAACGCAGAGTCGGCTGTAGGAGTCCACTGAAGTTTCCCAGATTTACCAGTCAGATCAGTGAGAGGAGCTGCTAGCGAAGAGAAATCTTTAATGAAACGCCGGTACCAGCCACACATTCCCAGAAAACGTCGAATTTGTTTGGTGGTAGTGGGGATTGGATAATCCATGATCGCTGTACATTTGTCTGGGTTTGTGCGAAGGCAACCGTTTCCTACAATATAACCCAAGTAGTTGACTTCTTTGAGGACGAATTGACTCTTGGTGATATTAATAGTCAAACCAGCATTTTTCAAAAGTTGTGCAATTTCTTGTAATAAGGCAAAGTGTTCGGCTAGAGTGGAGGATGTGACAAGGAGATCGTCGAGATACACAAAGACCTTATCGTGCAACCGATGCGGGATCACTCGGTGCATAAGGCGACAAAGGGTCTGTGGCGCGTTGCATAAACCAAAAGGCATGACGGTGAACTGATACAAGGGCCGTCCAGGTACCGTAAACGCTGTCTTATCGCGGGATTGTGGGTCGAGTGGTATCTGCCAAAAGGCATCTTTTAAATCAATAGCCGATATGTATCGAGTTTGATCCAAACGACCCAACAATCCGTTGATAAGAGGCAACGGGTACGCATCCTTGACGGTGGCCTTGTTCAGTTCTCTAGCATCTAAGCACAGACGAACTTTGCCACTAGCCTTACGAACCAAAGTAACCGGCGAGCACCAGGCACTTTGTGAGATCTCGATGACCCCCAAAGACAACATCCGATCCAACTCATCGTACATCAACTTTTGAATCGCAGGAGAGACGGAATAAAACCGCTGTTTTATAGGTTTGGCCTCACCCACGTCAATACTGTGAGTTAATAAAGAGGTTTTTCCGAGACCCAATTTGGTACTAGAAGGAAATAAGTTTTTAAGATTATCGAGCAATTGCTGTTCAATAACAGATAAATCGTGAAATGTAGAGGGAGTATTAGAGTCGGACAACTCAGGTGCAAGGTTCAACGCAGAAATCTTTGGAATGATTCCGAAACGATTCCAGAAATCAATTCCCAAATACAAAGTCTGTTCCAATGAGGGAACCACATACAGATTCAGATTATGTGTCACCCCATTGAACTGAATACGCGCATTAACGTATCCCATGACACGCTGAGACTGTCCGCTCGCAGTTTTAATTAATTGAGGAAAGTTGTGAAATGAAACTAATGGGTTGTTGAGGAACCTCTCCGATCCACAACCCAGCACGCTAACGCTGGCTCCACTGTCCAATAGACCTCGGTAAGGTACATCATTAACAAGGACATCGGCATATGGCCGATTGTCACCTGCTTCAGAACCGAGTATTGAGGCGAGAACGAAAGATCGCATGATCCTTCGTCTCTCCCAATATTTGATTGAACGGGAAAGCCGCACTGAGCTGCGAGATCGGGGAGGTTCGACAATTTCCGAATCTAGTGAATTTATTGACATTTGAAATGAAGTGTTGGTAGGAATAATGGAAACATCATCCGAGAAGCGGACCGTTTGAACAGGAAAAGGTTTCAAAGGAACTTGACAACTCGAAAGAGATGAAGTTTCCGGCTTATTTATGGTTAAAAATGATTTATAGGGTGTATTGTCATAATAAGGGTTTGTGGACGGTGCAATATTCGACGACAATAGCAACGCTGGATCTACGACCAAGGGTTTAGAACGAGATCGACCCGATCCAGACACAAAATCGGAATCGGAGGATTCTACGAAAGCTATCTCGGATCGATCTAATTCCTCCTCACTGACGCAGACCCTAGACGAAGTTCCGAGTCGGTATTGCTGGCCGCATCTTCCTGATTCGGTCTGGGTAAAATCGCAGGTGGCCCTCTCATCCCAGTTCTCCAAGAACCACTCTGTTGGTTTCCCGTACACTTAGGACATCTCCGAGCGATCGTATCTCGTTGACCACAACGATAGCAGAAGTATCCGGTGGTAGGTACGGTACATTGTTGAAAAGTGTGACCGATGTCTAAACAATTATAGCAGACGGCCTGACTACCCACACCAGCTGTACGATGAGTATTACTAGAGTTGCGAGATTCAGGCTTCTTTTCAGATGATCTCCCTGCAGCCCCAGGAGTCCCCGATGGACCACTAAGCGCTGCCAACGAGCAATCCGCAGGAACCTCAGTAGGTGCCACGTTCGGTGTTTCCACCGGTAGTTCCAAATCATCATAAACATCCGCGGATAACTCGTTGATCGCGCGTCGAGAATACATCGGAGGATCCGAAGGGGAGCGGAAACGCTTAAGGGAATCTTCCCACGCAGTACAACTCTGTATTAATTCATTGATGGAAGAAAAATGACGGTCAGTGAGGTGATATTGCAATACTGGTTTCATATTGGTGATAAGTAATTGAATGAACTCATCATCCCGGTAAGGGGTGTGGCACTGTAGGGACAAACTCCACATATGGTGGTAATATTCCTGGAAGCTTTCCTGAGGTAACTGCTTCCTCGACTCGACCATCCTGCGAATTTCGAATTTGGTTCTTCGGTCTTTAAATCGTTCAATGAACGCTTGCCGCAAGTTACTCCAGTCAGCTAAGGGGTTATGTCGGCGGTAAGTCCAGTACCACTGCAGGGCCACATCCCTTAAAAGGAGATGTAGATCAAGAAGGATAATGTCGGAGGAAATTTTATTGGCTAATATGACTGAATTTAATTGGAACAGGAACATGTCCACTGTAATACCCGCAGGTGACCCATTATAAGAAATGCCACATCGAGACAAGGTACGTCGGTGAAATTCAGAATTTCCAGAATAACCAAAAGTTGATACGGCTGGTTGAGAAGCCATATTTCCCAAATTCTGAGCTGCATTTGCATTTAAAGTACTATTTTGAAAGTCAGCTGAAGCTGGCATAAAATTATTATTAAGTGGTGCGGAAGTAGTCTGCTCCAGAGATGAACGCCCTTGCGGAACAGAAGCTACTGGTGAATTTTCCAATTGGAGAAAATCAATTGGTACATATTGCTCATTACAAGAAACCGGAGGATTTTGAAAGTGAACCTGCTGGGTTTTTTTAAGTTCATGACCACCATTCATCGCCATATTGGGATTCATTAAATTGGGTACAATCGGAGTAGCTGCTACTGCCTGCATAGCTGTCATTTGAGCAGTTAACAATTGCACCTGAGCCATCAAAGACTTTATCATTCCAGACTGGTCCATTGTTGGAACAGCATCGGGTTCTACAGAATTATTTAAAGTTTTGGGAGGAATATCTGGTAACGTTTTAGTAGGTTCCCCAGCACTACCGGAAGGATTTTCATGTTTTTCTTCCTCAGAGTCCCATGTTTGATCGCATCCACTAACCTTAGCCAAATCTATGGACTGGTCTAAAGTTTCAGGAGTTTCCAAAAATTGACTTAATGCCTTTAACAATTTGTTACTATTTTCCAAAAGTATACTGGCTTTTTTCCCATAAGTTGGAGACGAAGAAACACGAATCAGTCGCCCTTGCACATGCAATAACCGAGTGTGAAGACATCGAACTGTATTTAATTGCTTATCCTTTTGTAAATCCGAAACGTTAATGAAAGCATCCTGAATACCTTGCAATTTCAAATTACAAGTAGTAATTTCTCTATCAGGATTGGATTTAGCTTTAGAATGCATCTGGCCAGGAGTTTCCACGGTACCAGCTGCCTCATCTAACAACGACTTTCTCAACTGATCCATAGCATCAGGAGAATCCACCCTAATGGACCGAACAACCAACTCGATTTCTAATTCATCAATTTTTAAATGTGTCTCATCCATATTGTGATAGTTCAAAATTCAATATATGGAGGAACAGAAAATATATATAGATATGTATATAAAAAAAACGAGAAGATGGACAAAATTAAAACTAATATTCTAACAATAAACCGTTTGCAAAAAAAAATTGTTTACTTGTTTAAATTCAGAAAAAAATTACCCAAGAAAAGAATTTATAAATTGAAAATGGGAATATTTTATCCCAGAAATTGAAAACAACTAAACACAATAATAATATTACGTAGTTAAATAAATCCAAAGTATGGAAAGGATAACACTAGCGTTATCACAAAAAAATTATTCCCCAAACCTAAAGAAAATTATAAGTATACCCGTTTACCAAATAAAATTAAATTAATTATTTAAGCGAAATTCAAAGGAATTGATTAGACAAAATTAAATAAAATTAATTAAAAACCAAGTTAATATATAAAACCAAATTATGTTTATTATTGAGAAAAAAAATTAAATTAGTTAACTAAATCCGCAAAATTAAATTAGAACTTCAATAATAACGTGGACATCCACAAGTCGGGAAACGTGAGGAGCTACGAGAATATTATTACTGTCACAAGGACTCACTCGCGTCAATTGTTGACTGCCGCTCACTCAAACGCTGATCAAAACCGTACTTGAAGGATTATCACACGATGATACACTGGCGTTCATTTAATTTTGTAATAGTTGCGTAACAATAAAAAAAATGTTTATAACAAAAGTTCAATCAAAAAAAATCAAAAATAAATTGGCTTAATTTATTAACGAGCGACAAATCGATTAATTTTTAAATGAACTAATAAAAAAATAAAGAAAAATAGTAAGGTAATAAATCGATAAATAAAGCGAATATACGTAGAAAATTAGCTGCTCCACTATGCTGTAAGGAATTAGGAATAGAGAGAAAAAGATGACGACGAGAAAAAAATAAAATTTTCACAAACAGTGAAAAGTGAAAGTAAATAAAGAAAAATAAAGAGAGAGTTGATCGAATGATGATCGGTGTGGCCATGCGTTGGGCCGGTGGTAAAATAATAATAAGTAATAATAAAAAAATGGTTGGTCTCCTCCCCCGTTGGCCTCACAGCCGCACTCTTAGAGCTCCACCATGAGACGCGGGGTACTGCTAAATATAATAATAACACCGCTGAGGTCCAATAATTTTAATTAAAGAAGATAAGAAATAGAAAATTAACAAAAGAATGAACTAAGGATGTGCCATTGACCAATGAGACCACGAACTGTCCAATCAACACCACATTGGTGGAAACAACAAGTCCGCAATCTCAATGCTCATGGCACACGGAACCAACATGGCAAACGATCCAGCGAGGTCGAATGACTCGAAGTCAGAACACGCTTGGATCGCTCCCCATGAAGGTAGTTGGATCAAAATAAAATTAACTGAAAAAATTGAAGTAAATTACTTAAGGGTACGTAGATCTGCCAAATAGAAAATAAAAAATTGAAGAAAGCTAAACTCAGAACAAAGGAAAAATGAGTCTAACCACAATCTAACGCCACATGGCGGAAATGGTAGACCCACTCACCCGATGAACTGAGAATAGGGATTGACACTCACAACTGTATGTAATCAAACAGCATACGCTGGTTACAATACAGATGAGGGTGCCAACCGGACAAGGGAAACATTGATGTGAGCATCCGTACAGATCAAACAACGCAAGCGTTGGACTTTGTACGTGATGCTCACAACAAGTTTGAAAAAAAAAAAAAAAATCTGAAAAATGAAAAGTCGAAAAATTGAATTTAATTAGCCGAGGTTTGGGCGCCACTGTAACGAAATCCCAAGTGGGGCCACTGTAACGAAATCCCCAAAAGGGATTACGTTAACAGACATGAGAATAGCGGTCTGATGCGGTATAGTAGCTGGCTAGAGCTCACGGTGCGGCGTGGGGATTCTCAGACATATTTCTCATGCTTGAATAACCGCATGATGAACATAATTAGAGGGGCAAATGGAAATTAACAATTACACTGCCACGGCCTCAGCGGCAAAAGGAAATAATAAGCCGGGAGTGATCGTTTCGGAGTGACCGTCTCAATCCCAGGCGACTACCGCCGTGACTGCCACACGGGCCTCCCCTCATCGGCCCGCCTACTGGGATGCTGTTTCCCAGTCGCGACGGCTCCCGATGCCATTTATGAAGGAGGGACGCCCGCATGACAATCCCAGCGACAATCCCCCGGAACGAGACCGTCACCCCGACGCGATCAACTCATGTGGCGTGCCGCCCTCCAGCACAGCCTGTCCTGGAGGAACGAACGGCACGCACGGAAAAGGATGGAAAAAGGCCGACCCTTCGCATGACCCCACCTCACATCACCCGATCAATTATTTATTTACGCGCACATGGTGCGGTTAGCACACGACAGTTAAAAATGCAAAAAAGAAAAAAAAATTGTTACGGTAAAAGTAAAAACTGAAAAAATTCGTTAGAAAACTACGTTACCACTGATTCTACGTTATATTAAAATTTTACTTTCACTAATCACTGTTCCAAAAAGTCATGAAAAAAAAGAAAATCACACCAAAGTACCTGAAACAGGAAAATGGACCGCTATGTGGTCGAACCACACCCAAAGCGGACAACCGAACCGAAGCGAAGCAAAAAGAAAAATTGCGAAAACTCCAAACGCAATCACTCAAACAACGGTGAAAAGATGAAATAGGCGTGATATTTGCTCGGTGTGGGATTTCCACCAAACCGGTGCATCACCACAGATCGCGAGTATGACCGCACAAAACAAATATATAATATATAGGAAAAATAATAGGGGGAAAAACAACTGTTACAATTTAAAATTTACAAGTTGTTTTTACCCTGAATAGCGTACCTTTTTATTTCTTACCCACCTTGGCCCGTCCGACCACCGCAACCAGCGCCGACGCAGGATCCCCCTCACCAAAATGCTGCCCGGCCCACAAGGGCGGGAATATTATCGTATGTAGATCCGTCCGATCCAAACACACTCAATAACCGGATTCAGTGTATCGTACCATAAAACACACGTTAATCCGAAGGTTGACCTTTTATAGTCGAACTCTGTCGAACGGCACAAAAGAAAATAATATATTTTTTTTTTTTATTTAAATTGGCACCAAAACAGTTTCCAGATTTCTCTTTTTTTTCTTTTTTTTATTTCACCAAAAGGTTCACGCCACAATCAAAAAAAATAAAGTAGGAAAGGTAAAACTCAACAACTAATTTACGCTTTCATAGCCATCAACAATTTTTATTATTCAATTTATTGTCTAGTAAATTAACACAAGAAATATATACCCCATTCGCAGATGGGTATGGATTTAATTTACAGATATGATAAATACACTAATCGATCTTATTAATATTATTAATGTTTATAAAATTAATACACATCATTAGGAAGTTAATTCCTTCTTTTGTCTATTGTTCCTTTTTTTTTTTTTGTTTACAAACTTAAGATGGTGGTTTATAATTTTTCTGCGGTGATATACATTCCACCGCGCACATAACAAAAAAAACCCAGTTATAAAAAAAAATTAACTATTATCACAAAAAAAATTTACTTGAATTTGACGACATTGGCCAAAGTAATAACATGGTCGCTAATTTAGTCCAAGCAAAACCATTTAAAATTTACCGTCAATATAACGAACCTCGAAAATTCACTCGACTTTACTCAACAAGAATCTAAACTTGACTTTTATTTTTTTTCATTTATCAAAAAAAAAAATTTTAGACTTATCGTCACATCAATGCGAAAACTAGATTTTTTATTTTTAATTTTTTATATAAAAAAAAAGGTGACTTATCGTCAACCAAAAACTCAAACTCGACTAACTAATCAAAAAAAAATATTTTACATCAATTACAAAAAAATCAGAAAATTTTCCCCCTCCTATCTCTCCCTTCGCATCGCTGTTTGTCCCGCTCGCTGTATCTGTGCACACACACAATCAGTTTTATTACTTTTTTCTTTATTATTATAAAATCTTTATTCATGTTTATGTTCTCTTTTCTTTTCTTTGTTTATATGTGCACAAATACAACGAATGAAACCACCAACGACGACGAACATATATATACACTCAGTTGTACGGTCGCTTCGGCTCCATGTCTAATCAGCCGATCGGTTTTCTTCCCCACACAAAGCAAATATCACGCGTTAACTCAAGCCAATAACATCAACAAGAAAAATGGAATATTCGAGACTGGACATTTTCGCATTGTAAACATTCCATCTCATACCACACAATACACATACACACACCATCTCGCAAGAAATATATATGCTTGTACATGATAATATAGAAAACAAGTAAATGCAGGGGAAAACAAAATAAAATATTTTTACATAACAATCGGTGAGAATATTAATTTGAATTTTGGGAAAGCATAGATCAGAGCGTATGTATATACAACCCTATGGTGGTCATGGTATATAAAAAAAAATTCAAACTATTTGAGCGTTTGGAGTTTTCGCAATAGAATTTTTCTGCTTCAAGTGGAGACGCATGCCAGTCGTAACAAACTGTTACAAATCTTGGACTTAAATTTTAACTATTTTATTCCACTTCCGTTTGGAAAATAGATAATTTTCTGTGCGCAAGAATCCAATACATTTTTATGCTGATGATAGCACACACCTCTTGTCTTTTACTTTACCTTCTTCTATTTCATCGTAAAACCAGTCTCTCGTGGAAAGATTTTCGACAAATATCACATCTGAACATGTTCTTGGGCGGGTCGACAAAATAAACGGTGGATGCCTAACCGCCATAGTTCGGGACTTTTAGGGACGC
This sequence comes from Tipula vernalis, assembly GCA_958295665.1. Taxonomy (NCBI): domain Eukaryota; kingdom Metazoa; phylum Arthropoda; class Insecta; order Diptera; family Tipulidae; genus Tipula; species Tipula vernalis. The sequence continues at coordinate 173,325,093 of OY282559.1, forward strand.
ATTTGGGCTGGCACACCGAAAACCCATCTAGCTGCACTTGACCGAGTTCAGAACCGAGCATGCAGATGATTTCAAATTTTAGTTTACTAATCTTCTTACTAAATATTTTAAAGGCATGTTTCGGCGTAGCCTTACGAACTTGTTCCTGGACCAGAAGTATAAACCCATATAAAAAATAGAATCCTTGAAGTCTGTACTCCATATCCCTCCATGCCCCATCATTTCTTACGAGCTCTCATTGTTCCTTTGATAATGCTCCGTGTTATTGCGTATTTAGAAAAACACATGAAGAAACAAAATCTTTTTGATTTGAGAGACGCGTGAAGGGGTTACTTTGGTCCAAAGGATCTCCCTCAGCTAAAGGTAAAGGAAATCCATAAGAACGTCACATTTAAATCTCAATTAAACCTTAAAAACCTAAGATCAGATTAGTCTAGCAACACCATCTATTTCGCTTTAAACTGTTGAGGGGAACGGATAAGCGCAAACTTAGAATGATTTAGTTTATTCAGTGCAAACGTAACTGAAATGTGTATTTCCTAATGTAGAGCGTATTCTTTTCCAACTACAGCGAAACGAAGAATATTCTTTCATTTGATGCTTTGTTTTACATAAGTGTGACGCTCAGAATCGAACTGATTAAATTAAATTAAATCGTAATATGCAGCATGAAATGTTTAACTATGATAAAATTAACTGTATCAAGCTTAAAATATTAAAGAAATATATTCAGTTCGAATTAAAAATAGCTGAACTATTTTTGAATTAAAATATCTTCTGAACAATGAAGTTTAAGGTCTTTCAATTCCCTAAAAGAAATATAATTTTGCCCTAATCTTATTTATTATGCGGAGGGGATATCTGAGTTTTCTAAAAATATGACTAAAACATGTATGCTCAGAATTGGAATACATAAATTCGGAACTACTGAAGCCAGCCAATGTAGAAGTAAGCGCTCTGTTCGATCTGTTTCAGAAAGTATTACACTCCTTTTACCTAGCAGAAAACCAAAATAATATGATAAAGAGATGCTTGCGAATTATTTTTGATACGTTTTGTTTAGTTAGTACAGTTAAGAAACTGTCACGTTTGGAGTGTCTTTTTAAGCCCAATTTTTAAAAAATGAACTATTTCAACCATTAAGGCCAAGAACGTTGACGAAAATGTATGAATGCCGAACGACGAAATGACTACTCAATAATACCTTTTTATTTGTCAGAACTCAACAGTAAAGCGAATAAAAACCAAGTACGAAAATAAGTAACGAGCCACTACAAATAAATAGTAAGACGCTGGGTCGCGTTGGAAGATTCGTGGAAAAGAACAAATTTCGAAGTTGAAATTTTTTATACTCGCAAATACATCCGCGAATTAGAAAATATTTTAACACTAAAAATAATATGGATATTGTAGGTGCTGGTTCTCAATAAGAAGTAGTACAAACTCCTGTAAGTGCGCGGTTTAGTTCTGTATGCGACGATATAGCTGGTATGTCCTTTAAGATCAAACCCTTGGCTGATCAAATCCAACAGAACTTGCGAAAAAACAGAAACAATTCTATCTTGATATGTGTAATGGAAGGGTTGGGTGGTTTGAAGTCAGACATGGGTTTGTGCGGGTAATCATCAATTGTATCTATATGTTCCATGAGACATTAGAAGGAAATAATTAGAGAAACTGGAATCAGCAATTAATCAACCCAATCAAAATCAATCCAAATTCCATCACTTCACAATATATTACTTTATGATTTTCAGCTCTGTAATTATGACAGAATTAAATCATAATGACTAAAATGTTCAACTATAATTTGCATGAATTAAACTATATTAATGGCCTAAAGTAACTTCAGATCCCTGTTTCGGCGCCATTTTGTAATGGAAGGGTTGGGTGGTTTGAAGTCAGACATGGGTTTGTGCGGGTAATCACAATCGGCTGGGGGGTTTTTGACTTCCAACTTCCATTCAAATATTTACCATGTCTTAAACGTGGACCAGCTTCCTAATGACGAACAACATTCACAACTTCACATCATAAAAAAAATGACTTTAGTTAAGCATTACACTCCCGGCAATGCTTGAATAATATTTTAATTAATAAAAAAACTTACAGTAGTAAAAAAAAAATAAACTAAATCATTAATTATTGATTTTCGACATATTACATAAGTTATCTTAAGAATATATCACCAAAAAAAAATTAGCTCAAAAATAATAGCGAATAATAAGAAATATATTTGAAATTTATCAACGCCAAAAACATCAAAAATTAAATAATTAACAACGAAAATTAACTTATTTTAATTAAGAAATGCATCGATCATCATAAGAAAAAAAAATTACTTACAGTCAGTCAAGTAAGAGCGTGGTCGGGTTAATTTATAAAAAAATTTATTTGGTGAAACTTTCATATTTATAAATATATTGTACACATTACAAACGATGATGCAATTCGGTTAATATTGTGTCCAGTCACCATCGGCGTCAATAATTGCCTGACATCTCCGAGGCATGCTTTCTACTAATTTGACGGCGTATTCTAGTGGCAACGATCTCCAGATCGCAAGATAGCTGCTTCAAAGTGTGTGTGCGTCTTCCACGAAGTTTCTGTTTAATATATGTATGCCCACACATTTTCAATAGGGTTTGCATCAGGCGAATGCGACGGCCAATCCAATGTAACGATGCCAGATTGAGTCTTCCACTCAGTACAGAGCTTGCTGAGGTGTTTAGGATCGTTGTCCTCTTGCAGAATCCAATCTTCATTTTTGCTGATGAACCAACGTTTGGCAGATGGCAGTAAAGCCTTTTTGTAGATTTTAATCATTTTTTCGGCATTTAGGTAGTCGGTAAAGAGGTACAAAGTGCCGAATCCCTGCTTTGAGAAGCAGCCCCAAAGATGCACCTTTATTCCGTGTTTTACGGCCCGCTGAACAAGCCTATTGGTGGAAGTTGACCAGGCTCGCGTGAGGACACAACGTGCCCATACAGAACATTCATCAGTAAAAATGACATTTTCAAAATCTCTATCGATATTCTCATGCGCCCAAGCGAGTCGCTTTTTCACATGTTTTCCAGTTAACAGAGGCTTCTTCATTGTGTTGCGCCATTTCAGGTCATGAGTACGGAGATGGGTTCGGATAGTTTCGTAGGATATATCTAAACCTTTTGCCTTTAATTTTGCTTGTCCTTGCGCAGTGTTAAACCAGGATCCCGCGAAAACAGATTCACTATTCTTTTTTCATCTTTTTTGTCCACTTTTCCTATCGAGCCACGTTCTGGTAAATCATCGACATTTTTAGCCACTTTATATCGCTGTACCCACTTATGTACAAATGCCTTCGACTTTCTCATATATTTAGCAGCCGCTGATTGCGACATTTTGGGACCTTTCGGGTGGGTGCAAAGGAACACAGCCTCGTAGCGCGACGCGTATTTAGCACTCATGGCGCTTAACGTGATTCTCTTTCAAAAGATCAACGACAACTGAATCTTTGTTGACAATGCATCAAGGACAAAGCTTCCCTCTATCGGCTCGCAAAGGAATTAGAGCGAAATCTTTCATTACCTGTCGGTAATGACGACCACGCTCTTACTTGACTCACTGTATTTATTTGCAACTACGAAACTTCTCGATTAATTTTGTGTATGTATACGAGCAATATATTTAATTATTAAATTATTTAGTTATAAATAAAAACTTACGGTTCAGGCTACAATCCGCTAGAGCGCTCTGGTGGTCGCAGTGCCTAAATAAACTTTAAACAAAAAATTCGGCCCAAAGTTCAACCAAATATACATAATTAGATTATGCTTATATACACCACACGGATTCTAACAAAGAATTTAACACTTTAAAATTTTAATTTGAAATTTTTTTTTCTTTTCCACGGACTAATTTTTTTTTCCCTTAATTTTCAATACAAGCTAATTTTTCTTTTTTATATATGTATAAGTAATTTTAATTGAAATAATAATAATAAACTAAACACTAAGATACATAAATGCACCTTCAATGTTGATTTATCTTAAATTGACAGTATAAGTTAACTGTATGGTTTACGCTTTTCTTGCTGTTATAAAACAGTTAGTATCCTGTTTCCAAATTATACATGAACGACTTGATGGTTGTCTCGTTGTATCGAATGACCAATTACTGTTTCCCACTTAAAAGTTTGTGTTATATACGGCAATTGCTGTATGTGAAACTACACCTCACGATCTTTGTTTTAGTATATGGTATAATTTCGATCGACTAAACTCAAGCAGGCATGTATAAGCACTTGCGATAGATTAATTTTTTTTTTTTTTTTTCGGCTAAATAGATAACAGATATATCCACACTTACATCGAAACACAATTATTCGGCAATGGCCCACAATTTTAATTTCAAAACACAATATATTTTGTTTTGCTTTGGCCTGCCTATGTTGCACCTCCGAGTTCAAAATTGAAATAAACCGAATGCGTACTATACGACTGATTAATTGCGATTATTTTAGATAAAGTATCTCTCGCTCACCCATATACTAACCAAAAGAACCGGATAATTTTTCTCTCGTGTAACAAACAAATCATTCTATTTGATTTATAATTGAACAGTACATTGGTACTTTGATGTATTGATACCAAAATATTGGTACAGCTGACCAAACAAATTTATGCGATCGTTACATATGCTGGAATTGTCACGACATCGGTTATGTGTATGCCGATTGTAACAAACCAATTAATAAAGAATTCTGTTTCGGATGTGTACGACCTGATATTCTAAAACCTAATTTTTTTAGGTATCAGGGAACGATCAAACGTGGTTTCAGAGTACTGGGAATGTGTCTCCTCGGAAGAAACTTCAACCCAGATCACCAACAAAATCAGCTGCGGTGAATGCGGATCCGGAATATTCACGGAGAAACCCGAACAGTCTCTAGACACTAGTAAGAAATCAAACAAGTCTAAAAATCTTCTACATGTCAATTTTCACCCCGATTTATCTACGCCATCACCGGTAACTTCTTTACCTGCTAAAATTAATTTTCAACCCAATTCAAATTTTCAAAAATCTAAGTTCAATCGAAATTTTTGTCGAGCGAAAAATTTTAAAATCTACCATAGCAGAGACATGCATTACAGATGAAAGTGACAATCGGCCTTATGCCGAAGTTGTAACATTTGCTCGTTACAAGTTATTATTTTGTAAAAAGAACGTTGACAAATGGGTTTGACTACACAGCGCAACATTTGGGCATTAAAAGTGGTGGTAATTGTGGTCAAAATTTAAAATGATTTATTGTTGTTGCTTGGTCACGACAAGAGCGGGAGAAAATATAATTGACGCGGTAATAATTGTGATGTTGATGATGATGGTAGATTTGTGTATGTGTGAGGTGCAAATACTTTGTATTAGCATAAAATTATTTTGAACTTCAGTTGATCGCTGGACATCAAACAGTAATTAAAAGAAAAAAAAAAAAAGATATTATAGATAAAACTGTAATAAAAAAATATTTAATACAGAAATTACAAGTGCAACGTGTAGTGATCTAGAACTATTAAATTAAATTGTAAGGCATACATATTATGATTTGTTGCACTTGCATCTTTGCTTAAAATTTGTGCGTAAGTTAGTGACGTATTCCGTAAAATCGGGTTGGCTGTTGCAAGCACTCACTACACGATCCGTGCTGTTATATTAGTTTTATTTTATCATCAAGGTAAATAAACTGCAATTTGAGTCATGTACATTGTACTAAAAAAATGAATTTGATTATAGTCCAGGATCAACTTTCTTTCATTTTGGGAATATTTGAGTTTGTTCCATAAACCTCAGCCATTTTGCATTTAAACAAGAACGCGCATAACGTGAAGGTCGATCAGCATCATCAATGTCCAATGAGGGACTAATAATAGAGCTAAGTGGCCAAACTAACCGTAAATTATATTACTAACCTTTAATTACATTTATAATATTATTAGTAGTTATTTTGTTTATACTTAAAACCATAAGTCACCAATAAATTTAATTTTAAGAATTTAGAAAGAAAAAAGAAAAATCAAACCGGTTTCTTGATTTCAGATATCAAGAAAAATTTCTATAATGTACGATATTATGTAAAATTAAATTGCTTTACTGTAAATTATGTTTTCTAACTTTCCGAATTTTTCACTTTTCACCACAATTGCCAATGATTTGTGTTAGTTTTTTTTCAGTCGTGATGTGTGAATAAGTGTTAATAATTAAAGTGATTTAGTGTTGTTTTATACAGGGAACGTTAAATAAATATCGTGTACTAACGTTCATGGGAGGAAGGGGAAACGCGAGTGGTCTCTACCATCTCAGACCACTATAATATAAACTATGGCTGTGACATTGCTTTTGAGTTAAATTTCTAGTGTTTTGTTTTATTCTGAATATTAAAGTAGTTCTTGTGTTAAATAATGTTTTTTTTTATTTCGAAATTCTAATTCAATTTCTCATCTACATTCAATATATATCGAATATAGCAGCACTAGCAAGCTCTGAGTTGTTGATAGCACAACCACGCCCGACCCTGTCACCTAGCCGGCAAATGTGCTGCAGCTGTCCACAAACGGCTCAGAGATTTTCTGTTAACGCTACGGGGCATTCTAGTAGTACGTTGTAAGGTCGTGCAGCTGGAGTGGTGGCGTAGCGTTACAGTGGCGCCCAAATAGTAAGGCATGCAGCGGTTACATGCACGTATGTTATTAAGAGATACCGTTTACTTAGACCGTAAAATGTTTTTTTGTTTTTAAAATTGTTTCTTTGTGTAGATGAGATTTGGAATTTGATTTTGTTTAGTTTTGATATACCTAGTAAATTATTTATTTGCCGCCCCGAATCTCCGCGTTGTTTTCCGTGAATGCGTTTTGATTATACAATGTTTGGATGTGATTCGGTTTGTCAATTTTTGTTTTTATTCATTATCTAATTAGATTACTCCGCTAATTTCCGTTTTCTTATGGAAAACGTTGATTGTCATAACAGACACCTTTGAATGTTAGTATTAAAGTATCTAATTAAATCGTTTAGTATCAGCCGAGTTATAATTATGTCACGTTTAGGACAATGGATTCACTCGCCTAAGAGTTTTCGATTCTAATTGTTGAATGAACTGACGTAGTTAAAAATTATTAGGAGTTTCGTTTATCCGGATTAGGGTTTGATTCCACCGAATAGGTGTTGATGGATGGTTTTATTTATCAAAAGATTCGATACTCACAATACCAGGTGAACGAACTATTTATTTATTCCAAATGGAACGGTTTTGTTCTTCTCAATAGCCCTATTTGAAACTGTTACAGCCATGGATGATTGTTTAAATGTATAATGTAAACACTAAATCACTTTTAAAATGTTAATATTCTATAAATATCGAAATATTAATTGAATCGCATACCTCACTATTTATATATTTGTTAACGTTTTTTTTTATTGTTTTGGGGAATTATATTTATTTTATATTCAATATTTGCTAGTTATTCCTAATTATTATAATTTTCCTATCCGGGAAAATTTATATTTTTTTTTTTTTTTTTTTGCTTTGCTATATTATCGTATTAAACTAATTGTGCAAGTTTTTGCCAGTATGAATGTCCAGTACTTGGATTGCGGCGAAATTGCCATTGAATGCCAAATCCGTGGTATTACCGGTCCGATTGTTGTTAAACTGAAAGCTCTTGAAGCTATGATAAATAAAGAAATTGCGAACGAATGTCTTCCGCCTACTCGAGCTCATTCGACGGCCCTTCGATATCCAAAGAAGGAAGTTTTGTTTTGCAGTACGAAATTGAAAAATATTCAGTCAGAGTTAGAAGAAATAGTGAATAATGAAAGTGGTAAAACTTCAGGACAAGTTCAAGAACTAGAAGCTGCTCTTTATCATATTATGGGTAGGTTAAAGCGAATCAGCTCATCTAAGTCAGCAACAAGAGGTGCGAATAATTTGTTGATAGCTGGTACCAGATTGCTTGATTGTTTCAACAACCTAAACTCCGAAAATGTCTCATCAGCGGTGATAGGACAATCAATGCGTAGTATCAATACTAGTGTTAACAGTAATAGTGATTCCGAGGAGGAAAGTGATAATTCTGGCAGTACGACCAGGTCAAAGTCGAAAATTACTGATGAAAGTGTTCATAACCAAAATGACAACGGAAATGGTGCTGGGATTTCTGTCGGTTGCGAGAATCCGCGTATTAACTTACAAACCGTAACATTCGAAGAAGACAAGATGGAATTAATCATTGATAGACTGATGGACAGACTACGTACTCAACCTGACCATTCAAGTTTGGAGCGCGTTAAGATTGCACATCAAGATAAAGGTCCGTCGTCATCAACGCCATTCCATCAGGAATCTCAACGAACAGCTAATACGTTTGATGTACCACCACACGTGTCGAATCAGATGCAAAGAGGGATTCAGATGTTGCACCAAGCAGATCCACAAATCAACCAATTCGAGAGACGTCCATTACAAGATAATCTATCTATTTACAATTGGAAGATCATATTCTATGGAGATAACCGAGATGACTTGGCAGTAGAAAAGTTTCTTTACCGAGTGGAGAATATGGCCAGAGCAAACGGAATCACACAGGAGCGTCTCGTGGATAATTTTTGTGTTTTATTGAAGGATAATGCTTTAAATTGGTATTGGGAGCATCGGGAGAATTTCGGAAATGTTACTTGGAGACAGCTGTACGAAGCAATGCTGCATCGATTCCGTATTCGTAGAACTGATGATGATATCCGACAAGTCTTAGAAAGCAGGAAGCAGAAAGTAAAGGAGCAGTTTTTAGATTTTTATCATCAATTGCGTAGCATCTCATTAACGTTGAGAAATCCATTATCAGACCAGGAGCTCATTCGATTAATGATTAGAAATATGCGGGGTGGTTTGCAAGCATTTCTTGCGGGGAAGCAATTTGATGACGTATCCGCGTTTGTAAATCTTTGCGTTTCAGTTGAGGATACCTGGAACAGAATAGGCTGGACTCCTGAAATACATCACCAAAGCCGACGCCAAGTCAGTGAATTGGAGATTGGGGGAAGTGAAAATGGAGGCAATTCTTCCAAATTTTCTGAGCAGTGCGAGCAACCAGATACTGTGTGCAGTATTTCGTATGCCAAACAAATGACAAATACGCCAAGTAATTATCAAAGACATGTAAGATCCATACCAAGTGGCTGTTGGAATTGTTCTAGTCTGGAACATTTGTACAAAGAATGTACAAGTTTAGTTCGTAATAGATTTTGTTTCGGCTGTGGAGCTAAAAATGTTTTCAAGCCAGAATGCTTAAATTGTAGTTCATTGTATCGTAAGGAAAACTATCGAGGGGAGATCAGAAATACTGGGGCTCTGAGATCCCAACCAAGCAGCACATCAGTACCCAGACCGAACCAAGAGGATTCTGCAACCAATACCGACCCCGAATTTTACAATCTTCTCAAACGGGAAATGTCCAGCTCTTCAAAAAAGTAGAAAACGCAAATTGTAATCAACTTAACCAATATAATTACTCTTCTCCATTAAATAGAACGCTACGATACTTCAAGCTCCGAAAAACTATTAAAAAAATGATTTGTGAGACGAGGATAACCACCCAAATAGACTCAAGACCTTACGCAAATGTCCTAATAAATGGAGTTCCTTACAAAGGGTTGCTAGATAGTGGAGCCAATATTACTGTTTTAGGATATGGATCGGAACAATTTATAGAAGATAATCAATTCAAGTTATTTAATTTACCATCTTGTTTGTCAACGGCGAGTGGCCAAGCTCAGCACGTTGTAGGTCATATTGTGGCTCAAGTATCGTATGCTGGTAAAACTAGAAAAATTAGAATTCACGTAGCTCCAGGTTTAAGTCAACCGCTTTATTTAGGCATAGATTTTTGGGAAGTATTTGGTTTGGTACCGGCCCTCATAAATGAAATTACACTCGAACCAATAAAAAATACCTTCAAGTTAGATAATCCTAATATGCATGACCTTACACCACATCAAAGAGCATTATTAGATAATGAAATTAGCAAGTTTCCATCCTGTGAGAAGTTAGGACTGGGTCGTACAAATATCATAGAACACAAGATAGACGTAGGAAGCGCGGTTCCTGTTAAGCAACGTCATTACTCCGTGTCGCCTTCTGTGCAGCAAGAAATATTTGAGGAGTTAGATCGAATGATTAGTCTCGGGGTGATTGAGGAAAGCCAGAGCTCTTGGTCATCTCCAGTGACTAGAGCAAAGAAAGCTAATGGGAAAGTTCGGCTGTGCCTTGATGCTCGAAAAGTAAACGCGGTCACGGTGAGGGATGCTTATCCTTTGCCTCTGATTGAGGGTATACTCAGTCGATTAGACCAAACAAAATTTATTAGTGCTATCGATCTGAAGGATGCCTTCTGGCAAATACCTCTCGATCAGGGGTCAAGGGATAAGACGGCCTTCACTGTGCCAGGCCGTCCGTTGTACCAGTTTACAGTTATGCCGTTTGGCTTGTGCAACTCGGCCCAAACAATGTGTAGACTCATGGACAAAGTGATACCTCATCAACTACATGATCGTGTGTTTGTCTATTTAGATGATCTCTTAGTTGTTTCGGCAACTTTTGAGGGGCATTTGCTTTTATTGTCTGAAGTGGCCAGATTGCTGAATGCAGCTAATTTGACCATAAATGTGGAAAAGAGCAAATTTATGCTTAAAGAGGCAAAATATCTCGGTTATGTGGTTGGTGACGGTGCACTTAAAGTAGATCCAATGAAGGTACAAGGCATAGCCGACTATCCACTTCCAAAAACAAGTAAGCAGATACGCCGGTTCCTGGGGATGACTGGGTGGTACAGGCGATTCATTTCGAATTACTCGTCGATAACTGCTCCTATCAGTAATATGCTTAAGAAGGGTAACAAAATAAACTGGGATGATCAATCACTTAAGGCATTTGACGAATTGAAGCAAGCTCTAATTACTGCACCTGTCTTGGTTAACCCCGATTTTAAGAAGCATTTTTACATCCAATGCGATGCAAGCTCAACAGGTATTGGCAGCGTCCTGTTCCAGAAGCATGAAGAAGAAGAACATCCAATTGCGTACATGTCGTACAAACTAAATAAGGCACAACGAAACTACAGCGTGACGGAATTGGAGTGCTTGGCCGCGGTGATGAGTGTGCAAAAGTTTAGGGCATATATTGAAGGCTACCCATTCACGATCATTACTGACCACTCCAGTTTACGTTGGTTGATGGACCAGAAAGATTTATCAGGAAGATTGGCAAGATGGTCATTGAAACTGCAACTACACAACTTCAATATCGAATATCGAAAAGGGACACAGAACATAGTGCCAGACAGCTTATCCAGAGTTCACATAGATGAACTAACATCCAAATTGAATGAAGGTCCACCCTTGCACATAGATTTGATTTCACCAGCTTTTCAAGATGCTGAATATTTAGAGCGGATTAAAACTTTGGAGGATAATGGGTTTGTTAACAGTAACTACAAGGTAATGGATAGGAAAATGTACATCAACATGGGGACTCCGAAGTGTAGCGAAAAGGTATTAGATCTACCAGGTTGGAAGCTAGTAGTTCCAGAGAGTTTAACGAAGTCATTAATCGAGCAGGCTCACAATCCGCCGTCAGCTTCGCATCCTGGAATCGCGAAAACAATTGAGATGTTGAAACGTTATTTTTATTGGCCTGGTATGGTGTCTCAAGTTCATAAATTTATCAATTCATGTGACACCTGTAAGTCTTCCAAGGCAGTTAACTTTAACTCTAAACCACCTATGGGGAGCCTAATTGAAGTTAATCGTCCATTTCAACGTATATATGTCGACTTCCTTGGCCCGTATCCAAGAACGAAGAACGGAAATACATCGATTTTGATTATATTAGACCAATATAGTAGATTTCCAATTCTGCAAGCTTTGCGCTCCGCGACTGCAACAAAGTTAGTTGAGTATCTAGAAAACAAAATTTTTCATGTTTATGGTGTACCGGAAGCGTTGTTTTCTGACAATGGCCCTCAATTCGAATCAGTGTTGTTGGCGGAACTACTTCACAAATATGGGGTAAACCATCAATTTACGGCTAAATATTCACCTCAGGCTAATGTATCTGAGAGGGTCAACCGATCAATTCTTGCAGCGATTCGTTCCTATATAAAAACAGACCACAAAACCTGGGATAACCATTTGGACGCGATAGCTGGAGCACTTAGAACTACAGTACATTCATCAACAAAGTTCTCCCCGCACTATTTGGTTTTCGGTCAACATAAAATTATGCATGGGTCAAATTACGAACTATTAAGGAAATTGCAGTTTCTTGACGATAGAGATGCGCAGATCATCAACACGGCTGACAGGTTGTCCTTGGTGCAGAAAAAAGTTTTGTCAAATCTGGAAAGAACTTATCAAAATCGTAAATCGAGTTATAATTTAAGAACACGTCATCGAGAGTTTAGAGAAGGTCAAAAGGTGTTCGTTCGTAATTTCGTGCAAAGTAGTGCTCCTAAAAACTTTTCGAGCAAGTTAGCCCCGAAATTTATCAAGGCCATTATATCAAAGCGTATTGGTAATGTAATATATGAAGTGAAGAACGAAGCTGGTAGAGTAATGGGGAATTATCATTGCAAGGACATAAATACTGGTTGAAATCTTGGCATATTTTTTTTGCTACTTGCTAAATTTGTTTAAGTAATCGTGAATATCTGAGTCCATTGATAAACTTAATTTAGCTTTTGTAATTTCCTGTATTGTTCGATAAATATTTTGGTCGGTAATAAAATTCATTTTTGACTTTAGAATGCGGATAAAATAGGGAAAAGTTGCCCGGCTTGGTTGAGACCTTCTCATGGGTGTGGGACTGCCCCACGATTGTAACATTTGCTCGTTACAAGTTATTATTTTGTAAAAAGAACGTTGACAAATGGGTTTGACTACACAGCGCAACATTTGGGCATTAAAAGTGGTGGTAATTGTGGTCAAAATTTAAAATGATTTATTGTTGTTGCTTGGTCACGACAAGAGCGGGAGAAAATATAATTGACGCGGTAATAATTGTGATGTTGATGATGATGGTAGATTTGTGTATGTGTGAGGTGCAAATACTTTGTATTAGCATAAAATTATTTTGAACTTCAGTTGATCGCTGGACATCAAACAGTAATTAAAAGAAAAAAAAAAAGATATTATAGATAAAACTGTAATAAAAAAATATTTAATACAGAAATTACAAGTGCAACGTGTAGTGATCTAGAACTATTAAATTAAATTGTAAGGCATACATATTATGATTTGTTGCACTTGCATCTTTGCTTAAAATTTGTGCGTAAGTTAGTGACGTATTCCGTAAAATCGGGTTGGCTGTTGCAAGCACTCACTACACGATCCGTGCTGTTATATTAGTTTTATTTTATCATCAAGGTAAATAAACTGCAATTTGAGTCATGTACATTGTACTAAAAAAATGAATTTGATTATAGTCCAGGATCAACTTTCTTTCATTTTGGGAATATTTGAGTTTGTTCCATAAACCTCAGCCATTTTGCATTTAAACAAGAACGCGCATAACGTGAAGGTCGATCAGCATCATCAATGTCCAATGAGGGACTAATAATAGAGCTAAGTGGCCAAACTAACCGTAAATTATATTACTAACCTTTAATTACATTTATAATATTATTAGTAGTTATTTTGTTTATACTTAAAACCATAAGTCACCAATAAATTTAATTTTAAGAATTTAGAAAGAAAAAAGAAAAATCAAACCGGTTTCTTGATTTCAGATATCAAGAAAAATTTCTATAATGTACGATATTATGTAAAATTAAATTGCTTTACTGTAAATTATGTTTTCTAACTTTCCGAATTTTTCACTTTTCACCACAATTGCCAATGATTTGTGTTAGTTTTTTTTCAGTCGTGATGTGTGAATAAGTGTTAATAATTAAAGTGATTTAGTGTTGTTTTATACAGGGAACGTTAAATAAATATCGTGTACTAACGTTCATGGGAGGAAGGGGAAACGCGAGTGGTCTCTACCATCTCAGACCACTATAATATAAACTATGGCTGTGACATTGCTTTTGAGTTAAATTTCTAGTGTTTTGTTTTATTCTGAATATTAAAGTAGTTCTTGTGTTAAATAATGTTTTTTTTTATTTCGAAATTCTAATTCAATTTCTCATCTACATTCAATATATATCGAATATAGCAGCACTAGCAAGCTCTGAGTTGTTGATAGCACAACCACGCCCGACCCTGTCACCTAGCCGGCAAATGTGCTGCAGCTGTCCACAAACGGCTCAGAGATTTTCTGTTAACGCTACGGGGCATTCTAGTAGTACGTTGTAAGGTCGTGCAGCTGGAGTGGTGGCGTAGCGTTACAAAGTGTTGATAGATGACATACCGTTTCGTGGATTGATGGACAGTGGGGCCTCAATCACAGCATTTGGTGCCAACAATTTCTTAGCAACCCAAAGTATAAAATAATAAACTTCCTATCACTAATCGAAACTGCTAATGACCAGTCAGTTTTAATCGAATTCAGAAGCTATGTTTAGGGATAGATTTCTGGAAATTGTTTGGAATTGCGCCTAAAATGGAATCAATGTCTGAATTAGAAATTCATTCTGAAGCTACTGGTGTAATTTTGGACACAAATCGGTACAGTTTAACCGAATCAGCAGAACTCGAGTTATCAAATTCCATTCAGAACTTCCCGTCTTTCGAACGCTCTCCCCACCGAAACAAGCCGAAATTTATCCCGAAGTTAACAGGATGATCTCATTAGGAGTGATTGAGGAGTCAAACAGTACGTGGAGCTCCCCGGTGACATTAGTCGCCAAAGCAAATGGCAGGACGCCCGATGGTTGAACGAGGTGTCGGTCAAGGACGCGTACCCGTTACCAATAATCGACGGACTCCTGCGCTGACTGAATCAAACAAAATCTACTAATATTGACCTTAAGGATGTTTCCTAGCAGATTCCCTTGGCTCAGGAGTCTCGAGACAAAACGCTTTTACCGTCCCTAGCCGTTCACTGTTCCATTTTACCGTGATGCCTTTCGAGTTGTGCAATGCCCCGCAGACAATGTGTCGGCTAATGCACCAGGTGATTCCACGCCAACTGCAAGAGCAAGTATTTGTTTATCTCGGCGACATCCTGATTGTGAGGGGATCGTTCGCGGAACCTATAGAACTTTTAAAAACTGTGGCCGGGCATCCGACCGCCACGGGCTTAACTGTCAATCCAAACCAAAGTAAAATTTTTCAAAAAAGCGTACGAAAGGTTAAACCGCTCCATTATTTCGCCCGTAAGAGCGCATGCCTCTGATAATCATCAAGATAGAGACGTTCATATTCCCGATATCACTTCGCACTTCGCCCGATATCACTTCGTCGAAGTACGTACAACATTGCACTTCGCAATTTAATACACACTTCGACAAATTTTTCTCATGAGACAGATAACGTAGTTTCTACGGTACTATATAAGTTTTGAGCTGGAAGGCCTTCCATTATTATAATCGTCAACCATGTCTTGTGTAATACACAGCAAGCCGTAATTACAATTTAATCGTTTTAGCTCGCCAAACCTACCAAAAAGAAGGACAAAGCTACGCTCTATTAGTTGCCTTCATGACGAATGTTTTTGGTTAAATTGAACCTGTTATTGGGACATATGCCCGCGATTCATGTATGGCGTGATACACCAATCCAATAAGGGATATGCCTTATCCCGTAAAATGTATTCACCGTCTGGAAAGTATCCCGTAATATTTTCCCCCGTCCATCTAGCACCGAATTTGGCCACCCGCAATTCACATATAAATACTTCATGTCCGAATTACAAATGGTTTGTAGAGTCATTAAAGTGAAGCATTTTGGGTTTGTGTATGCTGTAATACATTTTTTTGGTACGGAAAAAGGAATATACATTATTATTATTATTTACTGGAGGGCCATGTGGGCGATAAGCCACCTCGCACCGCGACCTAAAAGATCTATTGTGCTGCACCCTACTTAATTATCCGTCCAGTCAATATGCAGGCTCTTAATGAATCTGACAATACTACTGGCCGGTACAAGATACATACTATCCGGGCTCATTGTTCTCCCTCCTAGATGTTGCAGTCTTTGCTGGAAAATGGCTGGGCAATGGCACAGAACATGTTCCGCTGATTCCGCTTCCAGACCGCAGAAGCGGCATCCATCTGTCGTACTTAGGCCCATCTTCTTAAGGTGATACCTTAAGGGGACATGACCTGTGAGGAAGCCAGTAAGCAGCCTCAACTCAGGTTTTCTAAGTTCAAGACACTCCTTAACCCTGACAGACGAAGGTGATATAAATTTCTTCGCCTGCCGTAAACCTGGAATTCTGCGCCAGTAGGAGGACTTTTGAACATCCTCCCAGCGTTTTACCGCTGCTCTAAGGTGTCCCTTAGTGACACCGCAGAAGGGTTCTGGTCCAAAAAATGGAGAGGCAGAACCCTCACGGGCGAGGCCATCAGCTGCCTCGTTTCCTTCGATTCCAGTATGACCTGGCACCCACATAAGTGTTACCTTATTTGAGCCTGCCAGATGTTTAATAACCTTCAGACAATCCCATACCAGCCTTGACTCAACGGTACAAGACCTAAGAGCTTTTAAGGCTGATTGGCTGTCTGATACAATATAAATCTTTGCATCGTTTAGGCCTTTTGCTATGCCTAACCTAGCGCAAAGTTCTATAGCATGTACTTCTGCTTGAAAAACGGTGGCATTGGTACCCAAGGACTTCGAGAGGGTAGTGCCACTCCCGTGTATTCCTATCCCCGCCCCATCTTCCGTTTTTGATCCATCTGTAAACCATACTATGGACCCTAGCTCAAATGATGGTCCACCTGCCCTCCACACATCCC
Source organism: Tipula vernalis (assembly GCA_958295665.1). NCBI lineage: Eukaryota > Metazoa > Arthropoda > Insecta > Diptera > Tipulidae > Tipula > Tipula vernalis. The sequence goes on from OY282559.1 coordinate 173,342,024, forward strand.
GGTCAGGTAACCTAACACAGAATGGTTTGTGGAAGTCCAGTTTAGCTGGCATACAGTCGGAAGGCATTCCTATGGTAGGGTCTGTCTGAAATTCCTTAAGGATTTCCATATGACCCACCATATTGCCTGGCTTGATATTTCCTTCCGCCTGCATTTTCAGGGCCATACTTGCAGCGTCCTTTTTAATATGCAGGTGTAACGGTGTCAGTCCTAGAAGTGTCTCCACCCCCGCGGTTGGACATGACTTCATTGAGCCCGTAACACCGATGCAGGCTACACGCTGAACCTTATTCAATAAGGTTTGCGTTGTCTTCTGCTCAGTTTTAGGCCACCATACAACCGATGCGTAGGTGACCATAGGCCTAATGATTGTAAGAAATGACCAGTAGATCATTTTTGGTTGTAGTCCCCAAGTACGCCCATAGAGTCTTTGACAGGCCCAGAGAGCCTTGATGGCTCTATTTTGAACTTTCAACAAATGTTGGTTCCAGTTCAGTCTTTGATCTAGGATAACCCCTAGATATTTAACCTCGCTGGAAAAAGGAATAGTAGTACCGTTTAACGAGGGAGCTGTAAGCGCAAGCTTTGTCCTCCTCGTAAAAGGAACAATGACAGTTTTGCTTGGATTGACACTGAGTCCTTCCTGGTAACACCACTGCCATATTATATTGAGTGCATTTTGCATGCGATCAGAAATGACCTCATCAAACTTGCCTCTGATTATGATAGCCACATCATCCGCATAGCCCTGGACATCAAACCCATGGCTACTCAGAAGGACCAGTAGTCTGTCAATAACCAATGACCACAAAAGAGGAGATAATACGCCTCCTTGGGGACAGCCCTTTACGGCCTTGATGGTTACTGATTCGCCACCTAGTCTGGCAGTAATCTCACGATGTTCCAGCATGGAACGGATCCACCTAATTGTGGAAAGTGGAACCCTTTTTCCCATTGCTGCCCTCTCTATAGATCCATAGGAGGTATTATCAAACGCCCCCTCAATGTCCACAAAGGCACAAAGGGCAATTTCTTTATATGTCACTGCTTTTTCAATCCTCGTGACTAGCCCGCTAAGGGCCATAACCGTGGATTTACCAGTTTTATACGCAAACTGGTCCCGATGCAGCGGATTCTTTCCAAGGACCTCACTTCTTATTTGATATTCCAGGATTTTTTCCATCGTCTTCAAAAGAAACGATGTGAGGCTAATTGGCCGATATGCCCTGGCCTGGGTGTCTGGACGACCCCCGCCCTTTGGTATAAAGACCACATTTACTTTCCTCCACAGTTTCGGAATATAGTTAAAAGCATAACTTGCCCGAAACATCTGGATCAAGCTGGGGAGTATTTCCTCAATACCTTTTTGAAGTAAAGCTGGAAAGATACCATCCCCTCCAGCGGATTTGAAAGGTTTGAAAGACCCAATAGCCCATCGAACCTTGCTGGGTGTGAAAATTTTCCCAGAGAGACTCCAGATCTTACTGTGAGGCGAATAGGCCACCTCACTCGAAGGATCATATGAGTCCTCTTGGGCTCCTACCACTACTGAATCCGGAAAGTGGGTCTCTAACAGTACCTCTAAGGTTTCCTTCCGGTTTTCAGTGAACCCCCCATCTTGCTTCTGGAGAAGTCCTAAACCATTTGAATGATCCCTGGAAAGGACTTTCTGGAGACGAGCTGCAGAGGGCAATTCATTGATTCCCTCACAGAAATTCCTCCAGGTAGCCCTTTTGGATCTCCTTAGTTCGAGATTATATTCCGTCAAGGCCATCTTATACTCGCCCCATTCACCGGTGCGTTTAGCCTTGTTAAATAATCTTCTCGATTTTTTCCTCAGTTTACCCAGCGTCCCGTTCCACCAAGGGACCATCTTTGTGGACTCTCTTCGCTTAACTGGGCAGCTGTTCTCGTAAGCCAAGTGTATAGAATTATGCAGCTGGTTTGAACAGATCTCCAAACCCTCTGGAGACTCTATGTTCCCCACAACCGAGGGCATTTCTGATTCGAGTGAGACTCTATAAGAGTCCCAGTCGGTCAGTTTTGGAATTCTGATTTCCTGCCGCTGCATGGTCTCAGCCGCCAAATCGAATCTGATGTGCAAGTGATCCGATAATGAGGCCTCTTCAGACACATGCCAGTTTTTGACCAAGTCGCTAAAATGCGGACTAGCAAGTGTCAGATCTAGGACCTCTTGCCTAATCGCATTTATAAAAGTAGGTTTCCTTCCCCTATTGACAATGTCTACATTATTTGAGATCAGAAATTCAAAAAGGTACTCACCCCTGTTATTGATGTCCGTGCTACCCCACACCGTGTGGTGCGCGTTTGCATCGCATCCTATCAGGTATGCCAGCCCATTGCGTTTGCAATGAGCTATGAGCCGCCTAACTTCAAGTGGAGGTATTAACTCTGAGTCTCCAGGAAAGTAGGCGGAGGCCATTATAGCCTCCTGTTTGCCTCTTTCACCCAGAACCTCCACCATTACTGCAACCAAGTCCCTGGAGATGAACTCTGAAATGGGAATAAAATTAATTTGCGAACTGGCCAACACAGCCGCTCTTGGACTCTGAGTTCCGTTATGATAAACTAACTTACCCACTTGATTTGGTATACCTCTAATCTGGTTACCAATCACCCATGGCTCCTGGATTAGAGCCATGCCAATGTTTTGGCAGATAAACCTGCGACAAAGGACGTCCGAAGACGCCTTTGCATGATGCAGGTTTATCTGCAGGCAGGCGATGTGTGCCTTCACTTTACCGAAGGCCCCTTCTGAAGGCCCTGCTCAGCCTCCTTTTCAGCACCGCCACCACCCGCATGCATTCTTTGTCCGGCCGATGGCTGACCAGTGTCCTCCATCGCCGTTCTGCTGGCCCCCGCTGCCTGAGAGCCTCCAGGCCTAACCAGTGGCTTGCACGGGGGGAGTCCTTGTGAGGCCTTCCCCCGCGGAACCCCTGACGCCTTCCTCTCCCTTTCCCGCCTTCTCCTCACCTGTCTCCTGGAGAGGGTGGTCACCCCGGTGGTCTTAGCTACAGGTGCCGCTACCGTAGCTTCTACAGGCTTCACCACTTGGGTCCCGCCGACAGAAGCCGGCTTAGCTCCGCTCTGACCACCCTTGGGATGCATTTGTACAGTCCCAAACTTATAGTTGACCTTAAAGCCAACCCGCTTGAGCTTCTCAACTGAAGAGTGGTCCATAGAGAACGTGAAAAAGGCCGAAGAGCCTTTCGCCTCTCTCCTGATCACTCTCCAGTTGATCGCCTGCATGCCCTCATTTTGGCTTTTTATAAACCCAAAAAGCTTTTCTGTGGGCAATTCAGCACTATTTGGGAAGGTGCCGAACACAATCCTGGCTCGAGGCAGGTTTTCCGCCTCGGCCACGATCAGCTGCGCACCCTCCCATGGCTTGATAAAACCTATGGCCTCCCTGAGCCACTGAACAGTGGCCCGGTCAGCACAGGTTAGTACCAGCCAACCAGGCCGAAGCTGACTACCAAGGAACTTGGGTTTAAGCTCCTTGGCCTCCTGCTCTAGCACCTTATCTAGGATGCCCTCCTGGACAGCCTTTAGCTGCTCTCCAGTGAGGACAACCTCTGGAAAACCAGTGGGCAAGATCCCAACTATCTCCGACTCCGCAGCCTGCCTGAAGGTAAGTCCAGACCGGACCGCAGAACCCGAGACCGTCGGGACAGATTCCTCTCCCCTGGCCTTCTTTTGTGCCGGTGGAGTACCCTCATCCGAGCGGATCCTCTTTGACGGTGGGGCCTCTGCGGGAGCACAAGACTCCCTTTGTGGCCGCATCGCCAGAAGCCTTGTCTCGCTTCCGGGCGGTTTGCCCTCAGCAAGAAGCCTCCTGTACCGCTTCTTCGCGGCCCCACACATTTTCACGCGAGGAGCCGCGGAAGGTTTGTCAGTGCTGCTGACAGTTCCTTTCGGGTCCTCCCCGACGACTTTGCTCCCCCCTGCTTTCACAGAGGCGATACCCCCACTTACGGGGTTCGAGTTCTCATCTCCTGAGGTGTCCATGTCGGAGTTGAGAACTAATTTCTCAATCCCCGAACGGAGCTCCCCATCCGATAGACCACTCATCGAGAGTCCCACAGCGGAAAGAGGACCGAGGCCCTCGAACACCACCGCGGAACTATCGCTGGTATATGACGGTTTAGGAGCGTCATCATCCTTATTATTTTTTACCTGTTTAGACATTTTATTCCCACGAGTTGCTGGGAAAAGAGAGTCGCCTGTGGGACACCCAGCTTTACCACAGGAAGGCTAAATAAAACTGGAGGGCGCCTGGTATCCAGAGTCCGCATACTTTGAACTGATTAACCTATCAGCCATTCATCCATCGGCATATGCTGTTCCACCTTAGATTAGGGTTTTTTATCAAGGGTTTCTCCTTTAGCGCCGTACTTTAGCCTGTGCCAAATGGTCAGAAGTACCAAACGGCCTCAGTTACCAGTGATTGCCACGAGGAGGCAGTACGTACACTTGCGAATTGTGACCAGGTTACCCCTTCCACAATTGTACCCATCACGCCAGCTGCCTAAAACATGACCAGAACAGCTCGCGTAATGTGCACCCTACCGAAAGGTTACGGAGCTGGTAGATTACTCTACTCAACTTTGATCCCCCCCTCCAGTAGACGCCAAATCACCAATATACATACTATAGGTACAACCCACGACCCCAACCAAATTTTTAAAAACGGTGCTTGATGCAAACTTTGTTTTCTGATTTGAAAAATCTGTACCGTTTGGCCTTTTTATAAATTGAACCATTATTGAGTTTAACTCGTTGATAATATGCACAAAGCGTTAATAAATTTCATTTATTTATAATTTCGACAATTTATGAAATAACTACTACATAAGAAAACAGAAGTGTGCTTACGCATAAAATTTGCGCTAGGTGGATTTTAGTTGGAAAAATTCCAATAGATGGCTTTTAGAACTTTTTCGATATTTTTTCAGAGTTTTTTATGAAGTTCAAGTTTTTTTTTATTTCTGGTAATGTTAAATGTCGAATTTAATAGAAAATTATTTTTTTGTTGATGGTACATTTTTAAGAAAAATGAATATAAATACCAATGCGGTTAATATCAATGATTTCCCTTCTTTATATGTCCAACTTTTTGTCATATTTTCAATCTAGTTTTATTTATCGCCTTTACTATAATATGGAATTACAAAAGACTAAAAAAACGACTAAACGGATAGCTATGTTTTACTTGTGCCACTCAATTTCTCATTCCATTGCCAAATAACAAATTTTGCCCATTGGAAGACGGCTAATATTGTTACAATGCAGAGTTTGTGAACACACTCCAGGGGATGTTTAACACCTTTGCATTCATTTAGGCGATTTCCAAAGATTTATACAGACTAACTATTTAAATGCGAAATTTCTAAAAAAAAATAATTACCAATTATTAAAATTTCAAATTAATATAAAACAAAAACAAGAAATTTAAGAAATAATAAAATTAAGTCAAAATTTAAAAAATCGTGTTCTTGTCAGAAAAATTAATCATAAATTTAAAAAATAAGTTGATTGGAATTGATCCTCTGCGTTATTGAATGATTTTGCTAATCTATTGATTGGGCTGTTATTTCCATAATTGGTGGAATGATGTTCTAGCGCAACATTTATCGATATGTTTTCCAATACAGGAGCTGAATCGATGTGGCCAAGTAGGACGTTTCCGATAAAAGCAGCATCCAGAAGAAGACACGTTTTCAAGGGTACACATTTTATATTTTTTTCACCTTGTCGAATGTGGTGGTAAGCGATCCACATTTTGATGAAAAAGTACGTTATATGTAGTCATATTGCCGGCCAGTTTTTTCAAAAGGAATATCAACGACTTTTATTGTGTGCTTTCAATTCAATGAGGATTCCAGACGATTACAGTATATTCCACTTGAGATCTTATCGCACATGACATAGAAAAGTGACACAACTCAAAAAATTGAGTTTTTGAGATAATTCGACCAAAAGATGCGCAATGATCGATTTCATAACCAGACATAGTGACGTTTTCATATTTATTGTACAAAGCGAGAGACGGCTTAATTTTCCGATCTTCCTTTTTTGACGCCCATAGAGAGTAGTGTAGTAAAATCGAAATTAGCGTTTTTTCTTTTGCTCTCCTGAAAAATCTGAAATTTTGAGTTGTGTCACTATTCTTCGTCACGTGCGTTATATAAGCGAAATAAAGTGTAAATATAGTTTGTGTATCCTGAATTCCTCAGTCCATGGTTTGACAAAGCCAAACATACAGTTTTCTTTAGCAATACAGTTATCGATGTGCCTGTTAAAACTAAGTTTTTGGCGACGGTGACTCCTATATCAGTAATCTCTTGAAATCTTTGAACTACATACATTGTCATTGATGTTGTGTGTAGTTAATATATAATTCACTTCTTCCAAATAAACATGCAGACCAGTATGGCTGATCTTCTTAAAGTTGTATTTGACTTGTTGCAGGAGTTCAGTTTTCGGCATACAGTCAGTATACGATATCATTAACGACAAATGGATTAATTGATTCAGTTACTTTAAACGTGTCTACCTCAATGGAGTTAATTTGGTTTAAATTATAACCAAGCATTGCATCAACGAACAAAGATTCTGCATCTGACTTTATATTATTTGGAAGAATGCAATTAAATTCACGGTTAAAATTCCAGAGGTATTCGGAAGATTAAAATCACCAAGTACAAGATCCAAATCAGACGAATTTGATGTATTAATGACTTATTCAATCGAATCGACACATGCTGCATAATAATCACTATTTGAATGAGGTGCTATATACGCTACGTAGTTATATTGTTTGTTGATTTTGATTGAATAACTGCTGTAACTACCTTTCCATTTAAGTGGTCCGAAACCTCCAGTTGGAAACTTGTTGCTCAAGTTGCCCCGATCTAGGGAAAAGCAAAATGCAAATGTTCGGAAACCAGTTCATCTGAATTGTCTCTCGGTTTCAACAATCAACCAAGGAAATAGTATCTTACAAGTTACATACCATAAGTTTGGTTTTCTACTATCCATTATCTCAGTGTTGACATTAATACTGTTGCAAAGTATATACATACATAAGAAATATAAATTTGTTGTTGTTTATTTTATCGCGCATCTCAAATCCGGTATTAAGTACACGTGTAAATATATTGGGTGCATTATTCTCCAGATATGTATAAAAAATAAATATTCCATAGTTTCATGTTAACAGCATCAAACATATCAAGACAAACAAAAAACATCATCATACATATCGACAATCATATTATTCAAAGCCAAATTCGCCCAAAATATGGTAAAATATCAAAAACATTACCTAGATATAACTAGTAATCTTGTTCTCTTATGCTTTTTAAGAACAATAATATTTTTTTTTTTCGTCTCGAAAAATCCTAAGAAACAAAAACAAAAAAATTGTTGTCGAACATACAATAAGCACATAGCTAAGTTAAAAAAACTAACAATGAATATTTGAATTTTTAAGAACTGCTGTGCTTTTTAAAAAAAATTTTGCTCTTCTTTTCCAAAGTTGTTGAATTTAATGTTGAATTATGTATGTATGTATCTCAACATATTTTTTGTGTGATGCATACAAAAAATGGAGAAAATTCAATTATCGTGTGCTTTCCACACAGATGATAGATATTCTTTCCTATACATTCGAGTAGTTATATAGTAAAACCATATGTAAAACATTTTTTTATAGCTTTTATTGACAACGTGTCGAAATGAAGTTTATAATAAAATATACTTTAAAGTTTAAATACTTTTTTTGGTTTGACTAATGTTTATGTGAAGGTACTAAAGATCAGCATATATAATAAGCGATGAAAACTATTTGTTTGATATGGTGTCAAATGAATGTAGCTGACATGTTAATTTGAATTATATGAGGTGTGGTTTAACTTTTCTTTCGTTTCAATGATTTTTGTTTGACTTTGTCTTTGTATTGTTGAGTTTTGTACTCAAATTATTAAAATAAACTTGTGGTTGTTATCGCACGTAGCAGTTTTAATGGAAGCACATTTCGATTAGTAGAGTAAAATTTAGAAAAGTTATTGATCGACTAAAATTTTCTTTCTTTGGTAATATACGAGAAGTTTATGCTTAAAAGGATGTTTTTGAAATAATTTTATAGCGGAGTATAGCGTGCAGCAATAACTTCAAATACTCATAACTTCTGAAAAATGTTATGTTAAATGTTTATCTAGTTTAATATAAAATTATAATCGGAAATAAACAATTATGATTCCGATTGACAGCGAAAATCATTTATTTTACGGACTGTACTTGCGATGTACTTTGAAAGGTTCTTCAATCATTGTAAGTTACAGTTACAGAATCGAACTTAAATGTTAACCTAACTATCGCCAAGGATTTTGAAGGGTTTTGGAATTTATCAAATTATGTAAAAATGACAAAAATATCGTACCAAGCCTCCACTTTTAATGAGGTGTTGGTGGCCACCAGTACTGCAATTTTGACTGTTATCCAGTCAAATTTGGCTGTTTTTTTTGTTGGCTGGAATTAAACCAAATCGTCTATTTTTTAATGAATTTCATTCTTTATTATTAATTTAAAAAAAATTAACGATTTATAAATCTTTGTTCTAAACGTGAAGTTATTCTCTTCTTTGTTAACTTAAATGCAACGTAATGAAATCTGTTTCACTTGTGTATGGGGCGAAAAAAACTCTTCCTGTATAATTTGTAAGAGCGTTTATTTGGTACTCATTTAAATTTCAGTTTCGTCATATTTTCAAATTGATGAAGCTTTATGTGTATTTTTCAATTATTTCTTTTAAAGGGTTTTAAGCGAAATTACAAAGTGAATAAGCGTATTCCACTGGAGTGAGCAAACTACTCACAAGTACCTGTATCTCCTCGCAACAAGTCATGCTCAAAATGGTGCAGTTGTTAGAAGCTGTTACGCATACAATTAACGAGAGTTATGTGATATATCATTTTTTAACCCTATACATCCAAGGTGTGGCTTTTTGACTCATTTGATTTTTACAATGCATCGATTTTCAAAATAATGTTTCTATGTATTTCATTTTGAAACATTTCCATACATTCCATACAACGTATTTGGCATTCTTTGTAAAAATTTAGTAAATTATTTGATTAGATTTTAAATTTACTGGCATCACCAAAATATTTTGTGGCTGTTCACGAATTACGTAACGCAATGTTTGCCGTTTTTAACCACTCCCTCCTTCTTGTAACAAATCAATCCGCACAGAAGAATAATGTAACAAAAGTTAAAACACTTTTTGAGTATTTTTTAAATAACTTTTTATTCACATATTAAACAAAACAAAATTCATTATAACTTTAAAATAAAATAGTATTAATACAGTCCAATCTATAATAAAAACCAAACAATCTAAAAACAGTGGTTTGTTTTATGTTTGCATTACTTTATTCAGCCTCCCACGGAGAAGTAAAGTATTTACCCATTGATATAACAGGGATGTCACTTCATTTAGATTTATCCTCCGTAACAATTTCAACGTTTATCAAATCAATGTTCTCTTCATCAATTCATTCAGCGTCTTCATTTCCTTCGTGCAGTGCAATGACAGCCATTAATTCACGTTGTCTTCGGGCTACAACATGCACTGGCCTAGATTTTTTTATATTGATCGATGATGTGCGGTGGGTACTTTTGACAAGACCTTTCAGCATTACTTGAGAAGCAAAGTGCATTGCGCAATTTGAGCATTCTATCTGAATAATTTCCGCAATGATGAGATAATGATAAATTCTCGTTTGCCAAAACAAACTTATTTCCAGGAAAATTCAAATAAAAAATCCAAATTATTTTCCAAATTATGTTCACTTTTTTTTTTATTTACTTTTTAACAATTAAATCGCAATTGCCTTTACATACAAAAAATTGTCTTTTTATACTATAGTAGTACATAATAAACTCCCCACTTCCAAACAATACGTATTATGTACATACTATTTTGATCTATTTACTGTGCGAAATCAAAGATTCACTCCCAAATTAGCTTTATACAATTGACTAGTGCCATCTGTTCTAAATAATTTTAGGTATTTATAAGTTATATTTATGGTAAGATTTTGATACAGTGCCCAATAATTAACGTCAAAAATAACAATAATAAGAATTAATTTGGTGAGACAATTCAAATAAGTATTTTGGTAAATTTATCTTGATGAGTTTTTTTTTGGTTTTTATATAATTTTATTTTGATGAAATTCCAGACATTCTCCCGCCCATTGAACATCATAGTGTTCAATTAATAGCTAATTGGACTTGCTGACTGGCCTTTTTATTGTTGATTTTGATGTACGGAGTGTTACTACACGAACAAGGCCGTCTTTGCCAGGATGAATTTCAACAATCCGTGCTTTTAACCATTCGCATGGAGGTAGATTGTCCTCTTTCACCAATACAATGTCAATAAATTTGTAGATTGCTCTGCTTTTGTTGCCATTTACTTCGTTTTTGCAACGTATGAAGGTAGTCGTGTGAGTAGCGCTTCCAGAAACTACCCATGCACTTGGTGATTTGCTCCCATCTTGAAAGCCGGTTATTTGGTATTGATTCCAAATCTTTTTCTGGTAGTGGGGGTTAAAACATCTATACTGGTTGGATCATCTGATTTGATGTTACATAGAGGTCGCGAATTGAGTATTGCCCCAATTTGACATGTTAACGTAGCCATTTCTTCGAAGGTCAAATTTGAGTTTCCTATTACACGTATAAGATGCGACTTTATCGATTTTACTGCCGCTTCCCATAGCCCAGCAAAATTTGGGCTGGGTGGAGGAATAAACTTCCAAGATATACCATTATCGTTGAGGTAATCTGAAATGATACCTGAATTATTAATATTATCAATAAAATATAAGTTGTTTATTTTTCGATTTGCCCCCACGAAATTAAGGAAGGCACAGCGATAAATGTGGGGCCAGAGTAACCCGCAGCCTCAATTTGGCTTACGCAAAATTTCTCTATACGCAAATCTTTTTTTCGCCTCTATCAAAGCAACAATTTTTCATTTAGTGTTCTCTCTGAATTATTTTACCTTCCTGGACTGGGATTTTGCACACAGCGAGTCGCCTTTTTTAAGCGAGTTTTAGCTAAAAGCGAGAAAAAGCGATTTTGCACTAGGCGAATAGACACTCGCTCTTGCTTTTATTTTCGACCATGTGTAATACTTGGCAAGAAGTAGGAAAACGAATTTTAATTTAATGTTTTAGCATAATTTTACACATCAGAGGTAATTTAAAATAAATTAAATTTGCTGTCACATATCTTATGAGTATTATGTATTAGTAAAATTATTGTTTTAATTATAAAATGTTGTCACTTGAGCTATAGTACAAATCATAAAAGGAAAAACTAATGATTTAATTTAATCAATTTGTGTGCATATTAGGAAAATTTCCCTATCGGTGATTACAATAAGTACAGAAAATAACACCGCCGAATATCACTGAACAGAACAAGACGAAACGATCATATAATTGATAATTTAACAATTACCATAGCATTTCCAGTGTTAGCGACAAAAAATATCACACTTGAAATAGGACATCGGATAACCCGAAATTAAATGTTGAACCAACTTTTAATTTTGATTACATAAAATTAATTATTTATGTATTTTAAATAGCATGGTTTTTTACAAATTCATTTGTATCAACGACACAAATCTAAACAAACTTTTCCATAAAATATATTTTTGACAACTAAATTTAAGTTCCTCAATTTTCTCGCCTTTTATTTTGTCTATTTGTGCAAAATCGAAAAAAACCGTCGGACAAAATTGAAAGGCGAGAAATTAAACGAAAACTCGCTTCTCGCCTTTTGTGCAAAATCCCAGTTCTGATTAAATATTTTTGTTTTTAAGTCGTTTTCTAATTTCTTCTTTTTTGCTTCAATTTGTTTTATCTCTAACTCCTGTTCAGAAGAGATCATACCTGTACTTCTACGCTTATAAGACCTACAATACCTCCTTGGGCCGGAGCTTTGACTTCTTTTGTTAGTAAAGGTTGACTCATAGATGAGCAAGGTTAATCGATTGTCGTTGATTTAGATGAAGATGGTTCATGAATTTCACTCTGCTCAGTTGTAATAGTTAAAGCTGGTTTTGTGGACGATTTAGATCAAAGTTGAATTAAACTGGCCGTCCTTTTCAAATACACCGCTTCATAGTTTTTAATAAGATTAAAAAATTTTGTAGATGAATCATCCTCGTGTTTTATTTTGTTCTAAATCTCATTAGCGTCTTTTTGGGTGTGTCTTACGTCTAAGTGATTTTAATTTGACTTAGATGGTAGACTCTGGTAGTACTTTTAATCACATTAAATACAAAAAGGTTAAACCCGTACAGGCTATTATCAACTATTATATAACGCGTAAATTTTTATCGTGGTACGGCAACGGGTAAATACGAAATTCGACATTCGAATGATGCATGATGATGTCACATTACTTTTGGTTTTATTTTAAGATATCATACTAAACCAAAAAAAATTGGAAATTGTGTTTCCCCGAGTTTCGTCGTTAAAGTATAGAAAAAGAATGATTACGCATCTATCCTTGTTGCACATTATTTAGCATGAAAATCCCATTTACTTATTAATATTTATCAACTCAAACTTTTGAAAAGCAAAAAAAGAAGAAATTTGTTATAGATATTTTAATGTAATAAACCCAAATATTCAGCTTGACGAATGTTCAAATTCTTCAGCAATTCAAGCGCACCAAGAAACGGTGAAAGCGCCACTCACGGTGACTAACCGAAACTTGGTAAACAACCGAACTGCCAATGACGACATTTCTTCGTTAAAAAAAGACAAATATTGCCAAAAAGCAAGAGAGGCATGGATAACCGATCCTTTATTATAGGACGGGATAATTTTAAAAGAAAGTTGCGTAGAGTGCCAATATTGCCGTTCGATTTTTAGGCAACCAAAAGTTTCAAATCTCAAAGACCATGTCCAAACAATAAAACATGCGGCTGGAAGTAAACCATTTTCGAAGGGTTAGATAAGCGAGCATAAAGTTTAAGGTTACGAAAACTCTAGCCGTTTCTCATGAAGCTAAAGCGTGTAGTTCGCTAAGGTAATATAAGATATCATGTCAACAGTTTTGATTTTTTTAAGAATTGTAATCAAATACTACATCAATTATGAGAAAAACATTAAAACCAATCTTTTGCAAATGGCTATTTTATGAAGTTCAACGGGTTATCAAAATTGTTGAATGCGAAAATGCCGAGTTTATTAAAATTTTGGGGGATTTGGAATTGTTATTGATTTTATTAATTAAAAATGTTGTCAAATTTAATTATGATAATGAAATTGTTAATTCTGAAGATGTGGAGGACATAAATCGAATATTATCTCAATATAGAAAAATATCCATCCTCCACAATCGCTGTTAACCACCGCTTGCATTATTATACTGGTATGTTTTTCTGATGGTGGTTTTATTCTGATGTACGTACCTTTTATAGCACCAGGAACACCAGGTATGCCTTTAATGCTTTCAAACCCTGACGTAACATGTTGAATTGTCTCGGGATTTCCTGGCCTCTTAATAAATCTATCCGGTATAGACACCATCAATAATGATGTACGTTTTAGCACATACCAAGCCTTACTATCACAAGTATTAAAAAGGTTTCCTATTTGCCTGTAAGTTATGTTATTTGCAATATACCACAGAAACAAATAAATCGGCGTTTCGCTTCCAATGTTTTGGCATTCACTTGTCAGGTGGGACAAAACTCAGACAATTTATAAGCTTCTACAATATCAAAAATTATCATTATTTACATATATACATCGTATATATATCGTTATATGCATCGTAATGTTCGTAAACATCTAAAATGCCGCGTGTGGACTTTAAACATTATTATATTTGTTTATTGTTGTTATCAAATCCGACACTCTCTAATAACACATAAGTTCAGAGTCAGTCTAACTGCTTTACATAGAAGAATTTGATGTTGATCCATCTTCATCCGATGACTGCTCTTACTGGTAGAATAAACGACGAACAAGCAAAATTAATGCTTTGTCAATTAAAAAAGCTCTAACTATAAACAAATTTACCGTTTCTGAAAGAATTTTTGCTAGAAACAAAAATTTGTTTATGGAGCAGTTGTATCATGCGTTGCACGTTAAATCTAATGAAATAAATAGAGATAAAATTTATTATATCTATAAAACAGATGAAATATTAAAGAATTTCAAAACAAATGAAGCAACAAGTGTTGAAATCGGCAATAAAATTTTTAGTGATTGTTTGTTAGTAGTGTATAAATCTAGGTATGATTTATACCGGTGATGGCTTGTTGGATCCTTTAGGCAGAACTTCCAGATGAAATTGTGATGGTTGTGGTGGTAAACAAATCCGTTGTAATTCGCGCAACTCCGTTGTAATTAAAAATACAATTTTATTTAAGTTTTAAGATTGATGTGTTCTCTGCGAAATCCCAAAACAAAGTGGAAGAACAAAGTTTTTTATTTGTGTATCTTGGTTGCGTACATTGTACTAAAAAAGGTACTAAATTATATAATGCAAATCAGAAAAGGTACTAATAATTATTAAGGTAAGTTTCTAAATATGACTATAATATAAAAAGGTACTAACTTATACAATTAGAAAGGGTACTTGAATTATTGTTATCTGTCAACATTAATAACAATAATAAATGGATTTAGTAAGTAATTTGAATAAATAAATTATATTAAATATAAATTCGATTTGTTTTGATTTTAGGTGATGATAATATACATACTGCCGGCCGGAAGGTGGTAGGGCAAGCTAATCCGATGTTAGCAAAATCGATAGTTTATTGACGGGCCTCTTCAATTTGTTGGTTGATGTCTGTACAGTCACCACTCGTATGATGTTGTCTCGTCCTGGATGCAGCTCAACAACACGACCAAGTTTCCAATGGTTCGGAGGTAAGTTTGGTTCATGTAGTAATACTATATCGTCTAATTTTATGGTGTTTGAATGTGATTTCCACTTGGTTCGTTTTTGTAATGACGTTAAATAGGTAGTATGCCACTTCTTCCAAAATTCTTGTCGTATTCGCTGCAAATATTGCCATCGAGATAATTTATTTAATTTTAGATGACTTAAGTCTTGTTCCGGTAGATAAGTGTACGGGTGACCAATCAAAAAATGCGCTGGCGTTAATGGATTGATATCGTCTTTCGAAATGATACAAAGTGGCCTAGAGTTGAGTATCGCTTCGATCTGTGCTAAAATGGTTGTCATTTCCTCGTATGTCAGCGATGCTTCTGCCAAAACTCGTTTCAGGTGGTATTTTATCGACTTCACGGCAGCTTCGTATAATCCGCCAAAGTGACTTCCGGTTGGTGGGTTGAATTTCCAAATTATCTGTTTTTGGGTTAGAAAATTCGCTATATTAGTGTCTTTTACAAGATTGAAAAGCTCATTGAGGTCATTTTTGGCCCCAATAAAGTTCGATCCGTTGTCACTTATGATCTCGTGACACAGACCACGGCGCGATATGAACCGACGAAAAGCCGCGATAAATGATTCGGTTGATAAATTTCCTGCTAGTTCCATATGAACTGCCTTGGTGCTTAGGCATACGAACACGGCAATATAGGCCTTAACTGGTTTAAGACCCCTTCGATTGGATGGACGAACATAAATAGGCCCAGCATAATCAACTCCTGTTGACCAAAATGGCCTGACGAGTCTAACTCGATTGACTGGTAAATCACCCATTATTGGTTGAATTGGGTTTGCCGAATTTCGGAAGCATTTACTGCATTTTTTTATTACGCGACGTATAACTAACTTGGAGTTAATTATCCAGTAGAGCCTCTTTAGCGTAGTCTGCATCAAGGTATGGTTTCCGCAAAGTAGTTCCTCATGCGTTGTGCGGACTAGAAGTTCGGTGACGTTGTCTTCGGCCGGTAGGAGTATCGGATGCTTTATGTCAAACGGAATGGTTGCATGTGCTATACGCCCGCCAACTCTAAGAATACCATTATTATCTAGGAACGGATTGAGATTTATTAACTTATGATTTTTAGGTAAAGGTAAATGTTCATTAAGTGTCTTTAATTCAGTACGAAAATTCCTTTGTTGAACATATTTTATTAACAATTCTTTCGATACACTTAATTCACTGATTTTTAAAAATGTTTTAAGCCTCGCGCCAGGCTTTAATCTACAATTATTAACGAAGCGTTTGATGTATGCAAGAATTCGAATGATTTTATTGAAATTCGAATTTTTATTAATTATCAATTCGATAGGTGACGGTAGCGTTGTTACATTGCACTGGATAGCGGGCAGGGTACTTGTTGGCCAGTCTAATTCAGGATACGTGAGCCATTTTGGTCCTGTCCACCAAAGGTTATGATGTACAAGCTCTGACGGTAGTATACCTCGCGATGCGCAATCGGCAGGATTTTCCTTTGTGGTTATATGATGCCAAAGTTTCCTGGGATGGTTTGTAATAATCTGTGACACGCGGTTTCCTAAGAATACATCAAGTGAACGAGGTATGGTTTCTATCCATGCTAACACGATCGTTGAATCACTCCACATATATACATTGTGTTTTAGTTGACCTAGTGCCAACTGGACGGTATTCATCAGTCTAGAAAGAAGAAGAGCTCCACAGAGTTCCAGCTTCGCTATGGTTATTTGTTTTTGTACTGGTGCCACCTTTGTTTTGGCTGATACGATAGTTACTTCTCTCTTGCCATTCTCGTTGGAACAGACAGCATATATGACCGCAGCATAGGCATTTTGCGACGCGTCGGAAAAACCATGTAAGCTTATCAAACCGGGTCCAAATTTTAACCATCTTGGTATGGTAATTTGCTCGACTTGGTTTAATTCACTACGCAATTTGCGCCAATCATCCAAAATATCCTGTGGTAGTGGGTCGTCCCAATCTAAAGCCTTTGTCCATGTACGTTGAAATATTATTTTTATATAAATGGTTATTGGGGATAACCAGCCTTGGGGGTCGAACAGCCTGGATGATTCTGATAGCAGTTCTCGCTTCGTGAGTGTTGGTACATCGTTTAGTGAAACCCTGTAAGTAAAAGTATCAGAAAATGTATTCCAGTAAATGCCGAGTACCTTTGAATATAGTGAATCCTTTTCGATTTCAATTAGCTTCTTTGATTCAATTGGAGTTTCCTCGTCAGGTAGACCATTTGACAGCCATTTACGGAGGTTGAATCCTGACTGCTTCATTATTGAGGTTAGTTCTTGCTTTAGCGTTTTAAGCTTTTCCAATGTATCGGTGCCCGTCATCAAATCGTCGACATAGAAATCTTTCTCGATCACGGTTGCAGTCGTTGGAAATGTGTGCCGATTGTCATCAGCGATCTGTTTCAATACTCGGGTAGATAAAAATGATGCTGATGCGGTGCCATATGTAACGGTGAGAAGTCGATATTCTCGAATTGGATCCGTTGGTTGTTCTCTCCATACTATCCTCTGGAATTCTGTATGCGGTCGTGTTACTAATATCTGTCTATACATTTTTTCCAGATCTGCGGTCATGACGTATCGGTGAAATCGGAATCGTAACAGGATTTGCTGAAGAGACTGCTGTATCTGCGGTCCAACTAGCAGGTTTTGGTTTAATGACCGGCCGGTTTTGGTCTTGGCGGAGCCATCAAAGACCACTCGCAACTTGGTGGTGGTGCTAGTGTCTTTATAAACGAAATGATGTGGTACGTAGTATGACTGGCTCCATGGGATGTCTATTTCGGCATTCGGTATGCATTCCATGTGCCCTAATTTTTGGTACTCTCTCATAAATTCAATATATTCCAATTTCAGGTTTGGATCTCTGGCTAGTCGACGTTCAATGGCATGGAGCCGTTTGATTGCTTGTGCTTTCGATTCTCCAAGCGGTGCAGCTTCAGGGTCAAATGGTAGGGCTACCACGTATCGTCCATCGGATTGTTTTCTGAAATTTTGTATAAAATGCTTTTCACAATGAATTTCTTGTGTGGTTTGGGGGGTGGTTGTTTTAATATCTTCGATTTCCCAAAATCGGGTGAGAGTTTGGTCGACGTTGATGACTGTACAAAGGTTTGCCAATTTTAATGGTTCACAGTCATTTATGGTTCCTGATATAATCCAGCCTAGGACGGTTTCACGTGCTATCAGACTGCCTTTTGTGCTTGGTATGTGGCCTGCGAGAATAAGCGACAGGTAGTGGTCACAGCCAATTAGTATGTCGATGTCGCCTGGCTTATAAAATGTCGGATCTGCTAGGTCCAGTTCACTAAATTCTTCCCAGTGATGGTAACCGATAGTTGGTTGTGGTTGTTGCGACGTAATTGATGGTAAAATGAGAGTTTCAATGTCGAGTGTCAATTCTGGTCGAGTTCGCGAAGACATGTTCAACCACACCTTTCCTCTAGTTGTACCGACTCTGGCTGATGAAATGCCTTCTACTAGGATACGTTGGTTGGTACGCTTTAATTCCAGCCTTTGAACACATGCTTCCGTGATGAAAGAGGCTAAACTTCCCGAATCCAGCAACGCCCTGCAAGTATACAATTGATTGTTTGCTCCACGAACATTAACCAGAGCAGTTTGTAATAATCCTGTTTTATAGCATTTTGTTCGGTATGATTGTGTGGGTTCACAGGATGAAGTAACTAAAACACTGGTATTTTTATCATCTGAACTGATTACTGGGTTTTCTTTGATGTTGTCCGACGTTAAATTCTGATGCAGCAAGGTGTGGTGACGTTTGTGACATTTTCGGCATGATCTTCTGGACCTGCATTTAGACACCACATGGGAATCACATAGGCAATTGTAACAACGATTTGCCCTTTGCATGAATTCTCTTCTTGCCGTGACCTGCATCTCTTGGAACTTTGGGCATTCGTAAAGGTTGTGAGATGTATTACACAACGAACAGCTTTTAATTGAAACGGTATGACTACGAATGTTGGTTGGCCTTGATTGTGGTTTTGATGTTGGTTGACAGTGTTCTAATGCATCTGCCCGTTTGTTCAGAAAGTCGTTAAACATTTGCCAGGTAGGAAAATCTACATCAGTTGTTTCATTGGCCCAACGCTCACTGGTATCTTCGTCCAATTTAGCTAACACTAAGTATATCAGCCATGGATCACGACTTTCTGCAGCATTTCCTAAGGCCCTTATTCCACGCACGACTTCGTCCGAGGTGTCACACACTTGTCGAAGCTGCTTTGCCGACGCGTTTGATACTTTCGGTTGCTCTACAAAAGATTTGATATACGAGTTTATTGTTAATTTCTTTTTACTGTACCTTTTAACCAACTTCTGATACGCTTCCATATAATTATTTTCGGTAATAGCGAGGTGTCGTATGGATGTACTTGCTTCTCCTGTTAGTGCGCCTTTGAGGTATTGGAATTTCTGTACGCTTGATAAATTCGAATTGTCGTGCACGGTTGCGATGAACATGTCATGAAACGACTGCCATTCTTGGTATTTTCCATCAAACGTTGGTAGCGTTATTCTCGGTAACCTGATTTCACGTTGTGATCGGTTCATATTTCCAGTGGTGTCATTATTAGCTGCAATTGAAATGTTTTGGCTTAAGGTTTTCTGGTGTTCCTCGTGTAACCATCGGTTTAATTTAGCGATTGCTGAGTAGTATATATCGTCACATTGCGGCGCTTCCGATATAGCTTCTGGGTCCCTCGCAAAAATTTCGTCTTCGGCTTCAGCAAAGGTTTCCATTAATGCTTGTAGTTTTTCAGCCCGTACCTTAACACTCATTATATCCTGCGATCCGTCTGTTAATTGATCGGCGTAGGTTTGAATCCCCTTTATTTGGTTTAACGTTGTTTCACGTCGACGGAGGTATTGATCAATTTTCGGAGGCATTTTCACCTTTTATTATTTTTTTTGTTTTACTTTTCACTTCACTTACTTTTCTTACTTATAACTTGTTCGTTTCGGGAATGTAATTAACTTAAGTAATTTTAGCTCGAAGTTTTACGACAAGTAAAATGATTTTCGCACTTAACTAATTTTACCCAATTGAGAAGATTAACAATGAAAATAAATTTTCGTAAATGAACGATTGCACCATAAGAAAAAATTAACCAAATGTTCGCAAGTATTTACACAACAACAAAAAAAAATTGAAAGAAATTTGTTCGTACTGATATTTTATTAAACCAGAAAATGTAATAATGGTAAATGAAATGATGGGATATGATGGGAAAAATGGTAAATAATAAAGTAAAAATGTTATACTTAATGTTTTTTGAGTGGCGTCTCAATATGGCGTTGGTGACAATTTGCACGTGGTGGTGGGTTTCTGCTTTCGAATTATCCAATATCCGGCTCGAAGGACCAATAAATATGTATAAATCTAGGTATGATTTATACCGGTGATGGCTTGTTGGATCCTTTAGGCAGAACTTCCAGATGAAATTGTGATGGTTATGGTGGTAAACAAATCCGTTGTAATTCGCGCAACTCCGTTGTAATTAAAAATACAATTTTATTTAAGTTTTAAGATTGATGTGTTCTCTGCGAAATCCCAAAACAAAGTGGAAGAACAAAGTTTTTTATTTGTGTATCTTGGTTGCGTACATTGTACTAAAAAAGGTACTAAATTATATAATGCAAATCAGAAAAGGTACTAATAATTATTAAGGTAAGTTTCTAAATATGACTATAATATAAAAAGGTACTAACTTATACAATTAGAAAGGGTACTTGAATTATTGTTATCTGTCAACATTAATAACAATAACAAATGGATTTAGTAAGTAATTTGAATAAATAAATTATATTAAATATAAATTCGATTTGTTTTGATTTTAGGTGATGATAATATACAAGTAGATACCACCGCTGTCAGAAATATTTTGGACCCAGTGGCAATAAACCCTGTGGTATTGACAAACCCAACTTTAATTTGTGTTCCTAACGCAGATAATGAAACCAATGTTCAGTCACAACTTTCTTCGCCCGTTAAATATTCTGAGAAACTCAATTCCACAAAAAAATATTTATCGTGGCAATTGCAGAAGATCATAGAACTGAAGTGTCCAACTGACAATTTAGGAAAAGAGGAAATTCGGATTTTAATTGCTAATACCTTAGTACAAATTAAAAATCCATGTGTTATTTCTTTTGACACTATTCATTTGCGAAGGAAATTTCAGTATCGTATTGTGTGCTACGGTTCTTGTAAAGCGATTCCAAGTAAGAAATACAAATTTACGATTTCGAAATCTCATTTATTAATTTATACCAACAAAAAAAATGTGTGTTAGCCACGACGAAGACTACGTTTTTAAACAGTTTCGTGGAGTAAAACGTGATGAACTGAAAGGAAAATTAAAAACACAATCGTGCCACAATGTCCAGTTAGATTTAATTCACGCTGCAGATATAGATCTTTATAAGCGAGGCAATACACAAGATACTATTTCAAAAACCACAATTCGAAAGGTCAAGTCCGAATTATTAAAATCCCAAGACTTGGTTCGGGATTGCGATGTAATCGATTTGTTTTATAAAAATATGACAGAACCAGCTGAAAATAAGTATATACACTCAACATCAAATCCTTTGAATGTTGTATTGATTCGGAAAACTAATTTAATTTTATTGAATAATCACGTTGTCTTAGGCGTTCATTTAGATGCGACAGGAAAAGTAGCAAAGCAACCTTTATGCCACGATTATCACGACTATAAGCGGATACTTTATTATGCTTGCGTGATAAATATTAATAATAATTTATTACCGATAGCAGAATTAATTTCTTCTAGGCACGATGTTACTACTATCGCGCATTTTTTATCGGAGTTTAACTTACTCTGGGAAGAAGTAGTTAATAAAAGTAGTTTTCCCAAATATTTTGTTACAGATTGGTCTTGGGCGCTAATCAAATCCGTCATTCTGTCATTTAATTCTATGTCTGTAGGAGCCTATATACAGAAAACATATGATGTGTTAACAATCAATGCGAAAAATGATTTAAAAATTACTATTTTTATTTGTTGTGCACACTTCATTAAAATAATATCCACTCAGATTAATAAAAAATTACCAAATGCAACAGGGGAATCGAAAAACTTAATTTTGGATGTGTTTTGTGCAATAATAAACTGCAAAACTTTGGAAGAAGTTGACATATTTTTCGAATCATATTGCAGTTTGCTGTGTTCAAAAATAATTGATAAAAGCGATTGTTTAGCGTTCGAAAAATTAAAAAACAGTTTAAATAAATTATACGATGAAAATTATAATATGCATCGTGACTATATTGCAACTGAAGACTATAAAATTGGTCAAAATGTTATTGTTTTAAATAAAACATCATATTTAGATAGTCCTTAATTCAAAAAATATAACTTATTATTTGGAAATATAAAAACAAATTTAGACAATTCTAGTGGCAGTCGAGGTGAAAACAATAAGTTTTTTTGTGAAGAGTTCGTAGAGTTTTCTATTAAGAAGTATTTTTCTTATCTACCGTTCTGGGGAACTTGTTTTTCTACACACATAGGAATCAGCGGTAGAATGTCAAATTCAAATGCCGAAAGTTGATTTTCCATTGTAAAGAACCATTACACAGAACATAAGGCTCTCAGAATTGGAAGATTGATTACCGTGTTAAATGAAAAAAATCAAAAATTGCATAAAGCTATTCAAATTTCCACGCCCTCTCGTAAAAAAGTAACTAAGAGGAAACAGAACACCTATCAATCAGATTCTGATAATTTAAGCAACGAGGAAGGTTGGAATAAAAAAAAAAATTCTAATTCACCGAAACATTTTGGGAAACGAGTAATAACCCGAATTACTAGCCAAAACTCCCCAAAACGGAAAAAGTTGAATTCCAAATCTAATCAACTACCAAGAATTTCAGAAGAATCAACATTTATATTAGAAAATGGTTATACTTACACCAATAAAAATAACAAATCTTTCATTTTGTATAATACCTGCGCATTTGATTCAACAGCGCAAATATTTCTATGTCTATACTTAGATCATAATAATTTCAAAACATTGTTTTCTTCGTCGAGTAATAACTTTTTTACATTTATATCAGAGTTGGGCGAATTTAATGAAAACAGCGATTATCTTCTTAAACAACGAAGTAATCTGTTGTTAGATGTATTTGAAAAATCGAAAGAACTGGTGATAACTGACAACAACATAACTCTATCGGCTAACTGTAACATATGCTACCTGCAAGAAAAATTAATACCTTCACCACTTACTGAAGTGAGCCAATGTCAAAATGACCATCCACCGCACACAAAGCCAACGTTTTACTTAACCGTTTAAAAATATTTTCGATATAAACCAGGCATCATTGAAAAACATCCAGAATTTAATTGACATTGAATGCAAAAGAAATTGCAATGTTTGTCAAAACCCCAACGTAAAATTAATAACCTCAAACTATGGAATAGTTATGGCAGATGTTCAACATCATGATCCTAGTATATGTTACAATATTCAAATTAAAGATATTCAATCTACTATTTCTCTAAGCAATCAAAAGTTTACTCTAAAGGCGTTGGTAAATTTTTTAAAACCGACTACACAGTTAGGAGTAGGTCATTATCAAGCCTATATTAAACGCATTAATGGACAATGGGAGATTCATGATGATCTGCTTCCAATACCGACAGAGACTAAACCATCTACTAAAATAAACCCTTCGGTGTTGTTTTATATAAAACAATAAACTTTGGTGCACTAAGTCCAATTTTCATATGAGCCGTAGGGCTCTTGCAAAAAATTTTGAAAATTAATAAATCGGCGATTTTCGCATGGAACATTATTATTATAACATTAATTTTTAATTGTTTAATTTTTAATTATTAATTTAGTTAGGAAAACTCTAGGATCGCCCCGACAAAATTAATTGAACAACATTTTCACCAAACACGTGTGAATTTTGACTATCTTGGCACTTCAGAGCTTGTCAATTCATAGTGTTCCCCACTAGCCATTAATTCGACCGTATCATATCGATAGCTTATAGTAAGAGCTATTTAATGCATATCATGTGATATGTCGGAAAACTCTAGGATCGGCCTGACAAAATTAATTGAACAACATTTTCACCAAAACACGTGTGAATTTTGACTATTATGGCACTTCAGAACTTGTCAGTTCATAGTGTTCCCCACTAGCCATTAATTCGACCGTATCATATCGATAGCTTATAGTAAGAGCTATTTAATGCATATCATGTGATATGTCGGAAAACTCTAGGATCGCCCTGACAAAATTAATTGAACAACATTTTCACCAAAACACGTGTGAATTTTGACTATCTTGGCACTTCAGCGCTTGCCAATTCATAGTGTTCCCCACTAGCCATTAATTTGACAGTATCATATCGATAGCTTATAGTAAGAGCTATATAATGCATATCATGTGATATGTCGTGAAGCTCTAGGATCACTCTGACAAAATTAAATGAACAACATTTTCGCCAAAAAACGTTTGAATTTTGACAATTAATCTTAACTTGCCATTTGATTTTATTTAAGATTTGTAAGTGCAACCTAAATTCTTGTGATGTTTGTTTTTATTTTATTTGTTATTTTATCCACGTAATATTTCGTTTCAATTTTTTTTATTGAATTACATTGTTAAAAAATTGAACACTTTCTTCAATATTTTTTTTGACAAATTTTGTCAGAAAATTTTTGTCAGAAACTTCACACCGATTTAAAACACGCATGATAACCACAAAAATACATCAATTTTATTTTCATGTACTTTTCACACCACAAAATTTACAGTGATTTGAAAAAACGAAAAGAATTCGACATTACATAATTTCAAATTTCCGTTATATCACAGTGCAATAGTGCATATTATAAGGCCATGTCACACTGAGTTCAGTTTTACGATTTGTTCATTCAGTCGCCGGGTTATTCAAACCACAAAGAATCCCAAAGTGTTTTATTGAGTTAAGCGAAAACAATCTTATTTATATTTAACCAATATAAAATGGAAAAAATCCCAAACTTCTCTTAATTTAATTTTGGCTAATAAATCAATTAAGTTTAATTATTAAATTATATTAAAAATGCAGTTTGGCATGTGGTTTTAAAACTTGTTTTCAGTATTAAAGCCACGCTATTTGAAAAACCAAACTTGGACAAAATAATAATTTGGAGAAGGGAAAATAGTAACTTCTTTAAACTTCCTAGTACTTATAAAACAAAATTATAATAGGAAATTCAAAGGCAATCACCTAATAACTAAGTTGTCATATTACGAATATACTCGGAACATTTGCCTCTCTAAGTATACCATATTATACCATTAACCTGTTTTCCATCATTTTTATCTTAATATTTCTTTTCACAGAAATTCATTTTAATCTAATTTATTCATAGCTTATTTCAGAAGTAATTAATTTTATGTAAATCAAAAATGAAAAACGGTAAATGGAAATTTTGTTTTGTTATCATTTTTCATTCACGATTTGAAATTTAATTTTTTTTAGTATGTACTACAAACATAAAATAATTTTTTTATTTATATTTATAAATTTTTGTTTTGTTTTCTGCTTCTTAAAATAATTAACTATTTCGGTTGTTTGGTTTCGTGTAATGTATGTAGCTATGTATTTTGTAAAAGAAAACGATGTAAAATAATCTTGTTGTGTATATCCCACCTATATACTTTATCTGTATGGATGTGTACGTTGAGAAGAGAAGATGATAAATGATTATTGTTGCTAGGTGTTATTAATTTTATTTAAATATAAGATATAGCTAATACCTAAAGTAATAAAAGAAAGTGTTTAGAATTTTTTAATTGGATTATTTTATTCTTTTCTAAATTTTAAGTCTTATTAAAATCGAATTTTTAACACTTCTTAGGAATTTATCTCTGATCGTAATGAAAGCATATAACATTCAGTGTTTTATCCAACGCCACTTTCATTTTGTTGTATTTAGATGTCATAGGGAGACAGATATTGCAGGAAAATGACTTTCTGGTAGCCAAATATTAAATATGGCAATATTTAATAACAGCTTTAAGTAATTAATTTCTATATGACTGCTATATAAGGCAACTATCATAACAATTTTTTTTAGTCAGCTCGATATACATATCTATTTTAGAATTTCCGACTTCTATTCGAAATTTTTGAGATACGGCGTCTGAATATTTTTACATAAGCGGTTCACGAGCACTTTTCGATTTAAAAAAATTGTATCTGGAATTTTGAGATATATTTGCCTGATGGTAACCGGGCACAAAAACCAAACCAACCGCCAACAAATTACTATTTGTTTTATAATGTAAAATCAATGTATGCTAATTCTATAATTTTTTAAGTTTTGACTACAGAGTTAAATATTTGAAATCCCAACTTCGTTCACTTAAATATTTTAACTGAAGGAAAAAATGTAAAAAATAATATAATCAGCTTGCATTGAATTTGAATTATGAACAAATCGGAAACTCATATAAGACAAAACAGAATAAATATTGTGTAACTGGAGATTGGCGCTTTTTAGTAATTCTGGGCTTGAATATTTCATAGGAGGAATTTTTACATTTCGGCAGGCTTCAGTTATAATGAACAAAAAACAAGATACTCACGAATACTAAGTCTGTCTATCTAAGGCTATGATGCATTCACCGGTATTAGTAACCCGGAGCACCGACCGACAAAATGAAAAGCCGAAATAGTATTATTACTAAACGGATCCGTCCCCTATTCGATAATAATCGAGTAATAAATAATACAGCAATACCTTGTGGCGGTTCAGGCATTTATATTTACGCGTTCTCTGCCACATTGTCGGAACGAACACTCTTGAACACTCTCACAGACAAAAACGAAACACCTATTTATAAAACTGCTGTCTCTTCCATATGAAGCGACAAACGTGAAATAAAATAATCAGTCTCATCTCGGATTTCATGCTGAGCGCACGCGTGCTCATCAAACAATTAAATAAATACAACAAAATGGTGGTGGTAAAATAAATAGATAATAAATAAATAAATTAAGTTTTATAACTAAATTAAATAAATTACAAATTTATAATTCAAATTTTAATGTGCAAAGTTTAATTTATTTCTGCTACATAAACTATCATGTGACATATAATTATAAGTGGTAACCCCGACGTCCGTTTTTACGGTACTGGACACATCCAAAATCGGTGCGAAAACATAAATTTTACAATTCATTCGGCCGGGTGCAACACATGTTAATTTTTTTTTTCTGCGTAAAATTGTTTATCGGCTGGAACAGCTATATGGAGAAACACATGTTAACACAATTTCTACACTGCAATAGTAAGCACCGGCCAGTCATATATATATAAATACAAAAAAAAAACACAACGAGATACACACAAAATTACAAAAAAAAAAAAATATGGAGTCAGCAAAACATAACGGAATTTCACACACACCTACCACACACCAACATCTATTTCTCATGCACCTATACATCAAAACAATACAATCACATCACCACCATATTCAACAGCTGTTCAACAACATCGCCAATGTCGTTATCCACCATAGGCAAGCAGCAAAATCATCATCGCCGCCTTTGTCATCGGAGCCATAGCAACTGAAACGGTACCAGCGGCATTATTCTCCATCGTCATCAACATGACTTTCATCACGACAGCGCCAACACCACTACAGCTGCTATATATATACATATATGTATATATACAAAAACGGGACCAACATTACCACCACCATCAACGCCTTCAGCAACAACAACAACATCATCAGCAATACAACATTTTGTTTATATGTACTTTGTAATCACCACCATTTTCATTTTTCATTTCCATTTTCATTTTTTTTTATTTTCAGTAGATTCAATAAAAGTTTTTTTCATGTGTTTTATTGAAATGGCTCGAAAAACGTCGTATGTCAAAACGCCACCCAGCCCATTCCCATTACCACACTCACGCACTGACACATAGGACCGAAACTGGCCTCAAAACAGGTTACGTCAGGTAAACCATTCTGGCCTGCCCAGAACAGAACAAACCATTCTGGCCTGGCGCATGTTTTGAAGCCAGGCAAAAGCCAACACACGAAAACGTCAAACTGACAAGTCGCGGTTTTCGCAAGACGGTCGATACACAAGTACATAGACGTACACTCGCATACGCACACTCGGACACACACGAGCATACGCGCACGAGCATAGACGCGCACTAGTACCCATGCACATTCAACCCCTATGATAACACTGCTCGGCTAACGATTCTGGTACAGCCAGACGTTTCAGCCGCACAGACATAAACTATCACGGAGGGGGATGTCACTCGTGGGGGAGTCCTGTGGCGGTTCAGGCACTTATATTTACGCGTTCTCTACCACATTGTCGGAACGAACACTCTTGAACACTCTCACAGACAAAAACGAAACACCTATTTATAAAACTGCTGTCTCTTCCATATGAAGCGACAAACGTGAAATAAAATAATCAGTCTCATCTCGGATTTCATGCTGAGCGCACGCGTGCTTATCAAACAATTAAATAAATACAACAAAATGGTGGTGGTAAAATAAATAGATAATAAATAAATAAATTAAGTTTTATAACTAAATTAAATAAATTACAAATTTATAATTCAAATTTTAATGTGCAAAGTTTAATTTATTTCTGCTACATAAACTATCATGTGACATACAATTATAACCTCGCAAAGTACACCTAATCGAATTTATAGAAATCGGATCCTTCAAGGAACTACAATCGATTTTTTCTATTTGTCTAGATCACCATTAAAGTGTGTCAATTCCTGATTTTCACGGAATTTTTTAAGTTTTTTAAAGAGAAATAAGAGCCGGCATTTTTGAGAAATAACGCCTTAATTATTATAATCACTTTTTATTAGAATTTGGAAATATTCTGAAAAAGGGTTGTCGCGGTGAGGAAGGTTGAAAATAAAAATAAAACTCCCTCGACACTTAATTTGTTGAACTTAAGTTTTCACTATTAATTTTATTTATTAACTTTATTTAATTTTTTTTTGAAATTATAGTAATTCATTCAAATATATGGTAATTAAATATTTTAATATAATAAGATTAATTAATTTATAAAGGAACTATAAATTTAATTTATTAATTAAAAACAAATATAATTATTAGATTTATTCTACAATTTGTAAATGAAAATTCGGTTAGAGGCTGTGAATGGTTAGAGGCTCATTATCCACAATAAATGGCACGTTGTGTATTTTCCCAAATCCTGAGTCATCAATAGCAAAATTGAAGGAAGAGAAACAATTAATAAAAATGCTTTACGTTTATTAATGTTGTTTATTTTACGTGGCGTCACTTAAGTTAAAGTTGTGTAAGTTTTCTTGTTTTTTACTGAACATACTGACCTGTTTTAGTTTTGTATGTGACAATTACTAATTCCAATATAAAGCGTATTTTGTTGACCAAAATTTAATTCGAATTATTTCCGGTTTATTTTTTTCCCAAGAAAATAGGCAATTTGATTTAATTTTTTTGTATGTGTTGGTACAATTAAACTTGCTTTTCAAAATTTATGTATGTCGAGTATTTCATGTGAATTTTGTTTAAATTTTTGACATATTATAATTTGTTTACATTTTAACCCAAAAACCATGGAAAATTTAAGAAAACGTGCATAGTAAGTACCTAAAATAGGTTTAAATTATCTGTAATAAATACAGACTTTTTTTAATAGAAACGACACAATCCAAAACATGATTTTTTAAGAATTTTTATTTTAATTCAAAGCATAATATAAGTACGAATCACTTATTGTGTTTTGAGTTGTGCCGATTTTGTATTATAGTATACACCTACACTAATTAGAGATTATAAAAATGTAATATAATTTTGTTAGTGTCCAAAGAAGAACATGGAGTAGGATGGAGACTAGAACTCTTCTAGTATACGCGATTCAACGTAAAAGTGAATTTAATCATATTTACAAGAAAAAAAAGCGTGTATTCGAACGTTGTCGAAGATATGACAAATTCAGCTGTGTCGGTATGAACAAACATGCATTCTATTTGTTAAGTTATATTAAATAAAATTAAATTGTTTCAGTTTTCGCCGTTTACCGAAGATGAATTAAGAAATAAAATAAAATCCCTTAAGAAGGCATATAAAGCGGCAATCGATAACAATTCGGAAACAGGCAAGGGCTACGCAGTAGTGCCTTTTAAAGATTTATTAGAAGAGTTCTTTGATTAAGAACGGCCAGCTGAATCTTCCAACTTTAGAACCGTAGCATCGGGGGTTGCTGGTTCTGGAACTGCGGTTCCTAGCCGGAACAGTATTCAAACATTGAATGCAGTCGCTCAAAGTCTCACAGAGATCAGTGTAACTGCAGTATCGAGTGATGCAGGTCCGTCAACTCCTCAAAATGAAAACAGTTTTCTGTCGTTTGATATGATCGAGGTGTCCTTACCGGAAAATTTGAATGGTCGTTCACTCAACCCACCAAAAAAAAAAGAGACTGGGCAAAAAGTCAAACATAGCCTTGAAGCTAGAATTTGATATGGAACGAGAAAAAAATAAACAGGAACGGGGAAAAAATAGGCAGAGAAGGCACGATGAATTGCGCGAAGATCAAAGAAAAGTACAAGAGGAACGGAAAAGGTGGCACGAATAGCTAATCAACCATTTAAAAGATAAGTAACTTTCGAAAAGCAAAGATTGAAATTATTGTAATCTTTTAAATATATGTAAATAAAACACTTAGTTTCTTGATGTATGATGTTATTTTTATTTATAATAAATTATTTAAAACTAACCGGTTTATTACCTGCTCCCGACGATCCACTTCATTATTTTCACTCTCACCTTCCAAATCGGAATTGTCATTGTCCAAACTTTTATTTATCTCAGCTTCCTCCCAAGTGTCGTTGGGTTTTATGCATATGTTGTGCAACATACAGCAAGCTATAATAATATTTTTTACAGTGCCTAAATCTAAATGTTCTGTAAAATGCAGAAGCCTACGAAAGCGGCATTTCATTAAGCCAAAGGCATTTTCAACGACAATTCTGGAGGACGAGTGGATTTTATTAAAATCTTTTTGTTGTCGCATTAAATTTTCTGTGTCTTTAAATGGAGGCACAAGCCAAATATTTGACGGATATGCTGAATCTCCCAATAAAAAAGTATTATCTTTGAATACTGCATTTTGCGAAGGAAAATAGTGTTGTCGGTTACAGGTTCTATTATTTCCTTTTCATTAAATGTAAATTCTCATTCTGCATTTAATCCTTTCAGTAGCTGATTGATACAATGGTTATCTTTCAATTCTGGAAGTTGGTTGAGGTCACAGATAGCGGTTTCTCTCCTTATTTTGCAATTGTCGGTAATCCCGTATATGCTGTGTTGGTTTATAAGGATTTCTTTGTGTTCTAAGTGAACTTGTTTTGTTATTTTTTATTGTAGACCTACAAAATGGTTGTGTTTTTGATGATCATAGTAGGTTCGGCATATTCGATAGCTTCAATTTCGTTTGAGTAGGGTAACGTTTCGATTTCTGTTAATAGGCGTGCAATTTCGTTTTTGTCCAACAGGTTAGAGTTGATTATCCCGCCCTTAGCGAGTTGCGCGGCTGTTATAATTTCTTTTACTTCTTCTTTTACTATTTATAGTCGTTTAAACATCAATTGTTGGAAACTTTCATTTGCATTGTCGTCTAGGTGTAATAAAAGTTGATTGAAGATCTTCTGGACCTTGTCCGTTATGGCAGTATTTATTTTGTACTGCTCATTGCTGTTTTCGAAGATCCGATTCTGGCTTTTGAGGATTTCGTCCCAATCGGTTGCGTCTGGTGAACCAGCAACCCATTTCCAAGCAGATCCTATCCAATTGATTGATCGTTTTGTTCTCGATGGTTGACCTCGAAGTTCTCCTATTAGTTTTTCTATTTCGTCGATTTGGTATGTTAATTGGGATTTCATGATGTTCGAATTGATGCCTTTTAGTTTCGATTTGATGTTTGCCAATATCTCGGTATAAGCGCACATTTCGATCCGATGTATAATTTTGACTTTTCCGCTTAGGATGTTTCCGTTACCTTGTTTGATAGACACGATTGAAGTGTCGTACTCGTGTATGCTCAAAGGTGTTGTTAAGCTCCACAGGCATGAACTGGAAAGAAATACATAAGTGGTTTAAGTGGGTATGTTTTTAATATGAGTTTTATGTATTCTTTTTCCCAAGACTGTTGTCACGGTAACCTTATTATCTGTCGCGACGATCTCCTTGCGGAATTTAGGTTTAGTTTATTTCTTGTATCTGTTTTATTGCTGTGAATATTGGTTGTCCACTTTCGCATGTTTTGGGAATGTCTTTTTCCAACATCTTAATGTTGTGGAATCCGGATGTTAGGTCTAACGTTGTAAAAAATTTTGAATCGCCTAGATTTGCTATGGTGTTTGATATGTCGGGTATTGGGTAGGTGTCCGAAACGGTAACGGTTTTTAGTCTCTTATAATCTACGACCATCCGATATTTTTTAACTCCTGATGCGTCTAATTTTTTCTCGACGACCCAAATGGGTGAGTTATATGGACTTTTTGATGGTCGTATGATACCGTCATTGAGCAATTGCGCTATTTGTTGATCTACTTCAGCTCTCATGTTGATCGGATATGGATACGATTTCGTGTAGATTGGCTCGTCGGTGGTGGTCTTAATCTCTGCTCTAACGTTTGTTTCGATGGTTGGTTGGTCTCCAATGGCTCCGAAGATTGGTTGATATTTGTTTACCATAGCTTTTAGTTTTGACTTTTTTTCCTCGTTTAGGTGATCATTTCTTGTTTCGATGGTATTTACTTGAAGTGAAGTCTTGGACTTCAAAGGAATTTTGATGCCTGGTTTTATTGTGAGAGTATTGTTTTTCCTGTCTATTAAGGCTTCTAGTTTTTTCAGCGTGTCTTCTCCAATTATCCCGTCGAACGTTGTAAGTCCCGGCAGAATATAAAAATCTAGTTGAATGTCATTACCGAGATTTTCGAAGAACTGTGTTGATATTTTCTGTTGGATTTTGAGGTCACCTCCTGCTGATTTAACATGGAATTGTTTGTTGGTTGATTTGGGGTTTTTGGTAATTTCTGGTCTTTCGAAATTTTTGTTGGCCCCGGTGTCGACAAGGAATTTTAGGGTGTTGTTATTCTTCGTTCGATACTCTAAGTAAGAATGCTGGAGAGGCATTCGTTGTAAAATTTGCCTCAGTTGTTGTCGATATGGTTGTTAGTGGTAATGTTGCTGCGGATGTTGTTGTGGCCGATATTGTTGTTGGAATTGCATGTTGTACCCTGCATTTCTTTGTTGCAGTGTTAGTCTGGGTAATAGCGTTGGTTTAGCTGTATATTGATGGTATCCGCCCGTATTTATTTGATTTACTGGGACTGTGATGGTATTATTAAAATTTCTGTTATGTATCGGCATCTTTCGAAAATTGAGATTTTGTATTTCGAGACATGATGAATATGCTTCTGGAAGATTTGTTGGTCTCTGGATGGTCAGCATCTTTGAAATATCTCCGTTGAGTCCTCTCATAAACACGTCCAAAGCTCTATTTCGATATGTGTCGATTAGAACTGTCATCGTGTCCGAACTGTAGTTTTCGGTTTTTATTTTATTATCATCAACGATAATTGATGATTAACTGTCGCGTAAAACTCGTCAACACTTTTTTTCCCTTGTATAAGGCTGCCTAACTGGTATTCTAAGGTCCGCACATCTCTTTTGTCGGCGTAATGTAACGATAAACATCCCTTTATCGCATGCCAGTTTTCATCGAATATGTTATACGATACGAGAGCCGCATCTGCCGTTCCTCGTATTTTTTTCCTAATGTGTTGTAATATGGCTTTGTACACTGGTTTATCCTTTACTATATCGTAATCCTTGAGGATACTCGACGCTGTATATCCATGATACATATTCTATCGGGTTCCCGTCGAAGACTCGTAACTCCTTAATGCAATCCGGCAGTCTTCCGATGTCCTTGAGTTCTTGTTCTGTCGTGGGTGCCACGAGATTGTTGTTATTTGGTGCTTGATTCACTGTTCGATTTTCAAGTTGGTCTATTCTTCTTTCCAACTTTTTATTCAACTCTATTTGAGCGTTGAGTGCTCTTGTCAAATTTCTAATGGCGTCCTTAAGTTCATCCATTATGTTATTATACTTGTTTTGATTTTATATTTAAATTATTGTGTATTATTTTGATGTAATATTATATTATTTTTATGTATTGATTAAGTATTATTTTGTTACTATTAATTGAATATTTATTATGTTATATCATCGTTGAATGTTATTATTTATTTAATTATTATTTTA
Organism: Tipula vernalis; assembly: GCA_958295665.1. Classification (NCBI taxonomy): domain Eukaryota; kingdom Metazoa; phylum Arthropoda; class Insecta; order Diptera; family Tipulidae; genus Tipula; species Tipula vernalis. Next base: position 173,376,425 of record OY282559.1, read on the forward strand.
TTATTTATTTTTCACGTTTCTTATTTTTTTATTAAACGTAAACTGTATAGTTTTATTAAAATTTACTTACAGCAAAATTATTATTTTCATTATTAAGAAGGAATTTATCCTTGGTAAATTTCAATCTGAGGATTAGTGTTTCACTCAGAGGTCTTTAAAGTGCACACCGGGTGTTGTACACTTGAGTTGAAGCTACTTGTGATCCTGATGACCCGTATTTTTCCTTTTTGGCTTGTAGCGTTTACACTTGCTATCGGCCTACTGCGGTACGATAATATTCACTCACGGTAGTGTTAAAAAAAAAGTTAGCTATGTTCTCGTGGGTATAGCTATATTTAATTATGTTCTTAGACTAAGGCTAAGTTCTAATGGGATTAGTTGATTTTGTCTGTGTTATTATGTTCTCGTGGGTATAAAAACTTTGAACTATTACACTGTTTCACTTTCACTTCACTCACTGTTTCGGCGCCAGTTAAGATTAATAAAACATTAATCTTGAAAAAAATATTTTTTGTTTGGAAAGTCTTAAGTTGGATTCTAAATGAAACGGACGTAATTTAGAATCCAACTTAAGACTAACTTATTTTTATTACAAAATATTCTCATAAAACATATTATAGAGTATTTATCTCACGAAAATGCTTATTCTATAAAATATATGGAAAATTACAATATACGGTAAAAATGCTGATTAGTAAAATTAAATGGAAAAATACAAATGACATTTGATGCCTCAAATGGAATTTGATGATCAACGATTTTGCTATGAGTCATGATGTGAACTAAAAACACGTGTAACGATGATGAAGTGTTGTTCTTAACTTATATATATATATATATATATATATATATATATATATATATATATATATATATATATATATATATATTTGCGAACTCACAAGTCGTGTTCCATAATATGACATCCATATTATTTTCGGATTGAATGTCCAAATATTTACCTGAATAACTAATTTATCTTCCGGTGTTAGCATTTCTAAAATAAATTATTATTAGTATAAATAATAAAATGAATGCAATATGTATTTAAATTACAATTTATCTGGAATGGTTTTCAAATACAAAATTTGTTATTGTTTTATTTAAACGACGTTTTTGGAAATGTCATTTTTTTATAAGTATAGCCAACCTTTCGAAATAAAATATAAATTTAATATATATTACGACATCTGGGTAGCGATTTTGGTCGCAATTTGAGGATTGAGTTGAGAATTACCGGAAGGCAATAGTATTGATAAATTGTATTGGTGTCAAAAGAATAGAGAAAACAGAGGATAAACATTTGAAAAATAAAAAAAACAATTCAGTGTTATCTCATCCGTACGAAAGGAATGTTGCACATATTTTTATTACCAGTAATTCTCTGTAAAGTTTAAAACTAATGAAATGGTAAATTAAATAATGATTTAGAGTTAAACAAAAATTAGCTAAACATGGAAAATAGGTCAGAAAAATATTTATAAACTATAATTTTATTAATAATTTTAAATGATGAAAAGACACACGACGTACATCCTGATTGCCCATCCCAAAATCACTAATTTACTTATATTTTTCACATTATCGCTCTTATCGATGTTAAACAAAAAACCAAAAAATAATGGGGGTTTTTTTTTGTTTAGTTTTTTGTTTGCAAATAAGAGAGATAAAATGATACGAAAAAGAGGGATATAAAATATAATGTGGAAAATATAAGAAGTAAATTAGTTATTTTGACTTAGTGTTAATTCAAATGCAGGAGAGGAAGGATGTAAGTCATCTGTCTTTTCATCATTTAAAATTATTAATAAAATTATAATTTATAAATATTTTTCTGACCTATTTTCCATGTTTAGCTAATTTTTGTTTAACTCTAAATCATTATTTAATTTACCATTTCATTAGTTTTAAACTTTACAGAGAATTACTGGAAATAAAAATATGTACAACATTCCTTTCGTAAGCATGAGATAACACTGAATTGTTTTTTTTATTTTTCAAATGTTTATTCTCACATAACTCAAAAAAAAAAAAAAAAAAGTTAAAAATATTATCAATGGGGTCGACGAAGAATGTATAAGTTAAAAACCATTTATTTATGCAGCTTTTTGTTTTTTATATTGAAGATCACGAGCAATTGATTGCGTATATTGTTTTGGATTTTTGTTAACGAAATAAAATGAATGTCTCGATTACAACAACAATATATAGAAAAACATGAATTCCTCATGTTAGAAGATAGGGAAAAATAACTCAAGGCGAGCGGAAGCAACAAAAGTTGAACCGATTTCACCCGCTTAGCTTATTTTTGATACTTACCATCATGAGAAAACACACTAATACAATAAAAATATTTGACGGCACACAATAGCAAAATGTATATTATACGCCGTGTATATATACAAAATTCTCAATCCTCAATCCTCGTTTTGCGACCAAAATCGACGTACTGGTGGCAGGTATCATCACCAAAAATTAGAATTTTGTTTAAATAGACCCAATTTTTTTTGGGTTAATGTTATTCTTGCGGCGATTTATCCGATACAATTATTGCTGTAAATTTCTCAACAAAATGCAGGTATAGAATCTTTGGTTTTTAGTTTGTTGTCATATTTCTTAGTATGATATGTTGCTTTTTTATACACTAGTCCATGATAAACTAACATATTATCTAGCAAATAGCTATCTCTTGGAAATACTTTTCTTTCGTTTATTGACATTTTGTGATTTTTAGATTTTCCTAAGTGTTTTAAAACACTTGTCTCTGTCTTAATGTTTTTTTTAAAGATGTTATACTTTGTCGAAGCAGTATTTTTTAGGTTGTACTGGCATGTATTTTGATACAATTTGTTTTATAACATCCGTGGTCCCTTTAACATATTTAATTAAATTGCCGTTATTATTCTCTAAGCAAAAATTTGAATGAGCCCTACGGGGGCCACATGTTTTGAGAGATGTAACTAAGTATATATGTATTGTAATTCAAATGCATCTCGCCAATACAACGGTTCAAAACGTTTGACAAACTGAGGTAAATTAACGCTAGCCTTTTCAGAAACACTATGTGGTTTGTTTTTTTTAAGCAAAATATAAATTGCTTCAGGCAGAATGTCAATTAAACAGAAGACGCCTTAGAAAATTAGCCAACTCCGATATTCGTTAGCTTTCCAAAAATCTCGATCATGGTCGCCGCCGGTTATGAGTTTTGTTGTGTTAATATCAAGAAGTCTACTGTCTATTTTGATTATGTTATAAGTCCTATATAATGAAAGCCAGTGGTTTAGCATTTTTTTCACAACTCCAAGTAAAACACAGTGCACATAGTCAATGCAAAAAACATTTATTACTTCAAAATTTGGATGTACTAATAACAGGCATATTCCTTTAATATGACGTTATTGCTATTAAATGCTTTCATTTGTCTTGCTGTGTAAATGCGGTTTCTTAATTTGGGAGATTTGGATATCGGATTTGTTTTGAATTTTTCGAAACAGCAACAGGTTTCCCTTGGTGAAGATAATAACTATAATCGAAGTCTCCATTAAATAGTTTTTTGTTTTGTATCTTATCTTTTGCAACTGTGTCGACACAGCAAACGAGTGGAAAAGCAGCAAAATCCAAAACATGGTGGTTAATTTGAATTTCCACCCCGAAAATTCTTAATTTTTTAGGTTCTTCCAGAAAAGGCTTTAAAAATATATAATATCCTTAACTGGTTCGGAACCAAACCAAAACCCTTTTAAAATAATATTTCCAGATGTGAATCTGCATCTAGCTGTAACGCCATCAGTATTTATTGTTAGAAAAAATGTTGGCTTTTTACCAGGAAGATTTTTATAAAGAGAGCCATAACCATCAAAAATGGTGTACGTGTCAGGACTATTTATTCGTTTAAATTGCTCAATGTTGACAAGTAAAACTTTTCTTAATTGCGGTTCCAATGATAGTGAAATGAAAAATTTGTTTTAAGATACTATAATTGAAATCTGTCAATTTTTACAAATATTATTATTTGATTCTGAAGAATTTATACAAGTTTAGTGTAATATTAGCAGACCTCATAATAAAAGTGATATGTGGGAGATTCGTTTGAAGCAAATGCACTTAGCAGTCCAATGCAGATTATGACGTATGTAGAAGGGCATTACCATCAATAAATTTGTTCTGTCAATTGCTCATTTTACCTGCATTTGCTCAATGTGAATTTACTGGGTCAGAGCTTAAAGACTGAGTCTCTTTTGTTGTATTTGCTTCTATTGGTTGTCGATAATTTTCCGAAAGTTCCGTTCCGCTTTGCTCTCTGCAAATGGAAAATGAATTTAAAAATCAATTTCGAATCAAAAAATGTTTAATTAATTCTAGTAAAAATTACAGATGAATTAGTTTTTAACAAATCTTTGTCCACACAAATTTAAATTCACAATTCTTTGTGTCATTTGGAAAAATAAAAATAAAATGTTTTTTATGCACATGGTTAGCTTTTAGTACGTCTGTTTGACATCTCACAAATAGTTCAAAAATTTGTTGATAAAATCACTTAGAACATTACCCGACATGGTTGTTAGCTCATCACTATAGAAGGTTTTAATCTTGCTACAACGCGAAGATCTTCCTCTTTAATTTAAAAGCCCCTGTAAGAATAAATCGTAACTCTACCTTGTCCGGGGCAATTATTATAAAGCGAGATATTGCCTAGTGGTGCCCTAGTATTCTAGGTGATTTTATCAACAAATTTTTGGACCACTTGTGAGATGTAAAACAGGCGTAATCAAATGACCATAGAAAATATTTTATTTTTATTTTTTCCAAATGGCACAAATAATTATGAATAAAGATGTTAATCACTATGGAAATCGAATAAAAATGTTCTGTTCACGATTTCCGTAACATAAAACTCTCACGCAAAAATTTTCAAAAATGGTATTCTCGTTCATATTTTATTAAGCGGTAGCCACAGTATTATGTTTCAACACTTATTGTGGCAATTTTTAAATAGAATCGAAAAGAAAACGAGCACCAACTTAATCACACAAAGCACTTACTTTGTAGCTATCAAAAATTATTCTAGGAATTGATTTTGATAATTTGGCTGGGTGAGATTTTTACAAATAAAAGTCGAAACTCTGTATAAAAAATATTTAGCATAGGTTTCGGACCCAATCTAATCCAAGAAATTTCTGTGAATTTAAGAAAACAAAAAATAGTTCCAGGAATTGGAATACAAACTAATTAAATATTAATTTATTTCAAACATAAAATCTATTCAGAAGATTATTCAGAAAAATTTAATAATACGCAGAACCCAAGTGATCTAATTATCCTGCATTTAGAAAAGGCACAAGTTGACCATTATACGTAGGTATCTACTCGTCTGCAGTAAACAAGGGAAAAAAATCTGCAAAGCAACAACAAAATATCTCTACAGTCTACTTTAAAATAAAGTTTAATAATTATTGATTAGCAACCAGAAAACGAACATTAAAAATTTAATGATATTCGTCGTGCCAATAATTTTTCAATTTTCCAGCCAACAAAATAAATTTAGTATTTTTGTTACGTCGCTTCCTTCTAACACAAAAATTAAAAAACAAAAAATTAACTGTCATGTTTTCTACCAAAATTGTCGATTTGCTTTTTTTTAATTATCTTAAGAGAAAATGAGGGAAACACGAAAAGTTTCGTAAAAATAGCAAAACTGTTAATTAAATTTCGTAAATTATTAAAATTATAAAAGAAAAACGTGTTTTTTATGTTTTTTTCTATAATTGATTTGCTGTTTCTTTCGCCGAAAATTTAATAATTTTTTTGTACCTGATATATTACACTGGCATGGCAATATAAATTTAACAACAGGAAGCATTTCTCGAAAAAAATAACGAAAACGTTTATTACACGAGAGGTGAATAAAATTTTCAATCAAAAGAAAATTTATTTGGCACCTTTGCGTGAGAAAATCAAATTTGCTACAAGATTTGATTTTGTATGAATGTATACAAACATACAAACATTTTGTTTTATAGTTTTATATTTATAGAGTACAGTTGTTTTGGGATTGGTATAGCGTGTGTATCAAAACTTAAACTTATCTGAAATTGAAAAGTTAATAAAAATAAGCACACACATCATGTATATACATTATCCAAAGTGCCGCGTGTAAGAGCGTTTTTATCATAAAATGTGGTATAACTTTTCTATTAAAATTATTGCATATATGTAGTTAAAGCAGAATATTTTAATCGATCGCCAAACAAAAATAAAATTATTCATTAGAGATTTGATAAATATTTTACAAAATTAACGAGACCACCACCAAAAAAGACAACAAAAACCAAAATTAATGCAATTAAAATTTTAAAATAATACTATCATGATAATTCTGAAAAAAAAAATTAAATAAAGACATTATCAGTAAATTTTTCCGACTAATGATTTTCGTTTTTCCAATTTAATATTTTTTTTGTGTATTTTTTTTTTTTTTCGGTTGGTGTTATACTTTACTGTGTGAAAATAGGGTAAAGAATATTCCTCTATAGAGAATTTTCCAACATTTTAATTGTTTTAATTACAATTTCAAATTAAATAAAAATCAATGTCTTTATATATGTAGGTTATGTAAAACCATATACATTAAAAAAAATTATTCTAGATTTCAGTGGTTGATTTGATTTAACTTTTTATTTCTAACAATGAAATTAAAATTTTAATGATTCAGAATGTCGTCTTTTTGCAAAAAAATTTGGTTTGGCGGTAGAACAAAATACAAGCAAATTGATTTTTTTTTTTTTGGTAATTTACTCCATGACAATGAATCCGAAATTTGGTTTTTAACAAAAGGCACATTTTTGCCTTTCTGTGTTAAGGCACTAACAATATATGTATGATGATGTGTACATAGTTTGGTGGGATGGAGTACCATAAATATTAGTGCGAAAGAAATTTATTTTAAAATTATTTTAGATTAAACAATAACAATTTAAATGAGGATGTACATATATGTTTCAAATAGCATATATTCGGGTAAATTTATGCCTTCTGTCGTCTCTAGAAACTGGGAAAGTGAAGTTCCGCGACTAAAACTAATGACCGATACCTCTTGATACTCTTCGTTATTAATTTTTATTTTAGTTGCTATTTGGGATAACTTTACACTAGTTTCTTGATATCTTTAGTATAAATACAGACTATTTCTCCATACACTTCTGTTGTTGGATGCATTACCTGAAAACAGATTTTGCACTTCTTTTGTGGAGTTTCCTGAAAGCAGGATTCAATACATATTTTATATTCTCAATTTCTCATACAAAGATAAGTTCAAATAAATTATCGGGCACTTTTCTTTTCCTATATTAAAACATTGATTATTACACGGATGTGAAGTTAGTAAAAACAGTATTTTCATCCCGAAAAATTGATGTGTCTGTGCTAAATTCAATATAAAAAGCCTTTCAGCTCGAAAAATCATATAAAATTACGTAAAATTACACTTCATCCCGAAAAAAAATATATACCTCAAACAAGATTGTTTGAGGTACAAAGCAAGATTTTTAGTCATGATTTTTTCAGGCATTCATATTTTAAAATCTGGTACAAATGGATGCAATTTAGCATGAAAATAATAAAAAACGACTCCTAATAACAACACAACTCGAAAAAAATCTAAGCTTATTTCTGAAAACATATATTTTTCGGAATTTTATATCGTTGTTCACAGAGATTGCTAGACATATTGGAATGTGACACAAGCTTGGCAAGTACATTGCCAATTTAAAACATTTAGTCCTTTACCATGCGATGGGGATCAGGAACATTTCTGGGCCAAGATGCAATCAAATATTTGCATTAAAACTGCTCATTATTACTACTACTGAATCTCTATTTACAGAGATTGCCAGACATATTGGTATATGACACTAGCTAACATGCTCATTATTTCTACTACAGTATCTCTATTCACAGATATTGCTAGACATATTGGTATACGACACTAGCTTGTTTTGACCATTGCCAAGTTAAAACCTCTAAAGCTTAACTATTGTAGCCGTGTAATCATGTGTTAATAGAAGTTCTGGCTGATGTTTGGTCAATTAGTGGATAATTTAAAGTGGTCATCATATTAACGTGACCCACAACAAACCGGTGGCGGATTGGTGGTGGACACTAAAATCTGTACGGTGTATATTCAAAAGTCATTACAGGTTATCGTAGAGATTACTCTCTGGATCGGAGTATGCCATCACATGGTATGCATTTAGTACATAATAGAAAGTGATAATAGCGTAATATATCAGTTTTATCGGAAAATTGAAAGTAATAATATACCTCACAATAACCGGTGTGAAGTTTTTGGACACTTTTATTTGGGGATACAAACTTTGTGCGAGTGTATATTGTGAAGTTTTTGTTCAAAATTGAGATTTTAGACAAAATTAAGTTTTTGGACCTAAGTACATATATTTATGTGCTGGTTTTGCTGGTGACTTAGGACGTGAAAAACGCCTTTAATACAGTGAGATGGAGGGATATAATCAACGCCATGGAGCGCCAATTCCATATTCCAGCTTATCTAGCGCGCATCTTGGGTGACTAGGTGAGGAATCGCATATATGACACGGAAGAAGGGCAGCGAAGCATGGCGGTCACAGCGGGAGCAGCCCAGAGATCAATTCTGGGACCCGACCTCAGGAATGTATCTTACGATGGCCTGCTAAGAATAGGGACACCCGACGAGACTCGCTTAGTGGGGTAAGCGGATGACGTGGCGGTGCTTATTGCTGCGCGCGATACAAAGCAGGCGCAACTGAAGTTGAACCAGGTAATGCGAACCAATGGATGGATGGAAGAGCACGGTCTAGCCCTAGCACTCAGTAAAACCGAGATAGCTATTTTGACGAAGAGGAGAATCCAGCCATCTCTCCCGATGTGGCAACGTCATAAATGCTAAGCCAGTAGTCAAATACTTCGGTATATACATTGATTGTAAAATTAGCTTTTACGAGCAGATCAGGCGGACAGCAGACAAGGCTGCGAGGGGGTTACAGCTCTAAGTCGTCTAATGGCTAATATTTGTGGCCCGAAAGCTAGCAAACGTCGGCTTTTAATGTCAGCCGTTCAATCTGTCCTTCTCTACGGGGCGGAAGTATGGGCAGACTCCCTGGAAAAGTGCAAAGACGGAGCGCGTTACGGCCTATCGCACAGCTTCTGAGGCAGCTATCCTCGTAATAGCTGGGTGCATCCCTATACATCTTCTAGCAAAGGAACGTAAATATATATACGAGCGAAAGTCGGAGGTTGGACGAAAAACAGCGAGTCTGGAAGGGAGGGGCAGCACTTGGAGCTGTGGCAGAGTGCATGGGAGCAAGGAACAACAGGCCGGTGGACAGCGCGGCTTATTGAACACATAAGTCCCTGGGTGGAAAGAACGCACGGGGAGGTCGGATACTACCTGACCCAATTCCCCACCGCCACGGGACTTCCGGGCATATCTTTTTAAAATGAGGAAAGTAACGTCGGCAGAATGCTTATACTGCCCAGGTATGGAGGATGACGTAGAGCCTTTCTTCCGGTGTCGGCAGTGAACATTATGCTACGAGGAGCTGTTTGGTGGGATCTCGTCTCACGATACATAGATGGAGTCCTTAGGAGTAAAAAGGGAGATTTGGATAGTTTCCCATAAGGCAGGAGGTAGCTCGGGGAGAGCAACGGAAAAACAGACTAGCCCGAAGTAATGTGGTAAACGGTCCCAGGCTTGTCTGAAGGAGAGGGAAGGTGGTTTTAGACGATAGTTCAAAGAGTCCGACACATTGTGCGTAAATGCATTTCCACCTTCCTCATAAAAAAAAATAATAATAATAATTAATAATTAATTATTAATGATTAATTTTTTGTTTATTTGAGGGGAGGTGAAAATGCATTTCCGCACATTGTGCCGGACTTCCGTTTCCGGACTACCGACTAAAAACACCTCCCCCTCCAAAAACAAGCCTGGAAACGTTGCTCACATTACTTCAAGCTAGTTTTTTTTATGTTTTTTATGCTACCATACGAGCTACCTCCTGGGCTATGGATTATTATCCAAATCCGTCTTCTTTCGCCGTAAGATGGTTTCCACGTAGTGTGCCACTCGTTCCCACTCGTATATTCCACGGAGCATGATCTCTATGGCAGTCTGTACTGACCATAGTCCCAAGTCCCTCGTCAGCAAATTCCTTTGCTCCCCCGCATTCTGACACGAAAAGAACGTGTGTTCCGTGTCATTCAAAAAACCTGGGCAGTATAAACATTCCGCCGAAGTAACCTTCCGCATCCTATGAATATAATACCGAAAGTAGCCGTGGCCGCTCAAAAACTGGATCAAATAATATCGCACCTTCCCGTGCCGTCGTTCAGTCCAAGCGCTCACCCTCTCGATGAGACTTGCTGTCCATCTCCCTCTGCTTTCTGTTTCCCAGGCTGCTTGCCAGCACTCCATGGTGCGGGCCCTCTCCTCCAAGCTTGCTGTCTCTCTACTTATATTTGGGTTTCTAAAGTAAACAGCCTTCCGCTCCCTAGCCAGTAGCTCCATTGGTCCCACCAGCTATAACCAAAACTGCCACTTCAGAAACAGTGCGATATGCCGAAGCTACCCGCAGCGCGCTCCGTCTTTGTACTTGTGCCAACCGCTTCCGGTACATCTCTTTTCTTAGAGAATCAGCCATTACCCCTGCTCCGTAGAGTAAGAGAGATTGAACAGCCGACATTAGAAGCTGGCGCTTGCTCGCTTTCGGGCCCCAACATTAGCCATTAGCCGACTCAGCGCTGTAACTCCCTTCGCAGCATTGTCTGCTGTCCGACGAATCTGCTCAAAGAAGTTGAGTTTGAAGTCAATCGTGACCGCCAGGTATTTTGCCGCCGGTTTGGTTTCCACCACCTCCCTGCCAATCCACATGGGTTAAATCGTTTGGGTCCTCCTTTTAGTTAGAATAACAATTTCAGTCTTCTCAAGGGCCAGTGCTAGACCATGCGTCGCCATCCAGCTACTCACGGTCTTCATCACCTGGTTTAACTTCCATTGGGCCTGTTTAGTATCCCGGGCAGCAATAAGTGCCGCAACATCATCCGCATACCCGACTAGATGTGTCTCCTCAGGCATTTCAGCTATCAGCAGCCTATCATAAAATGCGTTCCAAAGGTCATGTCCCAGAACCGACCCCTGGGGCGCACCCGCGGTGACTTTCATTTTCTTCGGCCCCTCTTCAGTCTCGTAAAGTATGCTACGATCGCGAAGATAGTTATTTAGAATACGCAGTAAGTATTCCGGTGCCTGAAACTCCACCGCAGTCTGCACAGACCATAGTCCCACCTCCCTCTCCAGCGAATTCCTTTGCTCCACCCAGTTTGGACACGAAAAAAACGTGTGCTCCGCGTCATCCAGACTGCCTGGGCAGTAAAGACATTCCGCCGAATTAACCTTCCGCATCCTGTGAAGGTACGACCGGAAGTAGCCATGGCCGCTTAGAAACTGGGTCAAAAAATACCCAACCTCACCGTGCCCCCGCTCGGTCCAATCGCTAACACTCACGATGAGCCTTGCTGTCCATCTCCCTCTTCCGTCAGTTTCCCAAACAGCTTGCCAGCACTCCATGGTGCGGGCCCTCTCCTCCAAGCTTGCTGTTTCTCTGCTTGTGTTTGGGAGTCTGAGATAAACAGCCTTCCGTTCCTTGGCCAGTAGCTCAATCGGAGCGACCCCAGCTATCACCAATACCGCCACTTCGGAGAATAATTAATAATTAATAATTAATAATCAATAATTAATAATTAATAAATAATAATTAATAATCCAATTTCTGAGGTTCGTGCTATTTTGTATAATAGAGAACAACGTCCATGTTTCATGCGAAATTCGTCGATTTGCTGATTTACAAAATTTTTTTTGCAAGAACCCTGTGGCCTATATCAATATTACACTAAGTGCTGTGATTTCTAGAAATTTCAAAATAGGTAATATGGTAGATTAATAGAAATTAATGTATAGGTATTTGAACGTTATTTTACACTTTACACTTGTTTAACACTTAATTTTTGTTTAAATACACCTTTAAAAGATGTACAAGCTCATAAATATATTCACGGTAACCCTCGCAAAAAATGTTAATGATGCTTAAGCAAATTTCGCATGATAGCCACATATTGTTTTAAATCGTCGTAATAATACCATTTATCATTGGATTTACAGTAACTTATAAAATGACCATTTTTCCCCAATTGTTCATAACTGATAATTCCTATCAAATTGCAAGGAGTATTCTCAAGAAAAAGTCTCGATTCAATCCGATCTATTTTAAGTCTCGGTTTGCTTTCGGTAGGGTACTCAGTGTAAATAGAAATTATTTTGTTGTATGTTTGGTTTTCAGGACTCATTTTATTTAAGCATACTGGACAATTTTGAAATGGTACTTCCTCTATACATTGACACAAATTTGCAAGTCCTACTTTCATTAATTTAAATAAATTAAAAAGAAGGAAGTTTCTTTCTTCTTCGACTACCGTTTCGCAATGTTGGTATTTTAGCTCTGCAGTTAAGCTATAGGAATGGTTTTAAGCATGTACCCTGCAATATCCTGAATATTTTTCATTCCCAGTTTTGCTGAACGCCAAAAATCTCGATTAATATTTCTTTTCTAATACAATATGCCTTTTTTAAATCGTAGCTGAAAATACTTTCAACGATTTTTTGGACTCTTCCTTCAACTATGTTACTTTTATTTATCCCCAATACATTCACTGCCGCAGCCAAAGCATGAACTAAGGAATCAAATGCGCATTTGTTTGAGTAGTAATCGCATGTGCTACTTCCATTTTGAAGCACTGGTAATAATTTATTGGTAAAACTGTTTTTTTGATTAGGCAATATCCTTTTTTTTCGTTACTTTCCGTGGTCGTTTTGGAGTGCAGAAATCATCGTGTTTCTTCCGAATTTTTTCGCTTCCACACTAATTGACAGAGTTGGATGTCATGAATGGATGGTTCTTTATTGGACATATAGTTTGGAACATTAGAATTTACTTCTTTTATGGATTTTTTTGGTATATCTGCTAAAATTTGCCATTTGGTTGAATCTCGACCCAGAAGTGTTCCTGATCCTCATCGTATGGTAATGGGCTAAAGGTTCAACTTAGCAATGAACTTACCAAGCTGGTATCGTATACCAATATCAATATCAATCGCTGTGAATAGAGATGCAGTAGTAGAAATAATGTGCAGTTTTAATGAAAATATTTGATTGAATCTTGGCCCAGAAGTGTTCCTGATCCCCATCTTTTGGTAATGGGTTAATTGTTTGAAGTTGGCAATGAACTTAACAAGCTTATGCTTTATAACATAATGTAGAAATTTGGTGAAATTCAGCATTGTAACAGCGGCTTGAAATTTATGTTGGGGTTGAACCTGGTATAAAAAACTAAGAAACACTGCCTGGAAATAAGACCTTAAGATTAACCAATAACTGTCTTATAATAATGAGATAATAACTGGCGTATTTCTGCAGATTATTATTGGTTCAATTTTAAATGAATATTTTATTTAAATTATGAAATTATGTTTATCTTATTAAGTTTGAAGTGTAATTCTTACCAAATAATTTTGTTCGTGCTACTAATGCTAATATGTACTAATCAAATTTCCGGATGATATTCATTTTCTCATACAATACAATTATTTTTTCGGGCTAGTATGGATTTTAGCAGGGAAACCCAACAAAATTAAAAAAAAACCTTTTCGGGATGATTTTTCGGGCTAACTTCACTTTTTGCAAACAATGTAATTTTCGGTTATGTAATCCGATGTAAACCCAGAGGTTTCGATTAAAATTTCCTTTCGGATTTCGTACAGTTTAATGTCTCAATCTCATGTTCATTATTTGTTAAATTATTAAAACAATTCACAAGGGCGAAGTCAAATGTGTTTTTATCTTTTTGCAACTTGTATGGGTTTGAATAAGATTTTTTTTTCTTCCACCCTGAACTGCTCTATTCAATGATAGACTTATTGGTTAGACTTATATATTCAGGTGATTTTACCTTTTGAAAATTTTTGCTTCTTATATTTAATGAAAATTTAACACGAAGGAAAAGATTTGTTTGCAAATTGTAGTGTTCTATCGATTTAGTTCACGAACGACCAACTGTTAACGGCATTTTCCCAAATTCTTGTGCGATTTGTGATTAAGAATCTTCGCTTTAGGGACGCGAAGTAATTTTCTACGTGTCCGTTGCTTAATCGTTTTCCATTAAGCAGGATTCCAGTGATTAGGCGTAATATACATTGTGTGAATATTCGAGCTAAAAAAAGTTTTGAGGGCCTCATTGCAACCCTCTGAATTAGAAAATTTAATATTGTGACTTATTTCGTAAAGGTCGATATAAAATGGACTGTGTTTATAAATCGTATACGAATAGTCCTTTTTGCTTAATGCTTTGTTATTTATTGTCTCTTCGGGACGATCATATTCACGAGCAATATTGGGTTATACTTCCAAAATATTCAAAGCAATTAAGCCAATCAAACTATCAAATGCATGTTTAACATTAGTAGTATGTATTTTGAGGTTAACAATACTAAAAATTCTGGCCAAATTTGCTTAACCTCCTCGTAATTGCTGGCCACAATTATAGAGCCCATGATCTCCCTCAGAAATTTAAAAGGTAGCATGCAATAGATTCGAAGTTGTGGTATCTCTTTCATGTGATTTAACTGGTATTATGAAGCCATAGTACATTATGGATTTACACGTTGCATACGGTTTACGGAAAAGCCCGCCTTTGGCATCTAAATATGTTGTTGGCCCGACTCAATTCTTGCAACTGTCGTTTAATTGTTTAAGGATCAAACGTTTCGTTTTGGAGCACGTGTTTCTCAAAATGGATTTTTACCAACCTGGTTAATAGTTTAAATCTGAGTTTTGTTTCTCCAAATGAACGTCTTCAATACCATTAGTCACTGTCATCAGAGACCGTCTTCGTTAGTTAAATTTTGGGAAACGATTTCGGAGCAATTTTGCTTTATACATATCTCTCTGGCATTTATAGGTTTGTTGGAATTTTTCAAAGAGAAGACAGATAGTATCGCTTGTGCTAAAGACATCAAAAGTTCAAACTGGGGATTCTCATTTACCAATTTCAAAGTTCGGCATGATTCTTTCCCATTTTTGTGATCACAGTAAGCTTTATTGTCAAATGATTCCGAGCTAAAGGGGTAACCAGCGAATCAGTAAGAATCCTTACAGAATTTAACGAAATTATTTCCTTACAGGTTATTTGACATACCGGCCACCGAAACCGTAATAACTGACAAATACAGTATTAAAATTGTAATGTGAATAAAAAAATTTATTATTTTTAAGAAAAGTTTGCTTTGAAAATTTTGATGTATTCTGATAGATCCTTCAGTTTGCACGTTAATTTTCGCTCTATTAAGTGACAGCTAAACTGAACGAAAAGTTCTAAAAGATTCGCTGGTCAGTAACATGCATTTTCTGTATATCGCGTTCTTACTTAAAGTTGTTACTGATTCGCTGGTTCGCTCATAAGTCGTATCCCTTAATATTTATAACACAACCTGATAAATAGTATGTATAGTCGAGGGTCGAGATTCTTTTAATTTTTGAAAATTGTTTTCCAAATTTGATCAGCAACATAAACCTGATAATCCATTAATTGATACATTTTATTATTTTTTGAATGGAATAATTTAGTTTTTGGTATAGAGTTTATTTTTAATAATTATGGAGGCTCTCAATCTTGAAACTCTTGTTCGCTACCAACATCCGGATTGAATGATCCGGACCTTATTGGTTTTAATATTGAACGTTTGTGGTGAACTAACAATTAGTTCAATTTCGTCCCGATTTTCTTCAATATTTATGCCGTTTTTCATTTTAAGTTTAGGTAACAAAAAATTACTGGCCACAATTATCGTTCGATATAATTGGCACAATATTCGTTCCAGTTCGAACCATTTTTAATGCAATACTACTTTTCTAAAGAATTTTTTCAGTATGTCGAATTAATCGGTTGCTACTCGAATTATCAATCAATTTAATTATTGAGTTCTTTAATATTTTAATCGTTGTTAACAAAATTAGAAATCTTATTACTTAGCCGTGGTGCAATTTTATCGGTATCAACAGTTATTATCTGTAAAAAACGCCATCTTTAGCAGGAATTTTTTCTTAGGAAGTAATTTCGAATACCAAATGTTAGATCTGAAATTTTGGTATGTAAATGCACAAGCTATAGATTTTAGAGCCCTTTCAAGATTTTGAGGAGAAAACTTTAAATTTGGCAACACATCATCCAAATCAGGTTCTTGTAAGCCTATGCTGTTTGGAGTAGCATTGGTTGTTTCTCGCATATTTAAATCTACCGTTTTTGAACTTTTTTACCATTTTTAACATTTTCGATTTTCAATCATTTTATTACACATTCTGTGTAATCATCCGACATTTCAATCCTCTGATGGATTCCCAGATTTTAAAAAATACTGAATTCTTGTCTGTATTTCACTTGTATATTTTAAAATGGTTTCCTGAACAACGGAATAATTAGACTCATCAAAGCAAAACGGATTTTTAATTTTACCTAATTATCGGACAACATAAATATGAATTCAAAACTATAAATTATGCAACGAAAATAGAAAACAGTAGTTAGAATATCCAGACGGAATCAAAGGTCAATAATGAAAAAGCCAAATTGGTTTAAAAACAATTTTGTATGAAACCTAAGTAAAGAAGGTGCCGAATCGATTGCTAAGACAAAAAACGGTTTAAAACTATTTATACAATAAATGAAGGCCAGGATTTAATTAGGCACCTTATCCATATCATCTATTAACTACCATTATTTTGCAACGAATCGCATATGACTGCAGAAAATTCGAATAATACATCAAAAATATAATCGATTTCGATAGAGATTGTGCTAATTTGGTTTCATCATTAATTTATTTATTTTTTATCGTTTTATGTAACATTATTTTTGCATGCTTATCTCCATGGTTAACAATGATCACGTTTATTTTTCAAAAATTTATGCTGCTGCTGCGAGCACACATAATATGTGTACATAATAAAATTTATTCCAAGCGATATAATTTTTTTTATTTTATTTTGGGTTTGGTTATTTTAATCGATAACAACATCTCGCATCTATATACAGATATACGTAGTACCGTTGTACGCGATAGTTAATATTTTTATGCATATTTTGGCTATCAACAAAATATATTTTTTTAATTGATTATTATAAAAAATAAAAAAATTTAATCACTTTAATTATAACATAAAACATGTACAATGTTTTGATACACTTTTAGCAATTTCGTTTTTAGTATCTGCCCATTGTTAAACATTTAAATGGTAATTTAGCATTTATTACTTGAACGGCACTAAGATTAATAAAATTCTAAGTAGTTTAAAAACGTTTTGTGTAATGGAGGTAGTGGATGATATTTTGTAATATTTAGATACATTTAATATTATGAAAGTGCGACCACGTCCATACGATGACTGTATCAAAATCCTCAACTTTTTTCGTAATGATGGTTGAGCCATTGATTAAAAAACAATGACTGTCATAATGGGACCATTGAGTTGTAATTTAAGATCGACGGTAACATTAATAGTCCAGTAAATGAAGGGTCGAACCTGAAAGTTACTAGTTGCCATTTTTATTTACTAGTTGATGAATGGCATTTGGCACCCCCTTGAAAATGAGCCCGAGTTTGCGTAAAAATATTGTGCGGCAGGGGGAGAAAACGGCCCCCAAAGGACTTGGAAATCGAAGGACAAAAATAGTCCATATCATTTTTCTCGAAAATTTGACCGTTTTCGAGATAATCGGGCCCAAGCGCACCCAGAATATTGAGTTTCTGTGTTGTATGCCGGAGAACACAGTCCGTGCATTTACACATGAGCGGGTGGACAAATTATTCAATAACTTTGTTAAAAATGCGAATTTTGTCATTATTCAAAGTTCTTCTGGAAGGGGAAATCTACCGCTACCATCTCCAGTGACTCGAGTCACGTTTTTAATCTTTGGCCGTATCGAAAAAAGGGGTCAAATATTGTTTTTCCATGCATTTTTAGTCCTCCCCCGAATTTGTTCCTATTTTTATTGTATTGCACTAATTTGCTCCAAATTTCCTTGATTATGGGTCCTCAGAAGGTCCTTTGTCATCTGTGAAATTTGTATAATCTAATTTTCTTGCATTTTGATTAAAACTTTGTTTGTTGAATCCCAATTTTTTGCTGTTTTTTAGTGTGGGGAAATTTTGTAAACAACCACCAATTAAAAATCAATTCATACATGATCGGATTGTTTTCTATGACATATCATTTGAAAGCTAAGAACGTCTACTTTTCGGCTGTGCAATTATTTTTTTTTTTTCACAAAATCGGCGATTTTCCAAGAAATTTGAAAAACGCGTGCTCAAGCGCACTTTTCTCTTCATGGCATTTTTCTCCCTGCCCTTGATTTCTGACATTTTAACACCTTGACTAGTTTAAAGGTTGAATTCTCACCTTTCCATCAATGTATATAAAGTCATATCATTTATACGTGGGGAAAAACCCGAGTCTCTAAATGTAATGCTATAATTTCATTACTTTCATTTTTTTCCGTCTTTCGTCGCTTGTGTGCTCTATGCGTCGCTCGTGTCCTCTGCTACAGTCCACGCGACCACAGTAGCATTTTGTTGGTTAATGTTTGGAGATATTAAATGCATTGGTTTTCTTTCATTATTTTGATAAATATTATAGTCAATTATAGAAAAAAAGAGTAACAAAAGTCAAGAATATTGAACAAATTTTGAGGTTTTCGTTTAAATTAACTTACATCACCAACCTAAAATATAGAAAGTGAAGATTCAAATCTTGTCAAATTGGAGCAAAAGGTGAGCATTTGTTTATGTTGTTTATATTCGAGAACATTTGTTTACAAGTAACAATTCTGACTCAAATCTTGGCCTACTTTTCTTGTTATAGAAAAATGGAGGTTAACTCCGCTACACAGGTGTGTTTTCTTTGTAAGGAAGATGTTTCTGGGGATGATGCCGTCACCGTAACTCGGGGCTTAGAAAATTTGATTATTGTTAGCAAGGAAAGGAAGGATAATCATCATTTATTTTTGGAAAAACAGTCGTCTTTGCAAATGCACAAAGTGTGCAGGAAACGCTATATTCTCAAACGGAATGACAATTTCCAATGCCACGATTTTGTCTCTGACGAGACCAAAAGATTTGGCCATTTGAGCAGCCCCAAGAGGAAACAGGAGCGCAGGAGTGATGGGTTTGATTTCAGGGCCAATTGTATGTTCTGTAGCTTGCCAGCTTCCGAGGAACATAACAAAATAAAAAAACGTCCAGGGGACCCTTTTGTCGTAATTAAAAAAACAGAATTGCGGACACGGCTTATGACAGAAATCAAAACTCGAATCCAGGACGAAATCTGTAAATCATTATTGGATAGAATTTCAACAATAGATCTTGTGAGTGCCGAAGCAAGATACCACAAAAAATGTCAATCAAAGTTGTTCAAGCCTCCACCCGTCCATTCAAAGCCTGGACGTCCCAAGGATGAACATATTCTGGTCCAAATGGACAGAGTTCTGAAGTATATTGAGGAAACTAAAGAAAAACTGTACCTGATTTGCTTGAAATTTCAGGTGAGTGTTTCAAGAAACACTAAGATTCCAAAAAAGCCGGTTTTTTTCAGGGCCATAAAAACTTTCAACGTAGAAACAATACTTGATTCGTCACCATATGTTGATTAGAAGTATTGTATCTAATAGCTACGAATTATTTCTTTCCAGGTGATTCGTGCAACCCTGATTGCATGCTTGAAAGACGAATTCGGCGAGGACCGGATAGGTTTTTGTTCTGAGAATGGTAGTGGAACAATCATGGAAGAATGGAACCATAATGGACTTACCAGCGAGGATGAAGAGACGAAAATTCTCGACCAAGCGGCAGCAATTATTCGGCGCCACATGCTGTCATTTCCCCGTAATAGGGCCATGTATTCTCCAGGTGATTGCCAAAAATCAAGAAAGGTTCCTTTGCTCAATTCATTTTTGACAATTGCGACTTTAACACAAATACGATTGACGGAAAAAATACCTTTCATGGAATGGGAGGAATAATTCTAGCTGTCACACCCGAAGATTGTTACGAGGCCAAGCAGCCCTTATTACGCAATATTAGCAATGTCGATAAGAAAGTCATCGATGAGCATAACATAAGCTTGAGAACTTATGACGGGGGCAACGAGGTCGGGTACAAAAATATAATTGCCGCAGTCCTTGATATTCCGGATTTTAGTATTGCCAATATTGATAATGCGGATTTCTTGTGGATGTATGGTAGAGCTAAGGTTTGGAAGACTTCAAGGTGGAACGGGTTCATGGGGAAACTAACCCAAAATATGCCTTATCAACGAAGTAAGGTTATCTGCTTGCTGTTTGTTAATCATCCGCCAAGTGACAACGGCACAATTTTCACCGCCCTGACATATGCTGCAGAAAAATCCAAAGAATTGGGTCTTCCTACCTGCTTCGTTACGTTCGACCAGCCACTCTACCAGAAAGCAACTCAAATTGTCAAAGGTGCGAGTGCTGGTAATGCCATTTCTAGGATTATTACTAGACTGGGTGGATTTCATTTGCTTCTGTCGTATCTCGGCAGCATTGGGTTTATTATGTCTGGTAGTGGGTTAGAAGAATTGATGAGTATTTGTTACGCTGCTGGAACTTCCAAGAAAATGCTCTACGGACACGCGTATCACCGTGCGATGCGAGCTCATTCATTTTTTTGCTGCTTTATGCGAACGGATATTTAACGAAATAGAATTTTCACCTACTGAGAAGATAGGCATGAAAGATTACATCACAAATATTGATACTATCGATTACAGGGATGTCAAAGACTGTGCATTCATGAAAACCGCGAATGAAAAATTTATAAGTAAAATGAATGAAATTGAGGGGCGAGGAAAAACAGCCAAGTTGTGGATATAATACATGCGCATGTTTAATAAATAAATATAAATATAAATAGCAACGTGTTTTCTTAAATTCGAAAAAATGGACGATTTGATTTCTCAGTTGAAATGTATCGAGCAAATGCTTCCCTATTTCCATGCGGCCGGTCATTTCAAAACGCACGGTCGGCGCATTTGTATGTACAGGACACGAGAAACTACCTCGAAAACATGGAGAAACTTCACGAAAGTCAAGCTCATCGTGAAAATAATGGACGACTAGTTGAATATCATAATTTTGTTCGAAACGGGTTTAACACAATCAGGCGTACAGACCAATTTTGGTCGGGTAACTTTACTGACATGACGATTGAATAAAACTTCATGAGAATGATTAAAGTTAGCGGCAGATTAGTTAACCGTGGATTCAATACGAGTGCCACTACCAAGTTCATCGCATCCCTTCCTTTCATGGTAGATATTTGTAATCAAATGGAGTAGTTTTGCGGGGTCTGTTTCAACTCCAGTGACCAGCATGTAGATGCCCGAGACAGCCGGATAGATCGCGATTATGAAGACTTGGCTAAGTTAAAGGGGTGTAATCCTTTTTTACACGTTAGATGCGTTTCCGACTTCGTCGTGTAAAAAAAGACACAGGGTAAAAGGTAAAATAATCGATGCGTGCAAAAATTTCTTTTTTTTTTGTACAAAATAAAGTAAATTTGCATATTTTGTAATTGGGAAATTAAATGAAATGTTTATTTGGTATATTCATGAAAATTTGTATTTGTAAAACATAAATAAAACTATGTAGTTTGTTTAAATAAAACTATTATTTTAAGATTGCTAAAAATGTTTTTAGCAATCTTAAAATAATAATATAAAAATTTAGTCTATTAGTTTCAATAAAATAAAACTTTGGTTTAAATAAAAAATATCTTATTCGGGAATTAAAACTTCTTATAATGGCTGGATGTTTTATTCGGATTCGCTTTGCGACATTAATCGCATCTTTTTGTGTTGTTTGTGCAAAATCGCTTTCGTCTGACGAAATTTGTACTGTTGGTTCTTCGTGTAAGATTTCAGTGGACTGAGATTTGCCAATTTTAACCGTAAATTCTTTAATAGTTTGAAGAATTTTCTTCCAAGTTCATCAACATGATCATTTGATAAAAAATGAGTTTCCAATTTGTTTGCAATTTGGATGCCTTCAAGACATTTGGTGTTAATGTCGGTGGATCCTCCTCATCGCTGCTAATATCTTAGTCAGCTTCTTCTAGCGTTATCTCTAGCAGCTCTTTCTCATTCAGGGCTCTGTCTTCAGTCAATTCGATTATATCGGCAACACCAAAATTATCAAAACCCTCACCGCCAATCGTTTGAGCTATCATAAATATTTCTGAATTCACACCATCATTGGGAGTTACAAGCTGAGAAAATTATTTGTCACACAATCTGGCCAAAGAGCCTCCCAGCAAGCATTTAATATAGATGACTATTTGAAAATCAATTACCGTCATGTAAGGGTCGTTGTAAATTTTGTTTAATATCAATTGAAATGACTGCCTTGCATAATAAGTCTTAAATATAGCGATGATACCTTGATCCAACAATTGAATAAGCGACGTAGTATTAGGTGGAAACAATACGATTCATCGGGATGTTCCAAGTTTGGATGACCGGGAGCGTTGTCTATTAAAAGAAGAACTTTAAAGTGGATACCTTTGTACTTTAAGTATCGTTAAGCTCAACAATTGTGAAACCAATCAGTAATACTGGCTGAAGTGACCCCGGCTTTTTTATTCGCCATCCAGTGGACTCTTCATTGCTCTAGGACGTAGTGAGTTATTTATCACCAACGATCTTTAAAAAATTTTGTCGCCTGATGCATTATCACAAAGTAAAAATGTCACTCGCTCCTTACATGCCTGAAAACCTATAGCACTTTTCTTAGTTTTTGCTATGTATGTGCAACTTGGCATCCTTTCCAAAATAGACCCGTTTCATCGGCGTTAAATGCTTCATCTGTATTATATCCGCCTTCTTCAATTATTTTTGTCAGCTCCACAGGATATTCCCTAGCAGCTTCCATATTACCAGAGGCAATTTCACCTTTAATTTTGACGTTGTGCAATGCATGCCTTTCAAAAAAACAATGCAACCAGCCGTTGCTTGCAGAAAATTTAGTTTTCTTTCTTTAGCAGATTGTGCCGACGTTCCGGGTTTAACCCTTTTAATTTCTTCAAATATTCTTATATTATACATCTTAGCAATGCCACTACATAAATAGCCGTGACAATAGTCTAAAATTTCAAATCACCCATATAAAGAGGGTAATAATGATTTTTATTTTTCTATGAAACGTAAACAAAATCATATGGGATTTTAAAATGCATTATTTTGTGTTGTCTTTATTTACAATTTAAATGAAAATTTTTATTTATAAATATAAATAATTTTAAATTAATTATATCGAATTGAAGCTTAAACCCAATTTTAATTAAATTGAATAATCAATTTTGCAATTTTGTAAATTGATTTTTATTCTCCGTCATTGGCAAGCTTCGTTTGTTTTTTTTTTAATTTCATTTCGTAGATTACTAGATTAGTATACATAAACAGCGGTGATTTCTCATAAAACTAATCTAGTAATCTATGAAGTGAAATTAAAAAAAAAAAAAAATTGAAGACTTACGATGTTTTTTTTTATTTTTTTTATTTAAAATAACTTTAATTTATTTATTTTATGTAATTACAATCTAGTCTCCTGGACTAATGAGCAATTTGTTTCTGACTTAATTTACTAACTTAAATTAATCTATGGCTTCTTTCCATTGGCGTTCCATAGTGTCTGGTAAATTGAAGTAAACAACATCTTTGTAGTGGATTTTAGATCAGACAACGCTGTTTAAACTGACAATCACACCAGCTTAAAAGGTTTGGTTCTTTTAAGTCTGCGTACTAAATTCGTGATGCTTAGGAGCTGAGTTGTCTCAATGTTCACATGTTGGCGGAGCCTTTCTTCATGTCTACGTACTTTTCCTGGATTTCTTTTAAGATGAGGTTCACTTTAAGGTCCCTATGACGGTCATTGTTCCAAAGCTGAATACCATAAGTCCAAATCGGTTTCAATATTTGCTTATAAAGTAGAAGCTTGTTGTATGTTAATAAAGAAGGGTTCCTTCCCATCAGCCAATACATTTTTCTGTATTTAACTCTTAATTCTTCACTTTTCTTCTTGACGTGTGCTTTCCATCGTAGGTTAGCTAGCATCCAGGGTCATGTCGAGATACTTAGCGGTGTTCGCATGCGGTATTATTTCCCGATTTATGGTAATCGGAATATGTTCGAATCGTCTGTTTGTAAAGTTGATGTGAACTGATTTAGCTTCATTTAGTTGTATTCTCCATCTTTTTGTCCATTAATAAATTTAAGTTGTAGCTGATTGTAACTTCTGTGTTGATTCTTCGTTGCTTTTTCCAATAGCTAATATCGCCGTGTCATCTGCAAAAGTCGCCATTGTATTGTTTTCTAATGTAGGAAGATCATAAGTGTATAGTAGGTATAAAACCGGCCCAAATAAACTGTCCTGTGGAACTCCTACATTAATTTATTTCAATTCAGAAAATGTATCATCTAACTTAATTTGCTAAGGAATGGGTTTCTTTCTTTCTGAATGATTTTTTCACTTAACGTTAGAAGTATTGGTGAATGATCAGAGTTTAAATCATGGCTTTCATCTACTTGTACATAATTTTCAGATATGTTCTTTATTATGAAGAAATCAATCAGACCTAGTACTTTGTTTGGATCAGTTGCCTAGTAGGTTGGTTTTCCATTTGAGAGGGCATCACAACTGCATTTCCTGATAGCTTTTAGGAGTTCTTTACCCTTAGTCGTTGTTAATCTGGATCCCCAGTGGACATTTTTTGCATTAAAGTCTCCTCCAAGTGCAAATCGCTTTCCTAATTTACTGACGAACTCGAGATAATCTTTCTGTTTTATTGAGTGCTTCGGTGGGCAGTAAATACTAGCAATACAAATAGAACTACTTTTGGTTTTGACAATAACAGCGTTGCTTGTATTTCTTCCGTTTCATATTTTAACTCCTCATAGTGATGAATACTATTTCTAATTATAACAGCACTATCTCCCTTAGCAGTGTTTCCAGGGTGAATAGCATGATATATTTGATAATTTTTCTATTTAATGATTGATTGTCTAGTGAAGTGTGTCTCTGTGATGAGACATACATCGATTTTTTCTGTGTCCAGGACCACTTGCAGTTCTTGTTGATGTTGCATCAGTCCATTAGCATTCCAACATAAGATTCTAAGATCATTGGCCATTGTTCTGTTTACGGATGGCTCTCTTAGTGCTGTACTCTAGTTTCTGCAATCGCTCATCAAATGTATTTAGTCTGTTTAAAATTAATTTATGTGTTTAACTTATATCGTCATTTTGAGCAATTTTTCCTGGATTTCCGTTCCTCATTATTACTTGAGCAAAAGTCATTTTACCAAATTATCCTTAAATAGTTCCCGACACTCTACGATTTACTTCGGGTTCATAGCAATCACATTGTTATTTTTGATGTTTTGCAGTTCGATAACAACGCTGCATCCTATGTAGTTAACCGGATGGTTTTTTCACAGTGAATGCATTTAGGTTGAACATTTTGGGCTTTTACACAATCTTTGGTATGATGTTTACTTAAGCATTTGAAATAACTGGGTTCCCTGTTGCAATATTTTTGTGTTTGTCTATATGCTTTGTGGTATAAGCTTAGATCTTTTTAGAGGCTGAACAACCACTTTGCACCCCAAGATGTACTTAATTTGATAAATTTTTTCGATATCTTCATCAGTATCGAAGGTCAACATAAACATGTATAGAGGTACTTTCCCTCTCCGTTTTAGCTTAATCGATGCTTCAGTTACCTTAAATCCTTTTGCTTTCAGGTCATCAATTATTTTTTCTGGTTTACATGTACATTGTAAGTTTTAAGCCATGACCCTTATTGGTCTGGTTTGTTTGTCTTCAAACGTGTGCCAAGCACGTTTTTCTTCGTTTAACATATTTGTCATTTTTCTGTAAGTTTCAGCATCTTCCAAATTTATTTTGATGTTGTTTCCATTTATCACCTTTGCAATAAACTTATCACTAGTAGTTCTCGTAGAGTAAATCGTAGTCTTTGACTTCATCTATTACTATTGGTGGTGGAGGAGGTATTTTTGTTGGTTTTTCTGGATAATATTTGAAACATTATCCTTTAATTAAGGTGGGGAGGGCGTATTATTCCGTTTCCTTTTTTTCTCCGACCTTTAACTCTTATCCACTCAGTTTCTCGAGCTAGTCCTTTTTCATCAATATGATACTCTTGTGGAGTTGTATTCTGGTTAGGAGTAGAACCGATGTCCTCCTTTGGCTTAAGAACTTTAACTTCGTTTTCAAGCGTCTTCATACGCTCCTGCATCCAAGCAATTGTAACATTCAGTTGCTTGTTTAAATTGTTGGCTTCAATTAATGTATTATTAGCTTTACACAATTCATTGGGAACCCTTTCTTCGTTTGTAGAACGAGTGTTGTGGCTGCTGGCCCCAATGGAGGGACGACCGCCTCTTATCGGAGGATACGATACTTTCTTACTCCTCTGGAAGGGATGTGAATTATCCTTTTCTGTTTCACTCAATTGAGCTTGTTTATTCACCAACATATCTTGGGATTGGTTAAAATAATTGTAGTATAGCAATGGCTAGTCTCCCCCAGAATCCATGAGACCGACCTCCGAAGAGGGTGGATTTACCTGAGCAACGGGTTTACCACCTGGGATACTAGTTGCCATATTTGTTCCGCTCATTGCTCATTTATAGTGTATTGCATTCGGCTATAGTATTTCGCCGATGCTTCACATCGTTACCCGGGTGTTACCACGTGGAGGTATACTAGACACATTTGGTGGTTTCTACATAATTGCAGCGTTGGAATATAGGCTATGAGATACATGGCTATAGACGGTCAACCCCTACCCTATTGAGCCGCACCCAACACCCGCCTTACGATGTTGGCGAATAAAAAACAATTTACTGCAAACAAAATTTTATTAATTTCAATTAAAATTGTACACAAGCTGCAATTCGATATAATTAATTTCCAATTATTTATATTTATAAATAAAAATTTTCATTTAAATTGAAAATAAGGGCAACACAAAATAATGCATTTTAAAATCCCATACGATTTTGTTTACGTTTCACAGGAAAATAAAAATCTTTATTCTCTTCACAAATACCACTACAAATTATTTCTACAATAATTTTGAAAATTATTTAATCGGTTTGGTATGTTTAGTATTGCTCGTTTGGTTGCTGAGTTTGGTTATGTGGGGTTTATAGAAGACAAAAGCTATAAAAGTGGTTAACAGATTCTAATGACATTTTCCGAAGATGCGCTCTTTCGAGCTGCTATGATTTTACAATCAAAATAGCGCCTTATATCTGCCGTATTTTATTTAGTTCAAACTGATTAAATCAGTCATTTTGCTTTGTTCACCGGGTTTGTCATGACCATTCACAAAAGTTTTAATATTTAATCTTCAACAAGATTACCGTGGATGAGTAATGGTGATTTTAATGCGTACAGGGCAGGTTTAGATGATTAATATAACAGAGCTCTACTTTTCTCAACTCACCAAGACATGGCTGTACTGAAATATTTTTGTTTGTATTTCTCGTTGTCAACAAATAAATTATAAATTTCAGTTTTTAATTGAACAATTTATGTCGGTAAGGTTCATCCTCCAAATCCAAAATAGAATAGCTTATTGATTTTTTAAACGAAACATGTCACGTAATTTTATTACTGAGCGAACAGAGCCATCTATCTGCATTGGTTTCTCAGGCCCATACAAAGAGCTTGTAATGATTCAATAGATAGATACCTTATACATAAAGGTTTACACATAATTCTTTTGCGAGTTAAGCGTTAACTCGCCCGTTGTTGTTTTTTTATTCAGACAAAATTTAGCAGAGATGTTGTTTGATCGTGGAACACGGTGAACCAGTTTAGTACTGACCACTAAAGCCAAAAATGGTTCTAAAAAGGAGTTTATTAAATATACATCAAAAAGTAATTTCCCCAAATATTCAAAAACTATAGGCTAGATTTTTTAGTGCTAATGCATTTAGTAATAAGTCTAAATACATAGGTTATTCAAGTATCAAAGAATAGCTAATGGTTGGCATCCATTAGTAAACGTGAAAGTGCTTTCTACTGGATTTAATAGAAAGCACTTTCACGTTTACTTTAGAACTACCTTTGATTTTTTTATCGCGATGAAATTACAAAATGGACAACAGTGCGGCGCGATTTGAAAATAAATCATACTTACCGGCTGTATTAAACTAGTTCTCAAAATATATCCATTCTGTTTACACTTAGTGATTAGCAGCTATAGTTTCACACATTTGTACTTCAGTGTTTTTTTAGCATCGGTGGAATTTACCACTCATTAACAAATATAAAAGTAACTTCAATTTATTTCAATTTAACTCAAACGAAAAATAGTACAGGAAAAACGAAAAATATTTTGAATCTCGTGCTTAATGATAATGAAGCTTTTAACTTGTTTTTACTACATCTCTCTACATACTATATATCTATAATAGATAGGTACACAAGGAAAAAGCTTAACTGTTACATTGAAAAACATAAATTTTTCTTAATATACTAAATTTTATAATCTAACACAAAATTGTAATTTTAAAATGAAAAGCAAAAAATTGTTTTGATCCATGACAAAGTTTATAACATTTCCATTAAAACTAACAAGAAGAACGAATTAACAATTTTTTTTTTCTTTTTTTTTGTATAAGTTAAATGGAAGCACTAAAACTTTATTCATTAAAAAAAAAGTTTAAAACAGGGAATTAGGGTAATTTTTCGTTAATGTTGGTGTTTTCTATTTAGCTGTTATTTTAGTTATTAATAATACAAACAACGTACTATAAATCACATAATTTTGACATTCAACTAAAAATAATTTTCTGTTCCTGTATGCCATCTCAGCATAAATCTTAAGAAAACATTAATAATGCAATTCCTTGTCTATATTGTAAAGTCTCATACAAGACAACATACAACATTTAATAACATAATCTAGACAAAAAACTTATACAAATTGTTCTTAGATTTCCTTCTAAAAAAAATATATGTATGCATAAAATAAACAAAACAAAGTGGAAAATTAAGAAAAATGTTTTTCTTTATTTTATGTGTGCACTATAAACTTTTCTTCCATATTACATAAAAACAAACACAATAAATAGGATATAAAATAAACTTTATACTACTCTTACAAATGTAATTTTATGTTTTATAATTAATTGCACAAGATTAAAAAACAAAATATTTAAATTAGAAAGATTTACATTAAAATTAATTTTTAAGTTTTACTCTTTTACGTCTGGCAATTTATGAAATACAAGATTTATTTTGTTTTGTTGTGTTTCATACTATGTAGTGCTTGATGTTTTACTTTTTTTTTCGTTTTGACTGACGGAAACAACAAGTTAATTTTTATTGCTTGTGTTACAAGATGAATTTTAATCGGAAAACTTTTTTTTTGTTGAAAATTGAAATTGTATTAAAATAAAATAAAAAGTTTAAAATGTGTTTTTAAGAATAAATATTTTTTATTTTCTTTGAGCTTTATAAATCAAAAGTTTTAATGAATAAGGGAATAGTGTAAATTAACTGGAATTTTTTTGTTTGATTAACTGAGCCATATTGGATCAAAAGTTATACAACGCCTACGATCAGAGCTTTCTAATCATACCTCATAACTTTTTAGAAGCTTTGTTAGTGGTTTCTTAGCTAGTAGCCTTAGATAGACGTGTCGCGTTTTTGTTTGTTTTTTTTCATCATAGGAATAAAAAAAAAATATTAAATCGGATTTTGGGGGCATAAATTGGAACTCAACAGTTAAGTATTGTTCCTTTGTTTACGTTAACTTGGCATTTATTACTTTGGGTGGTTTTTTCTTTCTTTTCGTTTTAGATTTCCAGTAACCCCGTTCTTTTTGGATGAAGCGTTCCTTATCTTTATTTGTAAGTATTGCGCATCAATCACGTCGCATCGTGTTTACACTTGAGTGTAATGTCTTTTAACAACCCCAATGTAGTTTTAAAATCTATGTTAGTCGATAGGCCATTGTTAAATGTAGCTAGTTTCAAGTGCTTCAGTGGACATTTCTTGTTTCACTGAGACCTTTTTAAATCCAAATATCCCTAATTCAGCTTTGGCCATCAAAGATTATAATATATTTAGGAAAGGTAGAGCGGTACCTCTCCTTAATTATGGTGGTTTACATATGTATGTATGTTTGTAGGTGATCATATTAAGGCTAGATTAGTTGCCATACCTTCTTCCATTTCAGCATTGTTAGTATCGGATTTAGAGTTTTTATTTGTCAATGTTTTCATTAATGGTCGTAAAATTTTATTCGGTATCGTCTATAACCCACTAAAAACTAGTAAGAGGTCGTATGCACTAGGGCTTGTAAACCGGTTAAAACCGAACCCGATTTTGATTGTTTTAGGATTTTTCCAACAGTACAGAAAAAGAAGTTTCTACGAAAAACTGCGAATGTTATACGCCCTCGATTCTAAGACGCACCCGGTTTTTAGAAATCCTTAAATCTGAAAAAATGACCGTCTTAGAATCGAAGATATACGGTATATAAAAAATTTATGTGCATAACGTATAATCATAAGTGTGTTCAACTTTAAGTAAGAACTTTGAAAAAAATTTTATAGTTATTTATGCGTACATCAATAGCTTCGTGCAACCGTTAATCATATTTTAGTTTAGTCCCAAAATGACCTGCAAGAAATCAGGAGTATGGAAAATATTACCAAAAGAAAAGGAAAATACGGCAAAATGCACAATGTGCAATTCAATTTTAAAATGTCCAGGTGAGAACACATCAAGCTTAGCAAATCATCTTCGAGCAAAACATAACGTCGATGTTAAAAAAAATGAAGAACCTCTAGAGAAAAGAAAATGGCTGAATCTGGTATGCGTTTCTCAATAACAATAGATGAATGGACTAGCTGTAATGCTAAAATATATTTAAATGTAACATTATATTCTCAAGAGGACAGTTATAAGTTAGGCTTTACTGCCATACAAGGTTCATGTGATGCGTACCAGGTAATGGAGCCAGGGTTATGAAGAAATACGCTCAATTAAATGAAATAGAAAATTAATTTTGCCTGAACCATGCAATTCATCTGGTTGTTGTAGACACTTTTTAGAACAAAAATACTATATTCAATGAAGTTTCGGATTCTGTAAATACTGATGAGGATAAGTAGAAAATCAGTTTGATTGGCGACCATAATTTAAATACAGATGGTGAACAATTTAGAAGACGCAAACATTAATGAAATACTGCAGAGCTTTCGAAAGATTGTTAGATTTTTCAGAAAATCGCCAGTCGGTAAAAAACTTAAGCTTATAAACAATTGCTACCTATGATGGAGAGATTGGTACAACTTAAAGTTTGCATTAAAAGCTCATTGGAAGAAATGGGGCATGCTGATTTATACAACAAAAAACATTTTAATGTTTTGGTAAATCTAAGTGCAATATTAAAGCCGACAGAATTAGCAGTAAAAGAACTAGGCAAAAAGACTTCAACCTTACTTGCTGCGGAAGGAGTACTCACATTTGTATTTACTCAAATGAAGCAAAATACTACTGCTTTGGGAAAAACATTTTATAATTTCTTGAAAATAAGAATTTCTGAAAGACGAAATAAAGAATTAATATTTACAAAATGGAACTTTTCCACAAACAGATTTATTGCAACTTCCATATTCGCCTAAAACGCCGGCTTTGTCCTTTGCAACGACGTTGGATGCTAGATTATTCGGCGATCCACGAGTTGGTAAATGAATTGATGAAGAAGATATTGACGAAGGTAAAGTCGAACCAATAACATCCGGATCCTCATCTTTAATACCAAAATTACAGCATTCAATTTTGCAGCCTTGCAGGGTTCAAAGGAGTGCGCCGACGGTAGCAATTTCGAGCCATCCTTCCAAAAAAAGTTGAAAATGTTTGCGGTTACTAAGGAAAAATCAATAAAGATCACCAAGTTGTTTAATACTCTGGCATATCACTCATCATTAAAGCAGAACAAACGTTTTTTTTATAGTTTTGTTTATTTTTCTAGGTTAACAGCTCCGATATAGTTAAAAAATCCGTTTTTTTTATTGCTTATTTAAAGTCATGAAAAACCGACCAAACCCGGTTAACCGATTTTCCAATTCTCAAAAAACACGAAAACCGGTTTTTGAAATTTTCCGAATTTTTTTTTGGCAACCAATGATGACATATGTTGGTGACGGTGATGGCTGTTTGTTGCTATGCTTTATTATTGATTGTACAAAACTGTTGTAAAATTAGAAAACTTTAGGGAGGATTCAAATGGCACGTACAAGAAGTCACAGAAAAAATATTCAAAAAAAAAACTGGCTGTTTAGTTTATTAAAGTGCTTAAATGAAATTATTTTTGTAGGAATTGCATTTCTTCCCAAATTTTTGTACAACAATAGAGTGACCAATGCAAATTTATCATTCAACCGAGTGTCACACCCACTTGATTATTCCAACAAATCGGTAACTTAACAAAATAAACGAAAATTTGTATTACCCAAACACTTAAACAAGGCTCTTAAATCATTTACGTTAAATGCCATTAAAACTTTCTCCCGGACAAAATAAACACAGAAAAAAAACAGAACAATTTTCTTTTCCTGCCACACCTCCAAAATATAAATCACATTTTTATCTGTTATGACCACTGTGTTTAGCTCGAGAGAATGACGCAATAGAAAAATTATTATCCCATTGTGTTTGGCGATTTATTCATTATCTCGCACCCAAAACAATATTCTTTTGCGTAATAATCTTAAAGCGTTTGGATACAATAGTTTGTTCAAAACAAATATTGGATTGTTTAAGAAAAGCTTAATCAATGTTGTATGGAAAATATGAGGCGTAAACATTAGTGACTGTAAAGTTTACATTTAAACATTACTGTTAATTTTCACTTATGAAGCTAAAAATCGTTTGATTGAGATAAATTTGTTTGCTGGCAAGCTTTCAAGTACTTCCATACCGATCGTTTTGTTAATTTAATTTCAAATTTTTCCTTTTTTCATTCAATCGCTGTTTATTCATTATTTTCCGCTTTTGTATTACATTTTAGCTTGCAACGTCTGTACTTGCTGTCTTTATACAGTTTCTTTATTTTTCTTTACTTTTAATTTTCTTTTGCTAAAATAAACAAAACTCTTAACAGACAAATAGAATATTATTGTAGAATAAAAAGATACGTGCTTTTGTATGGCTTACGTACAATATGTGAATACGTAAATGTACATTCGAGGAAGATGAAAAACCTTTTTTTATCAATTTGACAGTAGACAAAATAAAGTTAAGAAATAAAACAACAATATAAAAAATTTTGCAACTAAAAAGCGTGATGATTATATGGCAGAGTTGAATATAACAGGAAGCAAAAAATATGTTGAAATTTAATTTAAATTTTTCTTTTGTTTTTCTTATTCATTACAAGTTTAACGTATGTTTTATGGATCTCAATCTTTTCTCAACAACATCCATACACTTAGTTAAAATACTGTGTTTTTCAGTTTTAATGAGATGGATGAATGTCGTGGTCTCTAGATTTGTTTATAAAAAGAATATGTAAACAGCAAAATGTCTGCATCCAAACCTTCTTATGATGGTTGGATATTGGCAAACTCGCAAAAATAAGCGTTATTCTGCATCAAGACTCTGTAGTAATCAAAAAAGTATTGACAAATTGTTTTATATTTCATTCATTATGTTTATTATTAGCTACATTTCTTGATGTTTGATTTGATCCGTATCAGAGTATCAGAATAAATTAATAATTTTATTGTAAGTATCACATCGTTTTTATGGTACGTATTACATAGTATTCCTCTTCGGTGACCATACCTATAAATATTAAATACAAACATAATTTTAAAGGTATTAAATGACTGTAAACTAACAAAGCTTAACTTACGATTTTACTTTCCGAAGGTCTATGTATATATTTAGGTAATCTATTTAGGTAATTAACCTCGCTGTTCAGATTACCAATTGACTTTCGAGACCTCTGTGGACGAAGTAAGTTTTCTAACGTAAGTAAGTACGTAACATAAAAAACGTTCAAATTTACATAGGCCAATAATAATGTTGTAATACGGCTTCTTTTGGGAGGCACACTGTAATAGGCATACTATCGAGGCGCAATGATGATTGGATGGGGTACCAAAGAGTGTTCGTAATTTATCACTAACTTCAGTGATTAAATTTTGTTTGTATTTCTCGTTATATTGTTGTTATAATATTATTCGTTTTAACAGACAAAAATAACACAAAAATCTACTGTTAAAACGAATAATATTATAAGAACAATATAACGAGAAATACAAACAAAATTTAATCACTGAAGTAAGTGATAAATTACGAACACTCTTTGGTACCCCATCCAATCATCATTGCGCCTCGATAGTATGCCTATTACAGTGTGCCTCCCAAAAGAAGCCGTATTACAACATTATTATTGGCCTATGTAAATTTGAACGTTTTTTATGTTACGTACTTACTTACGTTAGAAAACTTACTTCGTCCACAGAGGTCTCGAAAGTCAATTGGTAATCTGTACAGCGAGGTTAATTATATATATATATATATATATATATATATATATATATATATATATATATATATATATATATATATATATATATATATATATATATATATATATATATATATATATATATATATATATATATATATGGGGCATTCTCTGTCAAATCAGCCACCCCACCCTCACACTTCAATTTTTAAGATAAATTAACGTTATTGGGCTTAAAATTTTCGTTGAAGCTTCTTGTTTTTAGTACTGTATGGCATATGTGAATCTTTCAAAATAGCGGACCAGTAATGGCTGCCAAAAGGAAGAAACTACTCAATCAAAGCCGTTATTTGTATTCTGATTCGTATAAAAATAACAAATTGCTTCTTACAATTCACTTTTTTTATGTAATTTAGGTCGCTGATTATAAATCTATTCGTAGTTTTCAAATTTTCAAGATGGCGGATCCAAGATGGCGGCTGAAAAATGTAAAAATAATTTTATATCGACAGTTTGAGTCGGGTATGAATATAAGTGTTTTCGGGGTTGCTGATTACGAATTTGCTATTTGTTTTTTTGAAATTCCAAGGTATCAGATCTAAGCTACCAAAGAAAAATACTGTTCAAATCAACTACGGCAGTGTATAAGCAGTCAGTGAAAAGTTAAAATTGTGAAAAGAATGTTTAAGTGTTTGCATTACTATTTTTACTTGCTTTACGTTGATACTGCTTTGCTTTAAAAGAAATTTTCCAATTAAAACTGTTTAATATCGATATAACATTGTATGCGGTCTATGCAAATGTTAAATCACAGATTTTAAAAGCTAAATTTTATATAAAATGTAATTGATTTATAAAAATAAGTATGTAAAAAAGGTTGAATTAACTAAGTATATTCTTATAATAGTTGTTCGTTAATAATTTTGCAGTAGTTCAGAAAAAGTAAATTACAAGCTTTTGACAGAGGTTAACCTTTTTTTTAATACGATTTCTTCTTTCAATAAAACTACATTCTTATCACAATGCCAAAAAGACTCCATTCGGACAGATGCGCCAA
Source organism: Tipula vernalis (assembly GCA_958295665.1). Taxonomy (NCBI): domain Eukaryota; kingdom Metazoa; phylum Arthropoda; class Insecta; order Diptera; family Tipulidae; genus Tipula; species Tipula vernalis. The sequence continues at coordinate 173,412,236 of OY282559.1, forward strand.
TCCATTTAAAAAACCCGACGAGCAAGGTCACATTGGTAAATCTTTGAGACTAATACCGAAATCTATGCTAGAAGAGTATCCTGATTTATCTGAACATAGTAAGGTTTGCTCTAAATGTGTAAAAAAATTTAAAGATAAAACTGATGGTAATAATAGTATGTCCTTTGACGAATCAAATGATTCTACGATTCATAAGGAGACTCTGGACGATTTTGCAACGTATTTAAATGACAGTGCAGATTTTGATCCTGAAAAAGATAATCGAGAAAAATCACAGAGAGAAATGGAATTGGAAGTGATTCTTGATGGACTTAAAGACAAATTTTCTAATCTAAGCAACACAGGTCCTTTAAGGCTTCAAATTCTGACAATAGCTCCGTCAACATGGTCTGCTAGAAAATTAGCAAAAGAATTCGGTGCAACGCGATATTTGGCTGCCAAAGCTTAAAAAATTAAATCAACAAAACAAGGTATCTTACCTAATACAACCATGAAAGCAGGAGAAAATCTACCAAAAAATACTATAGATGAAGTAGTTGATTTCTATACAAGTGATATGAATGGAAGACTTACATCTAGTACAAAAGAGTTTGTTTCAGTCAATATGGAGGGTGAACGTGTACATCAGCAGAAACGTTTACTATTTTTAAATTTATCTGATTTGTACAGATTGTTAAACAAAATCACATCCTGATTGTGACATAGGTTTTAGTACCTTTGCTAAGCTCAGACCAAAATTTTGTATACTTCCTGGAGCTTCTGAATCGGAACAGACAATGAATCGGAATCATAAGATTCTACGGAAGCTATCACGGGCTCATTTGATCCCTTCCCCCTGATGGAGATCCTCGGCGAAGCTCTGGGTCCGTGTTGCTGGCTGCGTCCTCCTTTAAGATGCTGGGGGTATTTGTCCGCAGTGGTCCCTGGCTCCCAGATCTCCATTGACCACTCGTTTGGTTTCCCGCGCAACGAAGACAACGCGGCTTAATGGTGCCCTTTAAACCACATTTGTAGCAAAATATATCCGTTGGTGGAATAGGACAATCTAGGTAAGTGTGGCCAATATCTAAGCAGTTGTAACAAATAGGATATTGTCTCGATCCAGTGGACTGTTGTGGGACGCTACCACTAGGTACTGCTCGCTCTGTTCGCTCCGACGTACTCACTGAGGACCTACGGGTGACATTTAACGCAGACACTGCGCACTCAGGAGCAGATTCAGGTGGATAAGCATTCGCGTATGGCACGGACATTCCCTTATCATCATAATCACCAACTGATAGCTCACTAATTCCGCGTTTGACGTACTGTGAAGGGTCCGATGAAACACGGAAGCGCTTTAGAGTGTCCTCCCAGGCAGTGCAGCTCTTTATCAGTTCCCCTATGCTATTGAAATGGCGATCTGTCAGGTGGTATTGTAGAACAGGTTTCATATTAGATAATAATAATTGTATTAATTCTTCGAGAGTAAGGCCCCACAAGTGATGGTAAAAATCAATGAAATTCTCGTGCGGTTGCTGTTTTCTGGCTTCGACTGCCCTGCGAATCTCATAAGGAGTTCGGCGATCTTTGAATCTGTCAATGAAATCCCTTCTTAGATCGGCCCACATGGCTCTGGGATGATGCCGACGATAAATCCAATACCATTGGAGGGCCACGTCTCGTAGCACCGTACTCATCTCCGTCATAATTGCTTCTGCGGGCATATTCATTGACGAGGCCACGGTTTCCAGTTGGAAAATGAACATGTCAACCGTGATACCTGACGTGGTTCCCCCAAATGTGATTCCGCTACGCGCAAGATACCTGGGACCGGATATGTTGACAGCATGCGCAGGTACACTAGAAGGTTCGCCATAAGATGGGCTGGAATTCACTACATCAGTGGGGTTAAACGTGCTATTGAGGGGATCATTTGGAGACCGATTCCTATCGGAATAAAGATTCCTACCGGTGAGAGGACCAGCAGACGTATGACTGATGGCGGGTGTAACCTGAGTAGTAGTCGCCGGTGTCGGATTCGGAATGATGACCATAGAAGCACTATCCTGAAATTGTACACGAGCCACAGGAGGAGGAGACAGTGGCCTAGAGATAGGCGGCTGAATAGCGGTAATCTTCACCGGCGATAATGGGGTTCGAGCCGACAAATGAAGTTGAAGAGCCTCCTGCCTTTGAGTCAACGCTGCCATTTGCGCGGTCAACTGGGTCAACTGAGTCATCATTGCGGTCAACATATTGGGTTCCGACTGGAAGGACTGGTCCTGTGGAGCAACGGTGGCATCGGTTTCGTTGTGTTTTAGGTCTATTGCATTAGCTGGAAATATTGATGGGTTAGCATCAGACTTGTTTTCAATTTCAGTTTCCGGCTCGATGACCGGCCTGGTTTCTATCTCCACTCGCTTAGTGACTTCAATAGATTTGTCCAACGTGTCGGAATTGTCCAAATACTCCTCAAGAGTTTCTTGTAACTTCAAACAAGGTTGCAGCGTCTGTTGCGCTAATTCTCTATAAGTAGGAGATTGAGTTGCTCGCTCTAATCTTCCACGCACGTGTATCAATCTAGATACGATTCGATGAGCCTCGTTTGCTCCACAGGACCAGTCCTTCCAGTCGGAACCTAATATGTTGACCGCAATGATGACTCAGTTGACCCAGTTGACCGCGCAAATGGCAGCGTTTACTCAAACTCAGACCTACCAATCAACCAATTAACAAATTTTTTTGTCGGTATTGGCACTTCGAAAGAAATGTTACCCCCGCATTTCTTGTTTTCAAAAATTAACCATTTTAAGCCAATTTTCGATTGATTTTCACCCGAACGATAACAATTTTTTGGAACCACTCCTAAAATGTTTTCCATTAAAAAGTTCTTCCGGAAAGCCTTCATAACGGCTTGTGCGAGTGTAAAAGATTCTAGAAATGGGTTAATATTTGTAAAAGTTAGAAAGTCTCCCATAAATTGTATACACCCACAACGAAGGAGAACAACATCTTTAATACAAAAAGTCATTAACTCATTTCTATTATTAAAAATGAAATTATTGGCCGACCACCTTTCATGTCAGCACTATAGTGGCAGGTTTTTTACACAAAACGGGGGTCTATAGCCGTACGTCCTCGATTTGGCTACTACTGCGTAAAGTCGGATGGTAAAAGTAAACTGCGAAAGAGTTGGGAGTACCTTGAGCCCCAGAACAGATTGCATGGATTAAAAAAAAAATATATATATACATATATAGAATTTCTTTTAATTTGCCTATCTTCTGGCAATAAATCAAGAACTGATTATAAAAAGTTGAGTAAAGTTAGCCACTAAAAGAGGTAGAATGAAAATTAATTCTACAAAATTGACACCAAACATGGTTTGATAAAAATTATTTGATTTGATAATTTGTGTAAAATTTTATATTAAAATAATATTTTTGTAAATAAGGCTACCTAGTACTGGTCAAAATGAAATTAATGACTTTTATTATTTTGCAATTAATTGGGGAAAAAATTCGAATTATTAAATGTGTAAATCGCATTAGAATTTCGTTCAATTTTAAATTACTGAATTTTTTTAAATACACTGTTCAAAACAATTTGTACACTCGCGTAAATTTTTGTTTAAACTTACTTTGCTAAGAATGGCACACCGGTATAAAATATAGTAATCAGTTGTATACTTTCCGAACAACCGCTACCGTACGCCTGTTGAAAGTCTATGAATATACTGTGCACATTTTTATTGTAGGTACATTGTTATAATTTTTATCGCAAATTAAGAAAATCAAAAAGTAATTTTACCAGAAATTTTCCTATTGTTTGTGCATTGTATTCCTAATGTTCTGCCCTCTAGTTATCTAATAATTAAATTAATTTGTGTTTTCAAGAAAAAAAAATTTAAACAGTAAACAATAATTTTAATTAATTTACTTTGAAGTTAATATTTCCGAAAATTGTAAGAGAATTTAATCCAGTTTCGAACTGATGAGCTTTTGATTATGAAAAAATCAGTCTTCTCATCAGGCCACGGTGATTTAGACAGAATGAACCGTGCGCAGGTTGAATTAGCGAATTATACTAATATTATTCCTGAGTAAGCAAATATATTTTCAATTTTATTTTTAATAATTTTTCTTTTCAGAATTAAATAATTGATTCAAGGCAGAGTAGAAAAAGAAAAACTAAAAAAAGGAAACACTAACTTACATTGCGATACTTTTTGTGTTCCCTTACTAAATTACGAAATAGTTTCACCACCTCACTCACGGTTTAATGAAATTGTGAATATTGTCATACTTTTATCTTTCGTTTAAGTGGACTATCACTTTGAACAATACAAAACCTTGCAGCTACCAATTTGTTGTTATTCAAAAAATGGCAACAACAAAATTCTAATTAAAATAAAATAAAATACGCATCGTTATAAGAACGTAAGTACATTTTTCAATAAAAATAATTTCCGAAACATGAATTTTAAATAAATTTTCATTAAAATATACTCCAACCAATTGATATTAATTGGTTTAATATTAAATTACAGATAATTTTTTTATTATAATTTTAAATTATATTCACAAAGCATTGTATAGAATATGAAACAAAATATTTTTTTATAAAAATTGTATGCCAGGCGTTCTCTTTATGTAAAACGATATAATTTTTTGAATAAACATAATAAGTATTTCGTATTGTATTAGCCATTATGCTTTTTTTACTACAAAATGTAACACTATAACATATATTTCATTTAATTTAATGTACATTTTTAATTAAAAAAACAATAAGTGAGAAGTGTGTTATATGTATAACAAGGGTGTGTAACGAAATGCTTGTTTTCAAAATCCAGATTTGTCAAAATCCTGTTTTTTTTGTTAACCCTGATTTTCAAAAGTTTTCAAAAACTCGGTTTTTAAAATCCCGGATCTGCAAAAATAAAAATCCCGTTTTTCAGAAAATCCCGATTTTTATTTTATAGGTGTACTATGAAATCCCGTTTCAATATTAAAATTTTCCTTCACCAAAATTTAAAAAAAAAACAGGATTTTGAAAACGGGGATTTCTTAGTACAACCCGAATAACAAGGAACATCAAGCTCATATAAAGTAACTATTCATAAATATGTTTGTTTATTAACATTCTTTTATTCAAATTCTAGATCTGAACAATATTTTTTTTTCATGTCTATTGACATGATTCATTATAGATTTTACGGAAGCTCCAAAGATATTTTATCGTTTTTTGATGTAAAACATCTTACATTTTAGTATGCACAGGAAGTTACCTTCGCACTTGCGATGTCAGACTGTCACGTTACCTATGTGAGTTTATAGTATTCCGTGTCTATGGATGCACGGTAAAAAAAAAATCGAAATATCTTAGAAATACCAAAAAGAACGGCCATATGAAAATTAACTATGATTTTCACCTCTCTCCGCTCATAACATACATATTGTACAATTTATCGTGAACAACTCAAATATTTTGTAGAAAGCTATGGTACACTTTAACATGAAATTTTTTTAAAATTATCGATGCATTGTTGTCCTTTTGTGGTTAAGGGGATTGTTGGAATTCATATACGCAATTGGAATATTGAATGCAAATCAGAAAAGAAAAGAATATTTTGTACATTTAATTTTATTTTTTATTTTTTGAAACATGCTGTAGAATTTATTTTTTTTGGAACACACTGTTTTTTTTAAATAATTTTTGAGTACAGTGTATGACTGTTGAGAAAAAGAGCAGTTGGTTTTGTATCGTTGAAGGGTAAACATGTTTGTGTGGAAATAAAAATTAAAAATTTATGAAAATAAAAAATCGTGTATTTTTTTAATACAATAATAAAACGAAAAATAAGAACGCAGCTCCTGAAATAAAGTACATTAACAGAGATTACTACGAAAAAATCTCTACAACCTTCCAAAAGTGCTCGTTTGCCGTTTATGTAAGCTGGAGAACTTCAGATATAGTGATCCAAAAAAAAAGTATACACCTCGTCCTCAAAAATATGTAATTTCTTAAAAACTTGCGTACATAGTGAATGTACTAACATTGTTTCTAATTCTAGCATTTGTGCGCAATAAAATGATGTTCGATAATTTTTTAGCGATCAATGGCACTATTCTGGTTTTCTCGGAGAATTGCGAATTGATTTATTGTGACTTTTTAGTGTATTTTGGTATTCTTTTTTCGAAAGTATACTGAGCGATTGGTATTTTGTTGATGTTTTGGAAAAAATAATACCAAAATACACTAAAAAGTCCCAATAAATCAATTTCCAATTCGTAATTCCCGGGGAGAACCGACGAGTTTCGAAAGAAATTGCGAAAAAACGCGATTATGTGTAAGACAAGTACGACAGACAATTCGCAATGATTAAAAATGTTCTTTTTAACATATTTTAAATTCTCGAAATTCGTAACTCGTAATACGAGAGACAGAAAGACATATTTTTTTTAGAATGGCTTAACCGATTTTCGTAAAACAACTTTTCGTTGACAGTTTAGTATTTTATCTTTACAAAGACACCTTTATCATTAAAATCTATACAGAACTTCTCAAATTAAAGCAATCATAGCGAAATGCGATGTTTCGGTGAAAACAATTGACGTGCTGCAATCTCCTGTAGAAAATGACGTTGACCGATATTTGCCATCAGTAACTTATCAAACGTTGACCTGAACAAACCTCTATCAGTTTCATTCGTTGTTTCCTCAAAATCATAGATACTACTCCACAAAAAGCCGCACAAGTTGTTGCTTTATTGCCAGAAGGACGCAATCAACGAGAAGTCGCTCGTCAGCTAAACATGAGCCAATCTTCTGTCTCAAGAGTATCCACAAGGTTTCAAGAAACTAGTACTGTATTAGCGTTTCTGAGAGGGGCGATCGATTTATCGTCCTAAATTCAATGCGAAATCGCTATACCCCGGACGTCAATGTGCAGCAGAAGCTAAGACAAGTTCGAAATTTAGGTGTTTGTCCATGGATAGTAAGAAGACGCTTGAAGGAAGCCAACTTCACTCCAAGACGGCCTTCTAGAGGCTCAAAATTCACAGCACGACAGCTCAAAGAGCGACTCGAATTTGCTCGCGAACACATCAATTGGAACATCGAGCAATGGTGGTCCGTTTTATTAACTGACGTGTGACAGAATATGTCTCCATGGCAGTGAAAGGAGGGACCGGGTCTACCGGCGTCCGGGAGAGCGATTTTCGCAGTGCTGTTTTGCTGAAACAGTCTCGAACGGCGGCGGTTTGTGCATGGTGTGGGCTGGCACATCGCTTGAGGGAAAATCAAATCTTGTTTTCATACCTGGTGGAGGCCGTAGAGGAGGTCACCCCAGCCCTGAGCTTTTGGAGAAGACCGAATTTGGAGGTTCCGGACAAATACGATTAAATTTCGCTTACGGCAGATGTTCTGAAGAGCAATGAGTTACCATTGTCATCCATCACAATCTGGCCAACAATTTTCGGTGAATTATTTTTCGATGAACTGTTATTGCGAATTTCTGTTCGCAGAATTGTGCTTCGATGCATTTTTGGGATTCCCTTCTCCCCTACTATTTCATGATATATTTTTGTTGTCTTCGTGTGATGGTAATTTGGACATACCATGACATTTATATCTCACCCCGCTTGATAGTTGGAGTTTTATTGGGAATTCGTAATAGAGGTACGGGTGTACGGAATTTGGGAATACAGACGTATGGATATTACTCTATCTATGTAATATAATGAGCTATAAACCTGAAAACTTGTGATATTATGACCATATCTAGTGAGGTCACCGCGAACAAGTGAATTGGTATCCATATTAATCGGGTTGGCTGTTATTATGAAGTGTAACAATACATACAGTGAAATTTGGCAAAATTCGTTTGTAAAAGGAATCTGATTGAAGGAATTCAATTTGAATATTTGTTAATTTGGTTTGAAAAATGGTTAACTTGACTTGAAAAAGGTATACATATATTGAGTTTTATCAATATATGAGACACTCATAACGGATTACTTTATAATAACGTTAATGAACAAATCAACATTTAATATTATTTTGCGGTGTTACGTTTGAATGTATGCAGTAGAATAAAATAATTTTATGTTTTTCTTCCTTTATACAGTTTTGGACCATGTGAGTTTAATTAGATTATAACGCTAAAACAACTTATTACAAATTTAAATATTCTAATCAATTGATTTTTTCGGCCGAGTCTTCTTTCGGCTCAATTGATTACTATTACTGATTCTTAATTAAATATTATAGGAGTTAATTAAAAAAACGGTTGATATTGAACAAATAAACGAATACTACAATAGAGATATAATCAAGCACTGATATGACGAAATGTATTGTAAAGACTTTAATACATTAAAGTTATGGAAGGCACGGTCCTTTCATTGGCTATACTTGCAGTAAATAATGCAGTTGAAGTTTTAAAAATTGTTCACAAAGTGAAATTTGAACAAATATTTTTCCAAATTAAGTTACTTTTTAGTAAAATGTAACAAATAATATTTTTTTTAATTTGTAGATCAAAAATTGGTGGTTTTATTACTGTGTGTTAATAATAATTTTTATTTTAACTGTCATTAATTTAGGTTATTATTGGTAAACATTTTTTGTATAATATATGAAATTGTTAATAAACATAGAAATACAAAATTAAAAATTAATTGTGTTTTATACAAAAATATTAGCTTTTAATTACAATAACTGTGTAACACATTTCGCTAAATTATATTGAGTTTATTTTGTTGTTATGTTAATATTTACCTCAATTAATTGCCAAATATTAGTTTTTACATAGTGACGATTATACAAATCAAAATAAATTTCAATTAAATAAAAATGATTGTTCAGATCCAGCTGGTCATCTGAAAGAAAATAATTAAATTAGTTTTAAAATTGTTAACAATTGAATTCAATCTTTATCTTATGTCATTACCACCTATGTAACTCATTCAACCTAAAATAAAATTACATTAAAATAAATATATTTAAAGCACGCCAAATGTAAAAGAAAAATTGGAGGTGTGGCCAACACACGACTTTCTTTTACGAATAGAGAATTTTGAGAAATTTTATTTAGTTAATTTTTTATTTATTATTTTGATTTGTTTTTAATTTTTGGAAACATTTTGTAGTTTGTAGTTTTTGTAAACCTTATACTTCTTAAGATATTTGCAAAATAAATTTTCTGGACCAAGGGAGTGACCACTTCCGGTTAGCAGATTTGGAGTAAAATTCACTGGGACCTCCCAATTTATCAAAAAAGCTTAAATCTGAAGTTTCAGTTCGATTGGTTAAACCATCTGGGCTGTAGAGAGGACACAGACTGATAGACAGACACCATTTCGAAACCCACTTTTTCGGACTCAGGAGACCTCAAAACAGATAAATCTCTAAAAATCTCAAGGCCCAAAATTTTCATGATTACTATACTTTATTTTACTAGAGTAAAAGAAAGTAAAATCCATCGATTTCGCATAATCCCTAGCAAATTTGATTAATAAGTGCAAATCACTTGATGTATCTTAATTAATGCATTAATTTACCATTTCAACTAAATCTTGAACTGTTTCGCGCACAACCAACTATAACATTATATTTGCTATTGTTGTTTGCGAAGTAGTGAGATTGCGGTATGTAATCGAATAAATTTTATGGTTTTTTATAATTAGCAGTTACGAGTATCAAGATCGATAATGGTAGTGTGATGGCTGGTCTCCACTTGTATATTTTTCTCTTGACAAAAAATAAATGACAAACGGCTCCTGACATTTTTAGTATATGTATTATACTTACTAACACTTATAACAAATAATTATATTTTCTCCGTTTTGATTACGTAGAAAAATTATTTGCTTTTGTCATAATAGATAGTGTGGTCATTTTGCGACAAAATATTTTGTGATAATTTCTCTACCTTACTTTCTTTAATTTAAATTAATCATTTAATTACCTTTGTGTAATATTTTTTAATAATATTTTAATAGATATTAAGGGTTTCGTTTGTGTTGTGTTTAGTTTTTTCGTTAATATTGTTCGTGTTGTAATAATTTTCTTGTTAATATTTTAGTTTTAGTTATTATATTTCATTTTTAGTTGCATACTAGTAATTAAAAATATATATAATTTTATTGAAATTATGGACGAATATGGCATTGAAAGTATATTGCAATACGATATCATATGTTCGCAGCATATATTTTTGTTGTCCTTATTAGCAAATTTAACAGATGATTGTGTCGAAAGACCTGCACGGCGGTATTGGGTACATCCTTTGGGATTAAGGAGAAAACGTCAAGGCTTTTTCCACAATCTTGTGCGAGAAATGCGTTTGAAAGATCACGAGACGTTCCGAAATTTCCATCGGATGTACCCATTTGAATTCGACAAATTGTTAAATATAATTGGGCCACACTTGCAACGGGACGCAACACAGCGTGAAGTTGTTACGCCAGCTGAAAGATTATCTTTAACTTTGAGGTAAGTTTATTGTTTCATAATTTTATATACACTTTAGTTATGCATTTCTATATTTCCAGATACTTAGCTAGTGGGGATTTCATGGTGTCCATTGGTAAATATGGATATCGCATCGGGAAATCCACTACTTCTAAAGTAATAAGTGAGACATGCACTGTTATTTGGGACTGTCTTTTACCTATTGTATTGGCCCCCAAAACAGAAGCAGAGTGGCGAACAATTAGCTCAGATTTTGAAGCAATATGGAATTTTCCAAATTGCTTAGGAGCTATAAAGGGAAAACACGTTAATATCCAGGTATTATTAATTACATAAATATAAAATTTAATTATATTTTCATTTCAGGCATTTGGTAATTCGGGATCCAGCCAATTTAATTACAAACACCAACATTCGGTTGTGTTAATGGTTGTGTGCAATGCCGGTTACCGTTTTACTATGGTGGATATTGGTAGTGCTGGCCGAAATAGTGATGGAGGAATTTTCCGAAAGTCCATTTTTGGATCTGGAATCCTAAACAGATCGGCCAGCATGAATTTCCCCGCAGATATGAATCTACCAAGGCGTAATACAGGTAGGTTGCCTCTTGATAAGAAAATTTTTAACTATCGGTTATCAAGATGTCGGCGTACAATTGAAAATGCGTTTGGAATTCTAGCTTCAAAGTTTAGAATTTTCAGACGACCTATCAATACAAGCCGTCCAACCGTTTTAAAAATAATTCAAGCGTCAATCTGTCTTCATAATTGGATGATTGACGAAACCACCAGGTATGTTGATCGTGAACTGATAGATCGAGATGCTATCAATGGAAGAACCGTTGAGGGACAATGGCGTTCTGAGTTCCACATGCAATCAATTCGAAGACTGGGTGGTAATAATTCGACACGCTACGCTTATGAAATAAGAAAAGAATTCACAAATTATTTTATCAACGTCAATCCACTATCATGGCAAGAAATGTTTATAGAGTAAGGTACCTATTTCATTTCAATAATTACATTCATTTTATTAACAGGTTCATTTTTAAATTGGCATTTTAAATTTACTTTACTAATAATAAAATAAAATATCAGAAATATGTTTAAAAATATCGATAACAAAAAAAATTATTTCGGGTCCATTACAGCATTTATTTCCTTAATTTTTTTTCACTTCGGCATCCGGCAAACATCGCAACATACTTTCATACTTTCCTGCAATATATCTGCTAATATAGTCAGGTGAACCAGGTGAAGATGTAGGTGGATCTGTAGACGGAGGTGCACACGTCGCACGAAACATCTCCCATGCCACTTTCTGTTGCTTCCCGATGTCGTCAACAATTTGACGTATGTGACCAGGAGTGTACCCGTGGGTCAATGTTGGACGAGGAGTTCTGTTGGCTCGTTTTTTTTCTGATACTTTAATTGTCCCTGCGTTGCTGCTTGATGCACCAGGCAACGATTCCAATCGAGTCGTATTTCCTGCACAGTTTTGTGTTGATTCAGCAATAGACTCGATCGACAATGTCGTTGATCCGGCCGTTGAAGATTCAAAAGCAGGGGCAACGACAATGTCGCTCGAATCTAACACTTCAAATGTACTGTTATCCTCATCATTGAAATAGGGCAGCTCTGGGAATAACACAATCTTGTCATGTGCGTCTTCCATTATTTCAACACTAAAATTATCTAAAAATATTTGTGCTGAATTTTGGACACTTGGAGCCGCATAATTAGAAATAACCGTTCTGGAATTAAATTAAAATCAGATTCATTACAAAATAAATAAATAATATTTATAAAATGGTACTTACTCCGAGCTAATGAAGTATTTTTTAAAATACTCCATTTCCTTTAAAAATTGAAGATTTTCCACTGTAAACTCCTTTTTTCCATCTCCACTCTTCCCATTTCGGCTGCTTTTTAGAGTTGTGTAGCGCCGTTTCAGGTTGCGGTACATTTTTTGGACGTCCGGATGACCAACTTCAATTTCAACCGTTTGCCACAGTGCAGCCCGCTTTGCCATATTTTTAAAATGGGGATGGGTAGCATCCACCAACAATAAAAATTTGGGGTCCTTCAATATGTTTATTAATTTCTCTTCGATTGCTGAAAAATATTAAAATATTAATACAAGAACAAAATTATCAACCTTACTTCCCTAAAATAAAATTAATAAATTAAATTGTTATAAAATATTTTAGCTCATATAAAACCCAGTGAACGTCATCTGGCCATCAGCGATACATCTACTCCGACTGAAATTACAAAAATACCTAAAATTAAAAGTTTGCCGGCAAAATAAAATATGTACACATATATACATATATATATATATATATATATATATATATATATATATATATATATATATATATATATATATATATATATATATATATATATATATATATATATATATATATATATATATATATATATATATATATATATATATATATATATATATATATATATATATATATATATATATATATATATATATATATATATATATATATATATATATATATATATATATAATATATATATATATATATATCGCACACCGCATGCAATAAAACGATAAGTACTACTTATCGCGTTATTGCATGATTGCATTTTCTTATAGTTCAGAGAAAGTAGTACATCCCAGTTTAGCTCATTTTTTAAAATGGGTCCTCCCGAGGGATGTTGTATAACTTTCCAATAATATGATAAGTCATTTTTGATTTTTTGTTCCAGTTATAAATACTATAACTTGACTTATAGTTTTCTTGGTTGAAACAAATTGAATTCTCAATATCGTATTTCCAATTATCGTTTTCTTAGTAGGCAAATAATTTTTAAATGCTACTGTAAGAATAAGTTATCGCTGTTTATGTGACAAATAATTTTAGGTTTTAACTACTATAAGTATTACTTACAACACTTTTTTATTGGAAAATATTTGCAAGTAGACATCGTAACTCTTGTTATATTTTCATTGCATGGATGAAACAAATGTTTCATTTTTTCACTAAAGTTTGTTATCTCAAGAAATATTGGGCTAATCGTTTATTTTTTTTTTTAAATTAAAGTTTAAAATAAAATATATATAAATGGATATACAATTGTGCGAGGTAGAGTTAAATTTAGAAGATAACGATTCGGGTAAGCACCGAATTCAATTAAAAAGAGCTATATTGCAACGTAGAAATGAGTTTTAAGTAGGTACCTATTTATTAAACTTCGTTACAGATCCATTTGCGTGTTACGGTACCGATTCAGAGTACCACCTTGATACAAGTGTATCTTTGGATTCTTCTCTGAATACCAACGCCTCGTCAAAAAATACAACTCAGGCAAGAAAGCGAAAGAGAAACATCAATAGCTGGAAAAGAGTGAAATCTAAAAGGCAAAAAAAATTTGGAGATAGGCATATGAAAATGCAGTAGGTCGCGAAGTCCCCGCAAAAGTGATGAAATCAGGATGCACTGAAAAGTGTCGATTACGGTGCCTTGAAAGAATACCACAGCGAGTTCGAAACTCAGTTTTTAATTTGTATTATAAACTTGGAAACAAAGAGCACCAATGGGATTTTATTGCCCAGTCTGTGCAGGTAATCGATAAAAAAGTTACCAAAATCTGTAGCGGAGAAAGTCGGCGAAATTATTCTCGATTGTATCATCTTATTTCACCAGAAGAGAAAAATATTACAGCTAATCGAGTGTGTCTAAAAATGTTTTTGGACACACTGGCAATCTCCAATCAAGTGGTAGATACTGCCATTTCGAAAGCCGGAGATGGTGGCAACGATAATCGTGGTAAGATATTTTTAATTTAATCTAACATATTGAATTTGAAACTCCCATGATAAATTAAGCGATCCGTGCCTATTGCTGAGTTACTATTTTCTTAAACTTGCTCTTCCACCATTCTCTCATTTTCCGCCTACAAATTCGTTTAGCTGCTGTTCTTGTAATGTAATTAGGCTCAAAATGCTAGTTGCTGACAATATTCTGATATCATTGTCTTATATTATCTTCTTTTATAAGACCTTCACAATATAAATGCCCGGTTCGAATGCCCGGCTCGAAATATCTGCTAATTATGTTTAATAAAAATATTTTAAATTTTTTGTTTTTAGGTAAATATGTCCGTCCAGTAAATGAATTAAAAGAAATTTCAAAGAAGTCATATTATAAGGCATATCACATCTTTTCCAACAGTGGAATCGCATTATTTACGAGCCCAAACCAAGAAAATGTATCTTGAAAGTGGTCTTACTATTGCGAAAATGTATAGAATGTATCTTCAATGGATTATAGAAAACAACCTTAATACACAGTATGTAACAGTACGTCAGTACAGAGATATATTTAATTTTAAATTTAATTATGGCTTTTTTAAGCCCAAAAATGATCAATGCAATGATTGCACGAGCTATGCTAATATGTATGCATCTGATAAAAACAAATTCAAAGTTTCTAATACTAAACATGTGGCCAACAAAAATAAATCAAGAAGATTAAAGAACATTGATAAAGCATCGGCCATAATTCATAAAAATATAGTCACAGCTTGTTTCGACTTCCAGAAGGTATTACAGTGCCCCTTTGGTGAAACCAGTATTTTTTTCTATAAAAGAAAATTAAATTTACGTAATTTTACTGTGTATAATTTGGCCAGTCATCAAGGTCATTGTTACTTGTGGGATGAAACTATCGCTAGCCAAAGTGCATCGGAAGTGGGTAGCTGCTTGTTTAAATTTATGTTGGAAGAAAAAAATAAACACGATGTGCGTAAATTCATTTTTTGGACCGACAATTGCCCTGGACAAAATAAAAACAAAATATTATTTTTGTTAACGCCAAAATCGTTTACCAGCGTTCCTAATATAAAATGGAAATTAATTACGTATAGATAAATGTTTAAGCATTTAAATAAATAATTAAAATGTGTTAGAAACTAATGGTCATAACATATCTACTTACCAAATCATTCAAATCTCATACCTGAAAACATTACAACATATCCTAAAATAGAACAAACAACAATATTAATTAACATGTAGATTGGATACATACTTACCCTTTAGTATTGTATATATTTTGTTTACCCTGAAAAATAGAATTAATAATTAATAACTTATGTAATTTTAATGTAAACAAAATATTTATATTTTTCTTCAATAGTTACCAAAATATTCAAAGTTTCAAAAATGACAACTCAAATTGTCAAATGGTGGATGGATTCCAATGAATTATTTGGAGTTCAGTGTAATAATAATAACATAGAATTGATCGACGCGATACCTGCATGTGAACGTCGATACTAATCTTCGAGTAATTTGTTCGAACTAAACTGCACCTTTTGGGGATTTTGAAGTTTTTTGGTATTCATTTAAGATTTTGAGTTCGCTTGAACAACATAAAATAAAAATAGGAATAATAAATTAAAAATAAATAAAATTGTTAATACCGTCATTTTTCAATAAACTTGTCTTTTATATAATTACTTCGAGATTTCCTACAAAACCACACCAATATCGAATAATTGTATTCTTCGTAAAATTTAATAAATAATTATAAAACAGTAAAGTTGATGTGTGTTTTTTATACATAAAATTTATCTTCGAAAATAAATTAAAATAAATAAAGTTAACTATATTGCTTGAAAGTGTTTTCATTTTGTTGAAAGTGTTTTCAATTTTCGTTTTATTCTTGGGCATCCAACCGATTGAAAGTAGATATTTCTCACTAATTTTTTGATAAGGGCCACACCCAAAATGAGGGTGATTCAGTTCATTCAAATATTGAGAAAAGCCGCAAAAACAAGACTATTTATGTCCCAGCACAATATCATAGTCTTATTAGAAACGCGAAAGTGAATGGATCATCGTACAACGTACATGAAATTGAACAGACCGACATATTTAATTTCAAGAAATTGTCGGACTCAAATTTTTTTACAAAAAATACACAAAACCAAGTCATTTATATAAGCAAAATTCGGGAAATATCCATTTCTAAAAATGAGCCAAATAAACTACTCTATAAATGAGTTTGATGAAAATTTTAAAGAAATTATTTTATATTTCGAACCAACGTCAACTTCAAAACGCCCAGGGAGAAAACGGAAGCCAGTGAACCGTGACTTTATCGATTTGTTGTACGCTGAAAATAAACCTTTTTCTGAAAGCAAATATACCGACCTAATGTATTTATGTGAGAAAAATTATATACCCGGGTTATATAAACCATATTATCAAAATTTGCCGCATACAAATAATATAAACGAAGATTCGGATGATTAGTGTTCTTTTTTCGTTTTATTAGCTTAGCGCCTTGTTATGTAGGTTTGGATTAATAATAAATATTACTCGTTAAGTACAATTATTTTAACATGTGTTTTCTTTTATTTTAAAATATACTAAATGTTCAATTGCAATACTGCGATAATAAGAGTTACAATAGTGAAAACATTTTCCATTTCTCATATAAAAACTACAACTCGACTTACAATTTAAGAATTTAAAATTTCCCCAGTCAAAAAAACTATAACTAGTACTTACAATACTGTTTTCATAAAATTGTACACGATGAGTAACGCGTTTACTTGTTTAAGCTATGTTTTTTATATTTTTTCAGTGACTTCCCAATTTGTCTGGATAAATGAACTATTTTCAGTAAAGAACATTCTTAATTAAACATATGTCCAAAAAGATCTAGTTGAAAAACCTAAAAAGTGTTCTCCTGAAAATTGACGATTTTGACTTATCGTTTTATTGCATGCGGTGTGCGATATATATATATATATATATATATATATATATATATATATATATATATATATATATATATATATATATATATATATATATATATATATATATATATATATATATATATGTATATATTTTAAATTTATATGCTGTCCAAAATAACAATAAAAATATGTATGTATATTTACGTTTCATGTCCGACGGGACAAAATCAAACACCAGATGATTTAAACAAAAGGAAAAAAGAAACTAAAAACTATTTATTATTATATTAATCACTATTATTTTATCTAATTCACGTAATATATTCCACATTTTTTTAATTTACTATCAAAATTTTTTTTCACCAACAAACATATGCAATTTTTTATTTTGAAAGATGTCAAACCCAAATAGAAATATATTTTTAAAATGACATGAAATTGAGCATAAAATACAATTTATGCTCAAATGGCACAACGTCATGACAAAAATATTGAATATTCTGATCTTTTCCTCTCTTGACAAAATTTCAATGCGCATGCTCAAATCCATTTTTGTGTATGTATTTTGGAAAATGTACTAAAAATTGTCATGAGGAAAAAAATGGACTAGATTTTTTTTTTGTCAAGAGAAAAATACGAAAGTGGAGACCAGCCATAACGATGCTTTGAGTTGAGATAGCTTTGTAATACTGAAATTTAGGAAGCTCCTTTCTATCCCGTGATTAACTTTTCACGTAAAATCCCTTACTGTGATTTCCCAAGAATCTAAGAGTAACACCTAATTGTTCCTGAGCTGGTATAGCTTTCCTCAAGTTGGTATCTATTTTGGTAATACTTGGTGCTATTCTTTTGAATAAAAATTCAAAATCTTCAACCGACATTCTACAGAAATTTTTGAATTTTAGAGATGGTTCAACTCTCAAATCAGCTAACATATTCGATCCGTTGTATCTATAATCCAAACCAATTTAATGTTAAACTATATAATTTCCTATTGAATATTTTCATAGATTGAATTTACTTTGATCTGCTGTTATTTAAAGATACAACCCACCATCACCTTTTCTTTATTTTATTTTTCTTTCGATTAACTAATAGTTTAGCGCAACAACAATTTATAAGAACAGCATTAGCCAAATTTATTTGATCATAAATATCCGAATTCTAGTATTTTCCAGAGTTTAAAATGGGATTTCATTTTGCTCTCGCTCTTCATTTTTGTTCAAGAGCGATAATAAAAATTATTAAAAAGCTCTTTATAAAGACCGATATTGTAAAAAAAAAATATCGCTCTGAAGAACTGGAGCATTATTTTTATTATAAGGCTCTTGCTCTTCCACTATTGCGTTTGTGTTATCATCTTTTCGCTCTTTGTTATTGCGATATATTGAGAAAATAAATACACTCTGCTCTGATGAATAAAAACGTCATTATTATATTCCTCTTGCTTTTGTTATTACGGCAAACGGTTACATTCAATACCTTCTCATTCAATTTCTTTAGAAAGCCAGATTGTTTTACTAGCGAACAGATGCACGGGCATTCTAAATGGGATTCTAAAATGATTTTTGGGTAAAGTTCTGGAATATGGCCAACTAGGTTGGAACTTGGCTATTCCTTAACTGATTTTAGTGAAATTTGACACGCGCAATGTAAATGGAATTCTAAATTGATTTTTATGAAGTTCTGGGATATGGCCAATTAGGATGGAAGTTGGCTATTTCTTAACCGATTGTAATGCAATTCGACATGTGCGTTGGAAATGGGATTCTAAAATGATTTTTAGATGCAGTTCTGGAATATGGCTAATTAGGATGGAACTTGGCTATTCCTCAACCAATTGTGATGTAATTTGACATATGCGTTGAAAATGGGATTCTATAATGATTTTTAGATGAAGCTCTGGAATATGGCCAATTTGAATGGAAATTGGCTATTCCTTAACTGATTTTATTGAAATTTGGCACGCGCGATGGAAATGGGGTTCTAAAATGATTTTTAGGTAAAGTTCTGTAATATGGCTAACTAGGATTGAACTTCGCTATTCCTTAACCGATTTTAGTGAAATTTGACTCGCGCGATGGAAATCTGATTCTAAATTGATTTTTTGGTGTAGTTCTGGATTACGGCCAAAACAATGGAACTTGGCCATTCCTTAACCGATTTTAGTGAAATTTAAAATGCGCAATGGACGTGGGATTCTAAAATGATTTTTGGATGAAGTTCTGACCAATTATGGTGGAACTTGGCTATTTCTTAACCGATTTAAGTGAAATTTGATAAGCGCGATGGAAATGGGATTGTAAAATGATCTTTAGATGAAGTTCTGGAATATGGCCCATAACGATGGCACTTGGCTATTTCTTAACCGATTTTAGTGAAATTTGACATATGCGTTGGAAATGGGATTCTAAATTGATTTTAGGTGAAGTTCTGGATTATGCTAAATTAGGATGGAACTTGCCTATTCCTTAACTGATTATGATGCAAATCGACACGCGCGTTGAAAATGGGATCCTAAAATTATTTTAAGATTAAGTTCTGGAATATGGCGAATTGTGATGAAACTTGTCTATTCCTTAACTGATTTTAGTGGAATTTTACGTGTTCGTTGCAAATGGGATTCTATATTGATTTTTGGATAAAGTTCTGGAATATGGCCAATTGTGATGGAATTTGGCTATTTCTTAACCGATTTTAGAAAAATTTGATATGCGCGTTTGAGGTGGGATTCTACAATAATTATTAGATGAAGTTCTGGAATATGGCCAACTAGGATGGAACTTGGCTATTCCTTAACCGATTTTAGAGAAATTCAACATTCGCGATAGAAGTGGGATTTTAAATTTAATTTTTAGATGAAGTTCTGGAATATGGCCAATTATGGTGGAACTTGGCTATTTCTTAACAGATATAAGTCAAATTTGACATTTGCGTTGGAAATGGGTTCTAAAATGATTTATGGATGCATTTCTGGAATATGGCCAACTAGGATGGAACTTAGCTATTCTTTAACCGATTTGAGTGAAATTTGACATGTGCGTTAGAAATGGAATTCTAAAATGATGTTTGAGGTGAAGTTCTGGAATATGGCCAATTATGGTGGAACTTGGCTATTTCTTAATCGATGTTAGTAAAATTTGACATGTGCGTTGGACATGGGATTCTAAAATGATTTTTGGATGAAGTTCTTAATCTTATTGTGGACCTGCAACAATAAAGGGCGCTCATCTATTTTGTTCAACAAACAAATTTTCATTAAAGCGCTTAAATCACACCTCCTCACGTCGATAGTAGTCCGGAACTTTCTCTCATCTCTTAACGAGATGGCAGATCAGTTCAACATCCACATTTTATGTGGCTCGACGTGGTACAACGGACCACTTCTCAGAAAGCAGAAAGGATATTGAAATGACTCTTGCGGTATGCAAACTGCTGCTTCAGGAAGAAGCTAGCAAGTTGACGAATGACCAATGGTGAAGTATCACCTCTTGCGTAATAAATCGGCAGGTCTGGCCAAAGTTGGACTTGGCGAGATCCAACCAGCTGATCTCACTTCAGCGAAGTCAGATCAGTGTGGTTGTTGGAGTGATTACGAGGCACTTCATAGGCAAGCATGCGATTTGACTTGGTGTCTTCTCACATGACTACTGTCGTAGTTGCGAGCACGAAGAGGAGGAAGAGACAGTACTTTATCTTCTTTGCACCTGCCCTCGTCTGACACGAAACAGACTAAAGTTTCTAGGGGCACCCCTCGTCAAGGACCTGACGGACCTCTGTAGGATGGACGTCAGGAGTATGCAGCGCTTTAAACAGCTCAAAATGGTTCCAATGAGTTGGAGGAAACAATTATTCGTGGTATGGCTACGGACCATTTTTGTGTATATGCCTGGTCTTAGTGGACCGCCACCCAAACCTAACCTAACCTATGTTCTGGAATATGGCCAATTGGAATGAAACTTGGCTATTCCTTAACCGATTTTAGAGAAATTTGACATGCCCGTTGGAAATGGGATTCTAAAATGATTTATGGATAAAGTTCTTGAATATAACCAACTAGGAAGGAACTTGGCTATTCTTTAACCGATTTGAGTGAAATTTGACATGTGCGTTGGAAATGGGATTCTAAAATGATTTTTAGATGAAGTTCTGGAATATGGCCAACTAGGATGGAACTTGGCTATTCCTTAACAGATTTTAGTGAAATTTGACACGCGCGATGGAAATGGGATTCTACAATGATTTTTAGATGAATATGGCCAACGAGGATGCAACTTGGCTATTTCGTAACCGATTTTGATGCAATTCGACACGTGCGTTGGAAATAAGATGAATGAAGTTATGGATTTTAGAGATATTTACATGCGCGAAGGGAACGGGATTCTACAATGATTTTTAGAGTGAAATTCTGGAATAGGATGGAACTTGGCTATCTCTTAACCGATTGTGATACAATGTGACATGTGCGTTGGAAATAGGATTCTAAAATGAGTTTTAGATGATGTTCTGAAATATGAAAAATTTAGTTGGAACTTAGCTGTTCAACCGATTGTGATGCAATTCAATATATGCGTTGGAAGTGGGATTCTAAAATAGGTTTTAGATAAAGTTCTGGAATATGGCTAAATAGGATGGAAATTACAGATTATTTCTCCACCGATTTACGATTTGCCTCACAGCAGATAAACCTTGACAGCTGCATGGATTACGGAAACTACCAAAGATAATAGATTTTTAGATTACTCATTTTGATATACTATATTTAAATATATCAATACGAGTAACCTAAAATAATAATAATTATTATACATTTGCTGTAACCTGTTTAGCTTACTCATATTGGTATATTTGTTATACATCTGCCGGGAAATTTAGTCGCAATCAAACGAAAATAAGAAAAAATGGGTGACAGCACACTAATGTTAGTGTAAGATTCCGGAATTAGGAATATCCATCCTAATTGGCCATATTACAGAACTTCATCTAAAAATCATTGTAGAATCCCGTTTTTATCACGCATGTCAAACTTGACTAAAACCTGTTAAGGAAGAGCCAAGTTCCATTACAATTGGCCATATTCCAGAACTTTATCCAAAAATCATTTTAGAAACCCATTTCCAACGAAAATGTCAAATTTATCAAAAATCGGTTAAGAAATAGCCATAAGTTCCATCACAATTGGCCATATTCCAGAACTTTATCCAAATATCATTTTACAATCCCATTTTCTACGCACATGTTCAATTTCGCCAAAATCGGTTAAGGAATAGCGAAGCTCCGTCCCAATTGACCATATTCCAGAACTTTATCTAAAAATCAATTTAAAATCCCGCTTCTATCGCGCATGTTAAATTTCTCTCAAATCGGTTAACGAATAGCCAAGTTCCATCCTAGTTGGCCATATTTCAGAACTTCATCTAAAAATCATTTTAGAATCCCGTTTTCATCACGCATGTTAAATTTAACTAAAATCGTTTAAGGAATATCCAAGTTCCATCCCCATTGGCCATATTCCAGAACTTAATCTAATAATCATTGTAGAATCCCATTTCCAACGCGCATGTTAAATTCGTCTAAAATCGGTTAAGGAATAGCCAAGTTCCATCACAATTGGCTATATTTCAGGACTTCCCATTTCTATCGCGCATGTCAAATTTCTCTAAAATCTGTTAAGAAATAGCCAAGTTCCTTCCTAGTTGGCCATATTCCAGAAATTTATCTAAATATCGTTTATCGAACTTTCTTTATTTAATGATATTCAAAGAGTGTAAATAAAAATTTCGTGGGTTATAAAACATTTTGCTCCCTAATGTATTTTCTTCAATGGCTCTCTAGAATGGGTTGGGAGCGATATTTTTAGCTTTTACGCTCTCTGTTTTAAGAGAAAAATTAAAAATAAAAATTTGAATCATTTTGAAAGAGCGAAATATTTTTTTTTGTGTTTATCATTAGAGGGTAAGAGCGTAAAGCAAACTGAAAAAAAAAATTTTATTGTTAGCAAGAGCGAAATTTTTTATAAAGAGCGATAAATTTAAACTCTGGCTATTTTGAAATTATGAACAGCAACATATTTTTAAAATTTAGAATGCACTATTTTAAACATTTGTAAATATATAGTTTGGAACACATTCGGTTAAACTTACGTAACCAATATTGCACATACCGTGTGTAGGGTACGTATGCCACACACATGAACAGTGTTTTCAATTTGTCCACATCATATGCTCTAACGTTGGTCGACCGACATTTGTCGATTTCCACACCGTCTGGTCCCGCCTTAACTAAAAGATACAAAGTAAAATAAAAGATTTGGTTTTAAAGCGATTATTCTCGATGAGACTCGGATTAAGAAGAAAAAGTTTATTTAACTTTGAATTTTTGTTGTTGTAAACAAAATAATTTTCATTGACTTCACCTTGGGTGTATCATAAACAACTCTTTTGACATAATACAACTTTTGGATAACGGCCAGTATATCTCCAGCATAAGGGAGATAAGGTAAAGCGTTCAACAATTTTTATTACGTTGATTAGTCTACGATATTATCTTAGTAAAACTAGATTGGTGATAAGTAGAATTTCTGAAGTTCATCTCTTTCAAATATATTATTCACACCCTTGCTTTACGTGTTAATGTTTAATACATTTGTGTACAGTTCCGATAACAGTAATAAATTTAAATACATTTTTAGCCATCACCCTGTGTCGAGTACACTAGAGAGATGAGGAAGTGAATTTTTTTTTTGTTAGACTAACATTTTCGTTTCGATTTTTTTTTTTTTTTTTTGGTATATTCCGATAAAAATGGTATATGAATAAATAAAGGAAGTTGACAGTCAGTATATACAGTAGAATGTTGTATATATGTACGTATATAAATATAAACAGTATACAGTAGAGAAGAAAATGTTCACTGTAATCTTAAAAACACTCATTTCAATTTCTTATTGAATTGATTATATGTTAAGATAAAATGGAAAATTTATGTGAAAATAGATTTATTTTTTAGTGAAGATTTTCAGTACCATTATACTGGTATATTTTGAAAAAAAAAAAAAAAAAAATGTATATATACTCAGTATATACGTAACAAACATACATATGTACATATGTTATTATGTTCGAAATTGAAATTCAATTTAAAAATTTTGTTTTTTCCATTTTTCCGAGATAAGCAAGATTCGTCCAAAAAATTATAAATATTTTAAAGTGCTTGTCGTATATAAATCCCCTTAAATCTAAACACATTGGACGTTCTTGAAGAGAATCAAGATTTATTTCTTATATGTCCCAAACTAATTTGGTTTCAAAAATACTAACAATGCTTAACAGACGTATGTGCTTGTGTGTGTTTGTAAAATTGCTTTCCGGTTCAATTAGTTTAGCGCGTTGGTTTAGTCCCAAAATTTATAAAGTGATATGTTCATTGCCGTCTTTTTCCCCATTTTACTGTGAAAAATGTGATGCCATTTTATCACAAACTGATTGATGGAACTTTTTAATACATGAAATGTTAATTTCATTCATGTTGATTGTAAACATACACGTAGAGCAATACAGTAACTCGATTTATTGAAATTCAATTAATCGTCGGTCGGCTTTAATGGAAAAACAAAAAATGATAATTCAATTTCCATATGACAATCAACCTGTTTAGGGATTTGACTGATCTGAATGTTTAAATGTCCAAATAAAAATAAAACTACTGTAATAAACAAAAGTTTCTTTACTTTATAGTTAAGACTAATAAATTAAATTAAAATAAAATTTAATCCATTATTTTTTATAATTTTATATTACTTTCGAATGACGAAGTTGAAAATTTACAGAGTACAAGCAAAATCAATTTAAATAAATGTAATTTTATTTGTACTAAGAATAGAAGATAAATACAAAATAAGATTTTATTATCTCGTTCAAGAGCCGTTTTTTGTTTGTATTTATCCAGAGTATTTTATTGATATTTATTTATGTTTCAAGTAAATAATTTTATGTTCAGTTTGTTTATCACCCATTTCAAAATTGCATCGAGCGATATAATCATCTGTATGTATATATATATGTAAATACACATAGATTTTATTATGATTTAGGAGTGAGTCGTAACATAGCTAAAAAGTACTCCATTAAAATACAGTGCAGAGTAATTAAAAGTTTGAAAGTTTTTCAAACCAAGAATTTAATTGGAAAACTTGAAATTTCAATAAACAAAAAAAAAAATAACAATTCAATTCTTATTTTAGTATCACTGCATCTGAAGTGTTTCATTACAAAAACCAACTGTTTTATTTAGGTGTACTTTTTTACCCCAAACAAATTCAATGGATTTTACATCAAAATCGATTTTTGCTAAAACCACTTTATAGAGTAATTTTAATCTAAATAAAGCCTAAGTTAAAACTTCAATTTCATTATTTTCTTTTTTTTTTTAATATTCTGGCCAAATAAATCAGTCTAGAGGAAAGCAACACTAAAGGCAACGGAGTTGATGAAGATCCGTTAGCCTTGTGAGTTAAAACAAAAATACATAAAAATTAATTAAAAAATATAAACAATTTTAAATATACGAAAATAACATTTTAATTAAAGCACACAATTTTATTAGTCTCAAAAATAAACAACACAAAAGCGGAGGGAGAACCTTAGAACAATTCACAATAATTAAGTTAATTACCCAATAATATCGCTTTCATTAGAATTCAATGGAAAAAGTTTCCTTTATAAATTTACTGTATTGTTCTAACGGATTAATTCTATATATAAATTAAAATTTTAAATTTATCTACGACTAAATAGCATCGTTTGTGTTTTCGAGCATAATCATAACAAAATCAGTTCATCTCAATATCGAACGACAAAAAAAAACAAAAAAAATCTAACCAACACCAAAATGATAACGTGATTTGCATAAATATAGACCTAAAAAACGGAAATTTTGTCCGACTATTTGATTATGTAAATTTAATTCAATTAAATTCGTTGTCGTCAGTGTTTTCAAAACAAAACAAATAAAAAAACAAACGCAAACAAATCGAAATAGGCAATATCGAAAGGACGTCATAAATTATTGTCAGCCTCCTAATTTATACCACAAAATATTTTTGTTTTATCAAATTATTGAGCATTAATTTAATCCCTTCCACCATTTCACAGGTTAAATAACTTCAATGATTTCATTTTAGTTCGATTATCGTTGCTTTCAAGAGTATTCTTGATAAAACGAATTTTGTCTAATATTTGCCATATGAGAAATCGATCTAATAGCTAAGAGGAATTTTCTCTTTCAGTTGGTAAAGATTACTGCTCTCTTTCGGAGAGAAAAACCGAAGCAATAATTCAGAAGTGCGATAGTTTCTGCCGTGACCATACATGAACGGTATTTCTGTCGGTTAATAGAATCGAATATCCGTAGTTAGAATTTCCTTAATACTTTATTTGTCCTAGAATAATTCGGTTTTTCCTTCGACTATAATTTCGTTGCTTTGCAGAATTTCGGCTGGTATTAGTATGATTCGCTAGTACTTAACGCACAGTACATTCTGTATATATAGAATGTAAATTGTGGTATAATCAGTCCAGTCGTAGCGGCCTGATGAGAAGATTGATTGTTTCATAATAATACGCTCATCAGTTCGAAACTGGATTGAATTCTGTTACAATCTTCGGAACATAATAAAATCATTAAATTAAATAAATAGAATTCTGTCTATTAGTCGTGTTCAACTTCGATTCCACAGTCATTGTGTTCAGATTTCACTCAACTCAAATGATAGATGTACATATGTCGAAATCAGATGTCATCGATGGATACCTGTAAATAAACAACTGTAATGTTAATAACGTATAATATCCAGTATAGAATTTAACTTAGCTTGTGTTAATCCAATTATAAACACTGTTGAGTATAACCTAAAATCACTTAAAATTGTGTTTACTTTCTTAAGTACTCATTTAACGAACACTTTTATATCTAATCATCTTAACAGTGGCAAGTTGTCTGAAATAGTTTATTATAATTAATTAATTAACATTAGTATCACGTAAATAGTTTGTTACCTTATTGTTGTTTACTACTTTATATAAAATCATTTTTGACAATTCAATTTGTACCTCAATTCGAATTGTCATTTGAATTGAGTGCGTTTCTCTCTTTTATTTTTAACACCTATCGTAGAGCATTAGTACTACTGTAATTGTCAAATTATTCTAAATAAAGAAAATTACTTTTTTTTGGCCTCTTGCGATTCAACCAGTGAAGTCATCACATCAAATATAAAATTATTGGAACAATTAAAAACAAAATTTAAAGAAAAGTAAAGTGGCTTTTGTTTTATATCACCTTGTACAAAAGTGTTCGTACATTGTTTTGGTCCTTCGAGCCGGATTGTTGAAGCTAACCGGCAAGTATTCAATAAAAACTTCTATAAAACAAAAGCAATCACCGCATGTGCAATAATAGTTCGCCATTTTGAAAAAACATCAAATTATCGATGTGACAATGCGCATAAATTATACACTGAATTTATTGCTACCGAAGATGCCATGTTTGACATTGATTCAACCGTACCGTCTGAAATGACATCGTTGCTGACAGTTATTATACAATCATTCCCAAGTTGAAAGGCCTAATGCGTGCTACGTCGGAAATCCACCCGTCAATTGTTCATGATTCACCATTGGATAGCAGTATCGCAGTCAATCCAACATCAGTAACCTCAAATACTGGCAATCGTTCTATGACATTTTTTCATCGACCGTACATGAAAATATTTTGTTATCGCCAGCGCAGAAGTTTAAATACCTCAAGGGACTTTTGAAAGGTAATGCCTACAATTTAATCAGTCATCTTCGGATAGAGGACGCCAATTACATCGAGGCTATTCAACGACTCGTCAAGCGATATGACAAGAAAAACCCGATTGTAGAGGCGCACATCAAATCTTTTCTTGAACTACCGCGAGTATCAAAAGCAAATGCTGCCCAACTTGTAGCCTTCCATGACAACATAGAGGAGGTCGTCAGAGGCTTAAACGCGTTAGGCAAGGAGGCAGATTCACGTGACCCTGGCTCATTTTTATGGCAACTGATCGACTTGATGATGAGACCAGGAAAGCTTGGAGGTAAATGCAATATTACCTACTGTGTTGGTTGAAGTTCGAGATAGCTATAATAACTGGCATACCATTCGAGGCCTGCTAGACTCAGGCTCGACCAGGTCTCGCATAAAAGAATCGTGCGTAAATAGATTAAATCTGAGCAAGGCGGATGCGAGAATCTTCTTACAAGGCATTGGAGGAACGAAAGCGGGCTGCTCAAAGGGAACTACAAATATTACAATCAGATCGAGAATTAATCTTGAAATCTCGTACAATATTGATGCCCTCATCGTCACCAAACTGACCTCTCAATTGTCAACCAATCCGGTGGTAGTGCACATACCAAGTGATAACGAGATTAGTTTGGCTGATCGTACCTTTAGAAAGCCAGGTCCTGTCGATTTACTTAAATGCACTGATTATTTCTTTGAAATATTGAATGCCGGATAGATGTTGATCGATCAACAAAACGTTATCTTCCAAAACACTCAACTGGGTTGGATCGTGGCCGGCGGAAGATCGCCGCAAGACATGTCCACTACATCAAATCAGATGCATCTCACAGAGAAATAAGAAGTGGACACACCGATAAGATATTACGCCAGTTTTGGGAAACTGAAAGCCTCCCACGACCAGTCGAGTAAACATCTGAAGAATCGAAATGCATTGAACATTATGGAAGAATAACAGTTGCCTTACCATTCAGGAGAACTCCACCTCAAATGGGTCATTCATTCAATATTGCATTGCGTCAATTCCAAGCACTGGACAAAAGATTAAGTTCAAATGTTCAATTACAAACAGAATATGTGACCTTTATGCGAGAATATGAGCGACTAGACCACATGAGGCTCATACCAATCCATAAAATCGACCAGCCTAGCAGTCCACCATATTACTTACCACATCATGGCGTTGTTAAGAGTTCGGATTGTTCGAAGCTTCGAGTTGTATTTAATGGATCACAGAAAACATCGTCAGGCCAGTCACTAAATGATGAGCTAATGGTCGGGCCAACAGTCCAGCAAGGTCTATTTGAAATCACATTACGGTACAGAAAACACAAATTTGTTTTCAGCGCGGACATCGAAAAGATGTACCGTCAAGTGATGGTCCGAGAGAGGACACTGACTACCAGCGTATACTTTGGCGGGAATAGTCTAAGCATCAATTGCAGCATTACTGACAGTCACATATGGTACTGCACCCGCACCCTTCTTGGCAACTTATTCATTGACCTATATCGCCAATAAATTTAATGCCAATTATCCAAACACAGCTGAAGTACTAAACTCGGTAGTATACGTTAACGATGTGATCACCGGTTCAAGTACGCTAAACGGAGCGTTAGTACTGCGAAATGAATTAATAGAAATTCTGGGATCTGCAGGATTTAAACTAAGAAAGTGGTCGGCAAATCATCGCCATCTTTTGGATGACATGAACCAAGCTGATCTGCAACCAGTAACCCCGATCATTTAACGACAGTGCAAAGATGATATCCATATTAGGACTGTATTATTAACAATCCAGCGACGTTTTTAGGTTCAAAGTGGATATCCCAGAAAATTCTGTTATGACAAAACGTAGTTTATTGTCAGAATCATCGAAGATCTTTGATCTACTGGGTTGGCTATCTCCAACCACGATCATTATTAAAGTCATGTTCCAACAGTTATGGCTCGAGAAACTTGGATGGAACGATACCTTGCCAGAGTCGTGTAAGATGAATTGGAAGAGGTTGCAAAATGAGCTCAGTACAATCGAGCAATTGGAAATTAAAAGATGGCTGTATTCGACCCAAAACAATAGAAATCCATGGGTTCTGTGATGCGTCAAAGGACGCCTATGCTGCGGTTTTATACTCTCATGTAATAATATCACCAACAGAAGTTTACACTAATATTATCGCAGCCAAAGCAAAGGTAGCTCCCATAAAAACGGTATCAATTCCCAAACTGGAGCTCTGCGCAGCTACATTATTGGTTAAGTTAATGGAAACTGTTACAACGGCGCTAAATTTCGAGATCACACCAAAACAACTCTTTTACACCGATGCCAAGATAGTATTGGACTGGTTATCTAAACCGTCGAAATCATGGCCGACATATGTGGTAAATCGAACTGGACTAATACTATCCTACTCGAATCGAAACCAGTAGTATCGTGTCAAATCAGCAGAAAATCCAGCTGATCGAGCAACTCGGGGAGTGCCCCCAAGTGAGCTGAAAGTCATTCAAGTTGCTCAAGACGATGAACCAGATTCGCAATCCCACCATATAGTGCAAGAAGTCGATAGGTTTGACCAGCAGCTAGAAGAGATGATTGCACGGGTTTCGAAGTATCCAATAATAATACGAATAGTAACTCGTATCCGCAGATATATCTTAAATGCAAAACGATCAACTGAAGCAAACTCGTACGGAAGTTTTACAGTTAATGAACTCAACCAAGCCGATAATTACATAATCTAGCATGTGCAAGTTTAAGCGTTTTTCGAGGACATCAAGTCAATATATTCAGGACAGCTATCACCAAAAAGTAAGTTATTTAAACTGTATCCATTCGCAGACAATCACGGACCCTTAGAAGGTTAGTGTCAGATTAGCCAATGCACCACTCAACTTTTACACTCAACACCCGATCATTCTTCCGTCAAATCATTTATTGGTGCAGAGAATGATAAAATACTATCATCGAAAGCTATGTCATGCAGGAATTTCCCAGCTTACTAGCTACACTACAAGAAGACCATTCACCACTGCATTACGTGTCACCGTCACAAAGTCAAGGTTCAAACCCAGTTAATGGGTCAGCTGCCATCATCAAGTGTGACTTAGGACATTTTTCAAAAGTAGTCTCGATTATGCTGGGCCATATCGAATTAAAGCTCATCAGTAACGGAATTCAAAAATAATTAAAGGCTACATCTGTATTTTTGTGTGTATGGCAATTAAAGCAGTTCATAACGAGCTGGTAAATAATCTAACTACAGATTCATTTATAGCAGCATTGCGTCGATTTCAAAGTACAAGAGGAATCTGCACGGACTTGTATTCTGATAACGCGGCTAATTTCGTCGGGGCCATCAATCAATTACAAGAGCTCCAAGACATGTTGTGAAATTATTCTCACAAGGTCAGTACCTGGGCAGCAGAACAGGGTACACAATGGCATCTCATACCACCGGCAGCGCCTAACTTTGGAGGTTTGTGGGAGGCTCGACGAAGTTTTATATAAAACGCATCATCGGAGAAACCATTATGTCATATGAAGAACTATTGGGCTATCCAATGACACTTATACCAGAGCCATCATTATTGAATACCAAAATTAATACATTGTCTAGATGGCAAATGATTCTAAAACTGATTCGGAAATTCGCTGGCATGCTGAATACCTAATCACTCTGAACCAATTTCAAAAATATAATCAAGCAGTCAATCAAGTTAAAATTGGTGATCTTGTCATTTTAATGGAAGAAAACGTACCACCAGCAAGATAACCATTAGCGAGAATCTTAGAAGTTCATCCTGGACAAGACAATTTAATACGGGTTGTAACTGTACAAACCGTCACGAATACGTTGAAGCGTCCGATTACTAAGATCTGTATAATTCCATTAATTGACTCATCCAAGTCAAGGGCGGCGGAATGTTCAACTTCGATTCCACAGTCATTCTGTTCAGATTTCACTCAACTCAAATTGTAGATGGACATATGTCGAAATCAGATGTCATCGATGGATACCTGTAAATAAACAACTGTAATTTTAATAACGTATAATATCCAGTATAGAATTTAACTTAGCTTGTGTTAATCCAATTGTAAACACTGTTGAGCAAAACCTAAAATCACTTAAAGTTGTGTTTACTTTCTTAAGTACTCATTTAACGAACACTTTTATATCTAACCATCTTAACAGTGGCAAGTTGTCTGAAATAGTTTATTATATTTAATTAATTAACATCAGTATCAGTTTTATTTTTTACACCTATCGTAGAGCATTAGTACTACTGTCAAATTATTCTAAGTAAAGAAAATTACTTTTTGTTTGGCCTCTTGCGATTCAACCAGTGAAGTCATCACATCAAATATAAAATTATTGGAACAATAAAAATAAAATTTAAAGAAAAGTAAATTGGCTTTACATTGATATCACCTTGTACAAAAGTGTTCGTACATTGTTTTGGTTACTACAGTATGAATACATAATTCTGTTTTTCAGAATCTTACAACCACTGTAATTCCTTCGGTACTACAGTATCTCACACGCCTTAACGACATACTACGTAGTAGGTTTTGGTCCTGGCCTTTGTCAATGTCTACTACTAAGCGTCTGGTCTAGTACACATGCACCAGCACAACGCGCTTGCATAAATTATGACCGAAATTTACACTTTCGGTTGGGGGAAATGATGCATAAAAAGTAAATTCTATACTGGATATTATACGTTATTAACGTATTGTTTATTTACAGGTATCCATCATGACATCTTTTTTCGACATATGTATATCTACAATATGAGTTGAGTGAAATCTGAATACAATGACTGTGGAATCGAAGTTGAACAAGTCGGTTTCGTTGAATGATTGTTCGTAAATACTAATATACTTCTACGTGTTAGTAAAAACACATTTTAAATGGTCTAATCACCGGTAGCATATTAGAAATTACATGAATTAATTAACATTCAACAATATATTAAAGAAAGAACTCTAATTCCATGAATATGTTTACACACCGAAATGGTACAGAACCTACTATTCTACCTTTTGTAAAGTGTTCTAAAAATTAATTTTATGTTCCCTACTCAAATATACCATAATAGTACAGAATACGACCTTCAATAAAAGAAATCTCATCCAAGATTATCGTTTCGAATATGCTATATAGAGTTGTACATCTTGGAATAACTAATCACAAATTTTATAACTCAAAACAAAAAAAAAAATCAATATCAATAACAGGTCGATCGTCCGTCCACAGAATGTACTGGAGTCACAACCTGCAGCATTTTCCGGCCTAAGCTCAGTCTTTGGTGTGGGTCAATGATGGTGTCCTTCCAATACCTAGATTACTGCTCTATAAAAATAAAGTTAAACGAAGAATACCCTAACTGCATCTCTATCGCAATCTAACACCCGCCAAAATAACCTAAACTATACGACCACCCTAAGATGGGTCACAATCAAAGATTATAATAAAAAAAACTGAATAAGGCAGAAAATTATATATTCAAAAAAAGAACAAATAAATATGAAAATAACACTTACTCGTAGCTTATTTCGACATCGGTGCATTGTCATTTGGAAATAACCTCCCAACCGCCCCTCCTTCGCTATAAAATCACGCGCGTAGTGGAGGCCTGTTTACGGGATTACGAAAAAAAAAATTGATTTTGAATTCTCAAACTTAACTGTTTTGTTAATAACTTAACTAACACTTAAGTTATTAACAGTTTACTAATCACTAATTATATTGTTCACTTATTTTATTTATTATAGATCATGTCTATATATAATAATTATTAAGAATAAAGATAATAAAAAAAAATAAATCCTTAAATAGTTTATTTATCACTAACACAAGAATATGGTTTTTGTAGAAAAAAAACCCAAACGACGTACTTTCCGTCTAAATATATTCATTATCATCACAGCAAAATGCACAATAATTTTTAGAAAAAAATATTTGTGATTTTAAGACCTCTGTATGGCAACAGAATTTGTAATCGACTACCTATTTATTAGCTATCTTTCGACCTCAAAAAAAAAATTGTCAATCAAAAAGCACCGGATTTATCATCAACAGAAACAAAACCAAATGAGATTTAAAAATTTTTACGATCATTGATGAGTCATTACATTACAATTGATAAACAGGAATCCCATCACTTATATAAATGCCACTCCATACGCATACACAGCACAAATATGCATCACAAATCATAACATGGTTTCGTGCCAGACGAGGGCAGGTGCAAAGAAGATGTACTGTGAACTACGACAGTAGTCATGTGAGAAGACACCAAGTCTACTCGCATGCCTCCCTGTGAGACAGGGCCCCGTAACAAGAGTGCAAGAGGTGATACTTGCAAGAGGTGATACTTGACTATCTGTCATTCGTCAGCTTGCTAGCCTCTTCCTTAAGCACCAGTTTGCATACCGCAAGAGGCATTTCAATATCATTTCTGCTTTCTGAGAAGTGGTCCGTTGTACCACGTCGAGCCAGTTCATCGGCGTTTATATTCCCTGTACTTATGAAATGTCCTGGCACTCAAACAATGTGAATGTTGAACTGATCTGCTATCTCGTTAAAATATGAGAGACAGTTCTGGACTACTTTCGACGTGAGGCGGTGTGGTTCCAAAACTGCACTCATCATCCAATCCTCCCTGGATGGGATCCTAGTCCGGAACTTTGTGTCAAAAGATAGTGACGAGACAGTATAGTCGGTGGTCTTGGAAAATTGTTTGTTGCACAAAATAGATGAGTGCCCTGTATTGTTGCAGGTCCTCATTAAGATGGATTTCAGCCGTAGGCCATTCCAAGCTGCAACTGTTTCCCCAAGATATCAAGAGGAGTCAAAACTAGCAGAGTCTCTAGTGCCTGAGTGGATGTGCTCCTCAGTGCACCACTGATCCACAGAGAGATTGTTCTCTGGTCTTTTGTCAACAGGTTTTGGTTGACAGTTTTGTCCAGAGCAGGCCACCAGACTATTACCCCATAAAAGAGTATAGGTCTGACTACTGCTGTATAAAGCCAATGTACGATGCGGGGCTCCAGCCCCATCCTTTCCCAATGGTATTTTTGCAAGAGTATAGCGCTACCGTAGCTTTCTTTACCCTTTCCAGAATATTAGGTTTCCAATTTAATTTCCTATCCAAAACGAGACCCAGAAACTTCGCTTCAACTGTAAAAGTCAAGATGAACCTATTTAAAGTGGAAGGATATGAGGAAGTTTATATTTCCTAGAGAAGAGAACCAATTCGGTTTTGTGTGGGTTCACATTCAACCCACAGCTATTGGCCCATAATGAAAGAGTACCCAGGGCATTTTGCTTAAGCTCACTGAGGGTGCCGGGATATTTACCACGTACACAAATAGCAACATCATCCGCATAGGCAACCACCTTGAAACCACCGTCCTCCAGTCTCAGCAACAGGTCTTTTATGGCCAAGCTCCAAAGTAGGGGGGACAGTACGCCACCCTGTGGTGTACCTCTGCTTGCAAATCATCTGGCGGACGATTCCCCAAAACTAGCATTTATGATCCTGCCTCTTAGCATTTGATCTATCCAGTCCTTGAGTGAT
Organism: Tipula vernalis; assembly: GCA_958295665.1. Taxonomy (NCBI): domain Eukaryota; kingdom Metazoa; phylum Arthropoda; class Insecta; order Diptera; family Tipulidae; genus Tipula; species Tipula vernalis. The sequence goes on from OY282559.1 coordinate 173,447,862, forward strand.
TCATCCACTCACAGATCTGAAAGTGCCCGAGTTATAGCCCCTGGAAGCACATTGTTAAAGACCCCCTCAATATCCAAGAAGGTTACCATTGCATAGTCTCTATATTCGAAAGTTTTTTTAATGAAATATTCAAGAGAACGAAGAGCAGTCTCTACAGATCTCCCCTTGCAATAGGCATGTTGAGATTTAGACAGCTTTTCCAACTCAATCGTGCCTCTAAAATGAGCTTCTATTTGTCTTTCCAGTGTTTTAAAAAGGAAAGAAGACAAGCTAGTCGGTCTAAGGTTTTTGGGATTTCAGTATGAGCGTTTTCCCGCCTTAGGTATGAAAACAACCTTCACTTCTGTCCATTTACTAGGAACGTGACATAGTTCTAGGCTGCCTTTGAAAATTATCTCTAACTATGAAATGGTTAGATCCATAGTTTGATGAATATCCGCAGGGATAATACTATCGAGTCCAGGCGACTTTTATGGTTTTAAACTGTTTATCGCCCACAGGATCTTTTTTCTGCTAATAATTTGGCCTGTGAGGATACTAGACCTTTTACCTACTCATGTGCTAGGTAGATTCGGAACAACCAGGAAAATGAGTCTTCATCAGAAGTTCCAGCGATTCGGTACTATTAGTGGTCCATATCCCATCCGGCCGTTGAAGATAACTTGGGATGGAAGGACCAGTTGCTAGTCCTTTGCGTAGCATAGACAATTCCGAAGACTCCTGAATTTTGCCACAGTATAGTTTCTAAGAGCTGTTCTTGGCACTTCTCAATAGATATTTGTAAATTTAGAGTAATAACAAAACAAAATTGCTTCCAACATGAAAATAAATGCTACTCGGAATCAGATACATATGTAGGTTACCCACGGAGAGCCCGTCATCGACATATGAACATAAAAAATAAATACTATAATAACATCACATATTGGAACAGATAGTGGACGACCTTTTGTTTGAATATAAATGAGTCGTAAGATAGCTCGATAAATTACACCACTGCATAACAATACACAAAACATCAAATTCACTTTGGAGATTAAATAAGATAGAACAGCAAATTTATTCGACGTAACAATGAAAGACATTTATAATTCATCTCAACACCAGTATCAACACAAAACTGCCACTTATCATCATATGCTCAATAGGTTAAACAAAATCCCGAGGGCATTTGCCGATTACTGAATATTTTCAACCTCACTATCAAGGAGGCCCAATTGTTTAGAAAAATAGTTACCTAGAGCACACATAGATTGTCTACATGAACTGTTATAATTATTTTGTAGCTGGAAATAGATTCAGCTATCTAATTGAAAAGTGTTCGACAGTTACGGAAAAATTTAGTAGACCAGAGGGCGAAGAGGCCGAATTCAGTATTGAATAAAATAATCTAATTTAAGAAACACTAATTTTGATATAAGCTTATTGAAAAATATCTGTAGTTGTTTTGGCAAAATTCCTTTCCAAACTTTGACATAACACTGGTAGAGGAGTACCATTTTTAGAGTTTCAACACTTCCAATTCTGATTTTAAAAATAAGACGAAGCTCCAATATGAATTTGCTTGCGTTTGTCAATACGTTGCCTAATTCCTTTAAGGGATCGATGAATTTTAATTTGAAACGGCAATAATTCTCAAAATCAGACCAGTACCAAGCAACTGAGCGGTAACTAGTGCAATGCACCAATCCGTAAAATTTTCAGCCGAAATACAATTAGAGTTTTATTTAAAAGTGAGTGTAGCCGGTTAAATATGACGTAGATAGTTGGTTTTCTCAAGTAAAAAATTATCAATTATTTAGTAGAACATGTTATAACAACGTTAAAATGGTTTTTTTCACCAAAATTGTTTTTTTCCCTTCCAAATTGATTATCTCTTAACGAAGACCAAGTCCATTGGCACTACAAATAAAAACAAACTAAACTTTGTTCTTGCGTTTAAATCTTAATCGTTCCATAAACGTTGTCTCTAGAAATTAAAGATCATAGCCTACTCCTCATTTTTTAAAAAGTTTGTCACGAATTCCATTTCCAATCCTAACTGATGTTGCGTAAAATTGTCACACGTATTCCGTAGCTACATACTTTATTTTTAGAATAATTTTCTAAGCATAAAGTATGTGCTCTAAAAGGTTACCTTGAAGATATAAAAATAAATTTCCTGCTTCGCACAATTTCAATGCATTTTAAAATACCACGGAAAACAGGTTTACCAACTTACATTCAAATTGTATTTATTCGTATATATTAACTTCCTCCAACAGAACAACATACAAAGCAATGTTCGATGCCCTCTGGCCCATTGACATTCATTCTATATTTAAACAGCAAAAATAAAATTACAGAAAGGAAAAAGGTTTTTAAGGTTCATAACAATATCATTTGGGATAAACATCTATCCAAAAATATGTGTTTGTATGTATGTACAATGTACAGACTCATACATATGTATATAGAAGTTTTAATATAGAAATGTCTTATCCTTAACAAAAAAAAAAAAAATGGATAAAAGGGAAAACTATGGGCTAAAAATAGCACAACAAAGATAAATCTGATTAAATCCATCAAACCAAAATGAAACTGAAGCAAAAATACCAATATTTGAATTCAGGATGAAAAGAAAGAATCTTTAGAGAAACAAAAAATTTGTATTCCTTTTTCTTCAAACAAACCTAAAATACAAAACAACAACATTTTTGCCAGCTTTTTTTTAATATTTTCCACTCAATAAATTTTTTGAAAAACAAAAATATTGATTTGATATTTATCGGATTTTCTTATACATTTTTCGTTTCTTTACAATATTCGTCATGATTTTTAAACACTGTAGTGTATTGCCACTGCAAAACCATTTTTCCAAGTCATTTGGAGACAACAAAATGAAAGCAAAGCAAAAGGAAAATAAATTGTCTTGCTGAATAAATGTTGTGCGTGTGTGTAGGTACTATATGTATATAGTTAGTATATAGTACGGTACTATGGCGAAGCAATAAATAAACAATCCTTTTGCCTATTCGTACATTGATAAAAATGATAGAATTAAAAAATATGGGTTGGGTTGCGGGAAATATTAATTTATATAAGCAAAGTGCACCAAAGTACTACAAATGAATGATAAGCAAAATTTGAAATTTATGTTTGTTGGAGGAAATAACCTTAAGGAAAAATTATTAACAATAAAGTAAGTAAAAGGTTATGTGGAATTACTTGCTATTATAGAATATAATTCGATGAAAAGAAGTATGTTCTAAAATCTAAAGCACCGCAGGAATATTTTAATGATATTTGTTTACAACCAAACTGAGATTAGATAAATGTTTTGGGAAAAAAGAAGCAACAGCTGTTCTTAGAAGATAATCTCGAAAAATTTGATGAATTGCCAATTTTGCGATTCTTAATAATTTAATTTTACAGATAACACCGAAGAACTGTGCCATATAGTCAAATAAATCGTCGATTCAACATTCTTTTACTTTAAAGAAAACAGTTGGCAAATAACTTTATCATTTTTCAAAGTGATATGCATTAATTTTGGCCAATTACAAGCAATGTTATCAATATGTGTAATTATTGTGAAGAGAGTAATCATCCGTTAATAAATTGTCCATAATTGTGTTTGTATTCTGAAGATTCCTTTACTAAATACCGTTTTAATTTTGTAAAAATATGTGGAATTTCTTGAAATTCTTTGAGCAACACATAAAATCAATGATTTGTAAAGTACAAACATGGTTTTGCATGTAAAATGTACACGCAATGTGTCACATTTTGGGATTTCGTTAACTCTAATTATATAGACAAAAACTACAAACACTGAAATTAATACAAACGATGCTCTCAATATTGGTTCCGAAAAACCTTATTTTTTTATATCAGTTCGATAAGTGCAAGTTTTGAACAAGTTTTCTTTGTAAAGCAGCCCCTACAAGTACAATATTTTTTCAAAATATCTTTGCAACAGAAAGTATTTAATACAAAATATAGCACTAGACCTTCCAATTTTTAATAAATTGTGTTTGAATAAGTATTGTTTGTACGAACACATCGTTACATGTAGGGATATAGTAAGAATAGGATCAACAAAACATCTTGTTTAATTCAAAACTAGACCCTATATGGAATGACATGTATAAATATTCGTGTTTTGGTGATTAGTTGGTGCAAACAAGTTTCACAGTATAGTTTTGTTTCATTTTGGAAGATTAACATCAAAAGTTTTACTTGTAATAAAGATGCAAAGAGGAAGGTTGGTGCTGCATTTTTAATTATTCATTATTATAATGAAAAAAATAAAAAAAATGAAATTGGAGTAGAGAATGGCTGTTAAAACGCAAAAAGTTTACTCATTTAAATTTATTAGATGAACTAAAAGTTTCGTCCACATCAGACTTAAGAAACTTTCTTCTTTCTTCGATAAAATAAAACCATTGATCACAAAACAATATACGGTAATGCGTGAAGCCATTAGTCCGGAAGAGAGGTTGTCGATAACTTTGCGATTTCTTGCCACAGAACGGTCATTTGAAGATATAAAATTCAGCTGCGCTATATCACCGCAACCTTTACGTATTATTATTCCAGAAACGTGTATGGTAATTTATAAAACACTTAAAACTCAATATATAAAGGTATGTAATAATTAAATTTTATTTAAATATAAATTAAGATTACATTAACATATTAATTTCGAGCTTTTTTTCTTGTTTTCACCACATGCAGCCCAAGTACCAATATGTTCATATTACGGCTTTTTCTTCTATGTCACTACTGAATACCCAAACTTCAGAGTTTGAAATTGGTACGGGGGTGTCATTAGATGTTGATGGTGTAGATGAATTGAAATATGAATTTTCTAATCTATTCTGTGATTCTAAATTATTAATCCAATTAGTAAATTCTGTTGTGTAATTGAAATTAAGTTTTCCATTTCGCCATCATTTTTTCTGCAATAATTCTTTCGTATTATTCATTTTTTCTTAATTTGTTTGCGACAGTTCTTCCGTAGTTGGTTAATTCATCTTCATTTTCACTTAAACTTTTAAAAACCAGATCAAATACGGTTTCGGTACAAATAGGTTGCTTTTTCTTTGGTTTGGTATTAACATGTATTTCCGAATTATTTTCAACATTTGTTCAACATTATTTTCAAATTTATTTCTTCCTACAAATAAAATAATTTTACTTTTCATTATTATAGTTTCCAGATTCCGAAAGTGAATGGCGTCGACAATAACGAGATTTTGAGCAAACATGGAATTTTCCCCATTGCTGTGGTGCCATAGATGGGAAACATATTAGAATAGCTCCGCCTCCTCATAGTGGAAGTTACTATTTCAACTACAAGGGTTTTTTTTAGTGTTGTGATGATGGCAATTGTAAATGCCAATTATGAATTTATCATGGTAGATGTGGGCACAAATGGAAGAGTTTCGGATGGTGGTGTTATTCACAACACCAAATTTTATAAAAAATTAATTGCAAACGAATTATCTTTACCGGACGACTCACCACTGCCAAATAGCAATAGCAATACACCAATACCTAGGGTTTTTGTAGCTGACGATGCGTTTGGATTATCAAGGAATATAATAGAAACCATTTTCAAAAGAGAATTTGTCTCAAGATGAGATTATATTTAATTATCGTTTATCTCGTGCGAGCCGAGTTGTGGAAAATGCATTTGGTATATTATCTTCCAGATTCCGAATATTTCTTACAACCATCAATTAAAACCAAAAACCGTCGAATATATAGTTTTAGCTAGCTGTGTCCTACATAATTTTTTGCGTCAAGAAATAAGACAGTCGTATACACCATCGAGAAGTTTGGATTTAAAAAATATTGAAAACGGAACCAGGAAGAAGGAGAATGGCGCCAAGAAATGAACTTACTGTCTTTACAGACTTCCCAAAATAGACATCCGACAGATGATGCGAAACAAATACGTGAACATCTTAAAAACTATTTAAATAATGAAGGAACTGTACATTGGCAAAATAGAATGATTTAATAAAATATAAATAAATAAATACATACCACATTATTGTCATTATTATTTTGATTTTGAATTTGATCTACTATAGAAATCGTAATTTCTTGGTTAGATATTTCATCTAGAGTACTTTTACCATCTCTCTGTACCTCTTGACCAGCCGTAAATGTTAAAAGGTTATAGTAACACAACTTCGGAATATACAATTCATCAGTTCCAGCTCCCGAACGCTTCGAATCCGCGATTTTTCTTTGTTCCCTTCGCAAAGCGATTCTTAACGAATTAATTTTCTTAATTACAGTTTCTTTATTAGCTTCTCTTTCAACTTCTTTTAGTTTATTGACCAATTTATTATAGCCTTGACTTCTTTTATCTCTGTTACTGTATTCCTTAGATTTGACTTTCCATAAACATGGATGTTCTTTATATAAATCTATAAACTCGGTAATAAATTCTTTTGAATAACTTCTCGTGTCAGTCATTTCTATTGAAATTTAAATATTTACGTTTTTATAGTAAATACTTTAAATAATTATTAAATTAAGAAGTACTGATAATTAACTTTGTTGGGGTAAAAATCAATCAGGAGAGATATTATTTTTCTTCTAACTTCTTTGACGGATTTATATATTTTAATGTTTTCAACTACTACGATTCAAACTTAATTACAGGAAAAGTAAAACTGATTAGGTACGTTACTTGTTTGCGTAAATAAAGCTAATAAAAATGTTCATTAACTCGATTGAATGATTTCTATGATTTTGTTTGCGCAAATAAATTACACAAACATAATATGGCGATTATGGTCAATACATAATTGCACAGATGAGCATGTGCAAAATAATTGGTCATACTTGTATATTAGTTTAGGGTAAAGGTTAAAAAAATGTGAATTTTAACTGTGCAAACTAGTTCTCCAAACTTAATTGTACATGTAGGGGCCGCTTAAGAATCTTATAGCATTGACACACTGCGATTTAATAAATCGGATTTAGTGAAATTTTCGAGTTTAGCCGTAGTGTGCCCACCCTAATTTTTCCTAATCGCTACTAATTTATTTTGTTTCATAATTGAGTTTAGAATTTTTATGATAGGACATATAGCCTTCCAATGAACAGATATGCCCAAAAAATTCAGAAACTCACTAATCTTCAGTTCAATGAACCAAAGTGCAATTGGGGCCCCATTATATGATTCTACGGGTCATGTTGTCGCTATTCCACTTAAAGAATGGATAGTATCGAATGGTAGAACAATGTTTCTTTACTGGACGTGTTTGAAAAAGGACGTGACAAACAGCCAAGAGAAAATCGATGTCAAATCCTTTTTGTAGTCCTGGCTTGGAATCATTTTATTTCCTATTATTTTCATTCATTTGCAACTATCGATATTTTATCCCATTGCATGGATTGCAATTGCATGTGCGCTACCGTCAGTGGCTAGTGTCCTTTACAATTATATTGTTAGTATCCTCGAACGTCGTCATGTAAATGACAAAACATAAGCGTTTATAATATTCGACAGACGAAGGAACAAAGGTTATAAATAGCTTAACTCGCGATTGCATCAGTGAATGAAAATCAGTGAAAATGTCTGATCTCAAAACAGTAATACCAATTCCTTTTTGTTTATTCTTCATAGCTTTAATTTTTTTTTTACTTTTTTAATTAATTTTCATAATTTATAAATCAATTAAATAATATTAGTATGAACATATCCAAAGAAGAGTTCAATTTAATTTTTGAAACGAAAAAGGCAGGGAGAGAAAGCCTAGTCTGCATAGGCAAAATAATATCAGGATAATGAAATGGACGGAAATAGCTACAATTTTATCAGTCAGCCCCAATAACGCCAAAGCAATATGGAAGAGCATTAGGGCAAAATATGTCAGAGCGAAAGCAATCAGTTTACGTTCGAGAAGAGGCAGCGCTTATGAAAAACTGCATCCCCAAAATTTAAGATTTCCAAGGAAATGGAGTTCTTCGAGAACGATGATGAAGATAGGATAGGTAAATATAACTAAATTATAAATATTTATATTAATTTAGTATTGTCACCCTAATATTCGGGGTATTGGCCGCACCAGCGGTTTAGTTTATTTAAAGCCTTTTTCTCACCCGATGACTTTTCAATATGGAGTCAATATATTTTGTTTACATTTTTATTGTAAAAGGATTTCGATGGAAAATAGTTCTGAAAATGAATGAATTTTACCTCGACACCAAGGCATTCGTTGTACGAACAATCCGCAATGATCCGCTATGAACAAAATCAATTAGTTAAATTAAAAATTAAAAATATATTTTAAAATATCAGTCAGTCAATGCCAGTGCAATCATTTCCGTGTCAATGAATTTGAGTACATTCAGCCAATCAATATTACGACTCGGGCAATCAACTCCGTGTCAATTAATTCCAGTGCCATCAACATCAAAACCCGGGCAATCAACATCACGACCCGGGCACTCAAGTTTCGAGCCAGTGCCATCAACTCCGCGAGAAATAATCGACGCACAAAGGTTGTTCGATTGTACAGTCGAACAACTGTCAGACGACGACTTTGATGCCCTTATTGTAGAAGCACCAAGCAGAAAAAAAAACGTAGAACAGCTAGTTCATTCTAATCTACAGCTAAAAAGTTGTTGAGTCGACTGGGCAGTACAAGTGGAGGAAAGGGTTCCATAACAAAAATCAGCCCCGGGATAAATTACGCAATGAGCATAGAGAGTGAATTTCTCAGTTTTGCTGAAGCCCAACAAGAAAAACTCCTCACAACTTGGAGGAAAGGCGCAGACTTTATGAGGAGGAGAATTAACACAAATACAAATTAACTTTTATTTTATTTACAAATATTTTATTTAATCATGTAAATATAAGCATCTGAAGTTATCCCAGTTTTTCATCCCTGAAAAAATTAAAAAGTTGATCAGGTAACATTATCCCATCCCATACCAGTTTTTGTCTATACGTAAACGCAATCAAATGAAAAAATAGAAGAGGCTTAATTATATTATATTTATGTTTAGTGTTCAGCACCAGCCGTTCATTGTAATTTGCACAATCGGCCAGCTTCCAAATGCTTCTATATAAATTTATCATAATTTTAAATATTTTGGAGCATATCTCCTAAGATCTTAGAGGTCCGGAAATGAATATTTTTGTTTAGAATTGGGAATAATATGGATCAACTCTGATATGCATAAGAGCACCATCAGTTCATTGTAATTTGCACAATCGGCTAGCTTCCAAATGCTTCCATATAAATTTACCATAATTTTAAATATTTTAGAGCCTATCTCCTAAGATCTTACAGGGCCGGAAATGATTCTTTATGTTTTGAGTTAACAATGATATGGGGCTACTCTGATAAGCTAAAAATTATCCTTTTAATTTAAATTTTAACCCGGAATTTTTGCAATTGTTTTTAAAGAAATATATTACTTATCTAGCATTAAGATCAACGATTTTTAATAAAAAGATGTTCAGTAATGGGAATGTCGAAAATTATTTTGCTGTCATAAAACGGCCGAATGGAGCAGACAATAACCGTTGGAAAACTTACAGCAAAACCAATACGATTTGTCAAAGAGATTGAAAACCGCAACAATTTTTTAATTAAGTATAAACAGAAGCCCGAGATTTCAGCTAATGTTAAAAATGTTGAAGAAAAAAAGTTTTTCAGCGGTTCTGGAAGAAGAAGAAACCAAAACTTCTAAAGGCTATTTTCCCCAAAACGCCATCAAAAAAGTATTTAAAAATTTAGAAACCGACCAGTTTTGCTTTTTGAGGAATGGAAGACTTAAAAATGATCACTATCACAACTCATGTTCATTTGATTTTTTTATGCAATGCATGATAAACGTAGAATCTACAGAATTTAAGAATAAAGAGAAACACTTTTCAAGTTTCTTTATTAAATAGGAAAGAAGATTCGGTAATTGTCCATTGGCATGCCATATTTGCCAAGCTTTATGGTTTGAAATGGGATTGCACAGCAAACATATCCAAAATATCTACCCGCTTTTTAAACAAAAACATTCATACGATAGCATAATGTGATTCATGCAACAAAGTTTGAATGGATCATTATAAATACCTACCAATTGACCATGGAAAACTGAATAGACTCGGAATTCATTTAATGCAAAAATTTATTAAAGAACCAGATATACTTTATTGTCTTGGTGGCAAAGAAAAAACAATAAACGAAGGTATTTCCAGTTCATTAATTTTTGTGTATAGTGAAACAACAATCGAGCCAATTGAGAGCCTGAATATATCCAAGACCTCAACTGTTTTGATAATATACCGTGTGATTTTTTTTAACCTGATACACTCAAATATCTCGGAAAATAAGCACTCTACGAAAAAAATGATCAAGATCAAAATTTAATTATTCCGTGGGGGAAATACATCAGTGTTACAATTAGTACCGCCCCTCCTCCTTGTAGGTGGGGCGGGGTAACTTTCAAACTAAAATATAAACCCCTATTTTTTATTGCAGATTCGGATTCTACGGCTAAAAATACGTGGATTTGACTGAAACATTTTTTTCGATTCATGATAGATGGCGTTGTAACTGACGATCTTCAATTATTTTCGATTTCTCCTACTGAGAACCTACGAAAACGATTCTGCAATAAGCCTGCAATAAAAATACCATGGTTTTAACCACCATGATTCTAGCCCAAAGTCTTAAACAATTTCGGGAGAGAAGGTCCGGTAAATTGGCCTGCCAGATCACAGATCTTACTTCGCCAGATTTATTTTTGTGGGGCTATCCCAAAGACCAAGTTTACAAACAAAAAACAACAACACGTGAGAATATGATTGAGCGAATCAGAAATGCTTGTGCTGAAATTCAAGCAGACACACTTCTCAGATGTGTACTAGTCATTTGAAATGCAGATTAATAAGTGCATTGAAGTCGAAGCACATCATTTTGAACACTTAATTTAATTGAAAGATGATGAGGCGAGGGGACTCATGTAAATCAAGCACCCTTTTTCCAGTGGAAACTATGGTATTTTTATTGCAGACGTATTGCAGAATCGTTTGCGTAGGTTCTCAGTAGGAGAAATCGAAAAAAATTGAATAACGTCAATTACAGCGCCATCTATCATAAATCGAAAAAAATGTTTCAGTCAAATCCGACGTATTTCTAGCCGTTGAATCCGAATCTGCAATATAAAATAGGGGTTCATATTTTAGTTTCAAAGTTACTCCCCGCCTCACCTACAAGGAGGAGGGGGATACTAATTTTAACACTAATGTATTTCCCCCCACGGAATAATTAAATTTTGTTATCAGAGTTGAACCCTTATAAAACATAAAGAATCATTTCCGGCCTTTTAGATTCTTAGGAAATAGGCTCCAAAATAATTAAAATTATGACAAATTTATATGGAACCATTTGGAAGCTGGCCGATTTGACAAATTAGAATGAACGGCTGGTGCTCTTGTGCTTATCAGATTTGCCCTATATTATTGCCAACTCAAAATATAAAGAATCATTTCCGGTGCTCTAAGATTTTAGGAGATAGGCTCTAAAATATTTAAAATTATGATGAATTTATATGGAACTATTTGGAAGCTGGCCGATTGTGCAAATTACGTTGAACGGCTCGTGCTTTTATGCTTATCAGAGTTGACCCATATAAAACATAAAGAATTGTTTCCGGCCTTTTAGCTTCTTAGGAGATAGGTTTCGAAATATTTAAAATTATCATAAATGTATATGGAACCATTTGGAAGCTGACCGATTTTGCTTATTTCAATGATTGGCTGGTGCTCTTATGCTTATCAGAGTTGACCCATATCATTTCAAACTCAAAACCTAAAGAATCATGTCCAGCCCTGTACGATCTTAGGAGATAGGCTTTGACTTTTGAATCAATTGGGCCTGTTTGTTTTTAGCTTTTCCAAAAATTTAATTACCTATATTTTTTATTTTCTATGTTATTTTTAAAATGTATGCATTGGTCTTGATGCATGAACCTGGAGAACTTGTGATGCCCGTTGAAACATTTGGAAAAATAAATTGCCAGCAAGCAGCAGGAAATTCGTTAATTGTTCTTTAGATATGAGATTACGGTACGAAATGTAATATTGCAGAAAAATGGGACCGGTCTGTATCGTTTTATTTGGTTATATTACAGTGAAATTCTATTGTGAATAAGCTGAAAAAGAAAATATGCTCGAAAAGGAGTTCCTCAAAACTCTAAAAGAAGATGTGCTTCAAGATTTGATAAAAAAAAAACAGCGTATCCAATACAAGAAGATTGGACCGAAATAAAGTGAATGTATATACCACTGGCTGGAGTTTGAGTGGATGGGTGAAGCTGGAGCTGCAGATTTATTAATTTTTAACATGTTAAACCACTTCATCTTACACAATCCGTTATGAATGAGCTCATGCTCAAAATAGGTTGTGTAAGTATGGGGTGGTCTCTAAGCAAAATTTATGTAGACAAACCAATAAACAAATAAATAAAACATTTCAAATTAAAATGAATTTATATGGAACCTTTTGGAAGTTGGCGGATTGTGCAAATTACAATGAACGGCTGGTGCTCTTATGCTTATCAGAGTTGACCCATATCATTGTGAACTCAAATCATAAAAAATCATTTCCGGCCCTCTAATATCCTAGCACATAGGCTCTAAAATATTTAAAAGTATGATAAATTTATATGAAACCGTTTGGAAGCTGGCCGATTGTGCAAATTGCAAGGAACGGCTGGTGCTGGGATGCTTGTTAGTGTTATTTCTTACTGTTGTCTAGTAAGAATATGTAGTGGTATCGAACGGTTTGTACCATAAGTTTATGATGATTTAAGCACTGGTGGGGCTTTAAGTACGTAAAACACGATAGCACAATCAAATTTAATGTTCTATTTGAATTATTTATTATTTTATTTCAATATCATAACAATAAAGTTTTAGATAATTATTATTATTGTATTCTATTATAATTAGAATGATCTTCATTCATTGATGGCTTGACACTTTCTAACATTTTACATTTTTATTTAATCTACAAAATACATCGGTTGAATATCATAAAAATTCCAATATACATTTATATAATTTATTTACAGTAAATTCTTAAAATTAATTGAATGTTGGTGCTTGTGATGTTGGTGCTTTTCCTCACAAATATAAAGAATCATAAATAAAAAAAGAATCATTCCCTAGTACATGAGAAAAAAACTGGGATGGGATGGGACAGTGTTACCTGATGAACTTTTAAATTTTTTCTGGGATGAAAAACTGGTGTAACTTCACATGCTTGTAAATATTTAAATCTATTTTTAAGTTTGAAATGAATTCTTAGCTACATACTTATGATGAATTCTGTTTTTTGTTATAATTATATAGCATAGAATACTATACAAATATTTTTAATATTTTTTTATTATTCAACTACCAAATATTCTTTATGTACTAAAATTAAAAATTTTATTTGTTTCTAAAAGGATTTATGTTATCCGACCTTTTTGCTGCTATACATATTATTCTAAAGAAAAAAAAAATTAAACTTTACGGTCAATACAACTTATGTAGGTATTCATTAATAACCTAATTACTAGTGCACCGCCGACTCTTGCCAGTGCAAAATATTTACAGCACTGAAATAATATTTAAATTTTGCCTGAATTTGGCTTTGACTTTCGAGTCAGCCAAACGTAATTATTTTTTCTTACAAAAATTTTTATTATTCGTATGTAATTTTAAATTGTGTTAGCATATAATATAGAAAAGCGCAACAAATCCTCTTAGTGGGGTAGCTTGGAACGTGTTAAAACTCGTGGAAGGATTTATAACAGGTTTCCTAATAATGGTGTCCAACATCGATATTATGAAATTCGATTCAGCAGAAATAAATACTCATGATCACATCGAATGGAACGATTCAAAAATAAGGAAATGGTTAAAACTGGTTTCTGCTAAGGATGCAATACATCGATAGTTCAGTCAGATTTTGTGGAAGTTTTTGAACCTTTAAGATCAAAAGAGCAGCAAAACAGTTTGCTCTATATCAAACGTTTCAAGAGTTCCAAAGGAAAAAAATGTTTTAGAGTTCTGGGAGAACCATAAATTGGACACTTCATTATTATTCGAAGTTGCTCAGATTGTACTTGCTGTTCCAGTAACCCAGCTCAGTGTGGAACGGGCTTGAATTATTTTTTTTAAATTAATTTTAGCGTCACAGCGTGTCCAATTGATTAAAAATTCCTTAAAAAACATTTTGTTTGTACGTTTAAATGAATTTTTTTTAAATAAATAATAAATTTTTTTTTTTTGAACCCGATCCTGAATCCGAACCCAATATTTTCATGTGCAAGAACCTGAACCCGAACCCGACATGGTCGGGGTTCGGGACTCTGTGAATAATATTCGCTCGTGCTTGTTGGTGAAGCAATTGAGGTTACGTTGAAAGTACATGATCGGTATGCGATGGCGCTGATATATCTGGTTGATATATCGGGGTAATAAACGAATGATATAAATTAAGGGCGCGCCAATATATGTGGTTGATATATTGTTGCGATGAAGGAATGAAATATGAGTGAGGCGCTACAAGTCTCTCGTCTATTTATGTTGATAAGGGCTACATAGCCAGTATATTTTATTTTATAATAAGTGAAACTGTGAAATTTTATTGCTGATGAAGCATAATTTAAATTTCATGTAAATTGTTACACCAATTTTTTGTTTGTTACTGTAATTTTGCAGTGTATCAAAGTTGGTATACATATGTATATGCAAACAGTAACCAAACATAGCTGTTATATTTAAACAGTTTGTTTTATATGATTTTAACACGAGTATGTTCCGAAGATTGTAAGAGAATTCAATCCAGTTTCGAACTGATGAACTTATGATTATGAAAAAAATCAATCTTCGAAACTGGATTGAATTCTCTTACAATCTTCGGAACATACTCGTATTAAAATCATATAATTAAATAAATAGAATTACGTCTATTAGTCGGTTTCGTTGAATTACTGTTCGTAAATACTAATATACTTCTCGTGTTAATCGAAACACAATTAAAATGGTCTAACCACCGGTAGCATATTAGATATTACATGAATTAAATAATATTCAACAAAAAAATTAATAAAGTAAAAAAAAAAGTTTGTTTTACTCCATGGACAAATGAAAAATTTTTGATTTGCGTTGTGTATTCTAAAAAATTAAAAACAATATTAAATGAAAAATTTATTTATTGAAGTGTCACAGTGTACATTCATTTGACTCATTCAGTGAAGTTGGTTATTGTTTTGTGCATTTTGAATTGATTCTTTCCATAGTCATATTCACACATTGTGAGTAAGATTTATGCAATTACTGTCACATTTAAGCAGTTTATCTACTCCATGGACTTATAAACAATTTTGAATTTGTTTTCTGTGTACAAAACAATAAAAATGTTATTAAATTAAAATTAATTAGATAAAGTGTTACAGGGTAGAATCATTGACTTATTTTGTGGAGCCACTTATAGTTTTTATGCTTCTTGTTATGGTTTTCTTCGTAGTCGTATTCAAATATTGTGACGAGGAATTAAATTAATTAGTTGTAATCTATTCACATCTCGAGGAACTACTTTTCGATATAGATGTGTGAATTAATCTAGTGTTTATGGTCAAATCGCGGAGTTAATAAAAACAATTAAAGAAGTATACTATAATTTTAATTTACTGTTGTTGCAACAACAATTATATGAAAACGTGAATATTATATATAATCTGACTTGAGTTGTTGGTGTTACATCCTTGTGTGTGCTGTTTTTTAAAATGTCTACTTGTAAGTCGTGTAACGAAAAGGTCCCCCGCAACAATAAAAATGATAATATACGGTGTAGTCTGTTACTATCATATTAGTTGTGCCAATTTATCAGCAACTGCCTTGAAGGATTACTTGCAAGTCGATAAATATATTTGAAATTGAGATCTCATTTTTAATGAGAACGAGAGTCAAATAAAGGTTATTCAATCAGACATAGAAGGTATCAACAAGACAAATGATCATTTATTAGTTGAAAATACTCAGCTGAGGAAGGATTTACAGGCCGTAATTAATAGGTCGGAGCAATTGGAACGTTACTGTTATGGTTCTAACCTTCAAATTTTTGGTGTTCCGAAAGTAAAAAATGAAAATTTAAATGATATTGTGGTTAAAATATTTAAGCATGTTGGTGCACATGATCTGGTAGTCACAGACGTCAAGTATGCTCATAGAACGAGATCTAAATCAAAAGTAAAACCTATTACTGTTGAATTTGTCTCAAAATTTAAAAAAGATTATGCACTAAAATGTGCTAAACTGAAGAAAAAAATTGATGCATCTGATGTCGGATTTACCAGAGCTTCTGTGATATTTATAGTGGAACATCTAACCCCGACCAAAAAACAATTGCTGTATGATGCTGAGAAAGTTTTGCAAATCGACAAGAATGATCACCCGTTTAAATATGTAAGGGCAGCACATGGCAAGATATATTGTAAAAAATCCGATAAGGATAAGTTAATAACTATTTCATCTCAAGCAGATTTGATGAATTTAAAACTTTCATTTTTATAAAACTATATATTTTCTTTTTTTCATTCTTTACTTTATTTATACTTTATTATTCCTTTATTACTATAGTATTTATATTTTTTATGTAATTTTGCACATACGTAGTATATTTTTTTTTCTTTTCTTCCTCGTAGATATTTCAACTAGCTTTGATAATTTTATTAAATAAAGTCTATTGAGTTATATTACCAGAATACCAGAGGATTGAAAACAAAGCTCCACTCTTTCAACATTGCGGCTCAAGCTAGCAGTTTCGATATAATCTGCTTGACTGAGACATGGCTGAACCGTTCAATTGATTCCTCCGAGTTATTTGATTAAAGATTCAATGTTTTTAGGAAGGATCGGGACCTCATAGGTCATAAAAAACTCGACGGGGGTGGTGCTCTCATTGCTATTAACAGGGACCAAATACATGCTATAAGACTAGAAGGTTTGGACAATTGCAATGTAATAGATGATGTCTGGGTAAAAATTATTCTTACAGATGGGTCAACTTTAATTATTTGCATTGTATATTTTAATGTAGGCGTTTCCTTCGAAGATTATAAATTATTTTTGGATCATCTTTCACAGGTTGTTAATACGAGTCATGCTAATACTAAATTCATTATAGTAGGGGATTTTAATCTTTCGTCAATTGAATGGAATACTCACGACCCAAAGGATATTTTTGCTTCTAACTGTGAAGGACGTGCAGCAGCTTACCTAATTGACACACTGGAATTAACCTTTTTGTCTCAATATAACAATGTAGGAAACATTCAAAACAAACTCTTCGATTTGTTTCTTTCGAATTTAAACCCAAATAACATTTCATTTAAAAAGTATGATTATTTACTTGCGAAAGTCGATGGTGACCATCCACCGTTTTCTGTCACTATTTCATTAAATGTTGATAGAAACGTATCATGTTATTTAAGATCGCTTATTAATTTTCATAAATTAGATTATGTTAAACTGGGGGAAAACTTATCATGTGTGGATTGGGAAACTTTATTTTCTAACTTGTCGGTTAATAATGCAACAGACACGTTCTGCAATATTTTATTCTCCTTGATAGACGACTGTGATAAAGTTGTTGTAAAAAGAAAAAAAGTTTCCTAATTGGTATTCGAACTATCTCTTGTTCGTGATTAAACGTAAGGAAAGTGCTTTAAGACATTTTTGATCATACAATAATAGGGTCGACTATTTGATGTTCTCAGAGTATAGAAGGAAAGTTAAATGTGAAATTACAAAATGCTGGAACTTGCATGTTGAACGTATCGAGAGTCATTTAAGAACAAACCCTAAATTATTTTGGGGGTATCAGAGATCACTTCGCACCAAAGCTACTAATCCCAGCAAGATGTTTCTGCAAATAAATCTTCCCAAAAAAAATCCGAAATTTGTGAGCTTTTCGCAGATCATTTCAAATCAGTTTATAAACAAGAACCAATCTCAAATACTTTGTCATGTCGTACATCAACCCAAATGAAACCTATGTTTCTAGAAAGTGAAGTTCTTGAAATATTGGATCGTTGGATGTTTATAAAGGGGCCGGTCCAGATAAATTGCCTAATTTATTTTTAAAGCGTTTGAGGTATGTGCTTGTAGTTCCTATGACATTGCTCTTTAGCTTATCAATCAGTTATTCTATTTTTCCATCTAAATGGAAAGCGTCATTTTTGGTGCCCATTCATAAAAGAGACTTAGCGAACATTCAAAACTACAGGCCCATTTTCATTTTAAATGCACTTCCTAAGATTTTTGAAAAATTGGTGTTCAATATTCTGTTTAATCAGGTTAGAAATGTGATTACGCCAATGCAGTATGGATTTTTTCCTTAACGATCAACATTATCTAATTTAGCGGAATTTTGTGACATAGCCTGTAACACTTTAGATAGTAATGGGCAACTGGATTGTATTTATACAGACTTTTCGAAAGCCTTTGACAAAGTCTCTCATTATATTTTACAAAATAAGCTTGCGTCTTAGCTTTGCGTCGCTAGAATTCAATTTGTTAAATTTAATGGGATGATATCTGGTGAGTTTGCACCTACATCGGGAGCTCCCCAGGGATCAGTTCTAGGTATTTTATTGTTTATATTGTTTATTAATGATCTTTCACAGGTGATTAAATCGCCACATTTGTTGTACGCTGATGATTTAAAAATGTTTAGGGTTATAAATGCAGTAGATGACACCTATTTACTACAAGCGTATCTAAATTGTGTTTATAAATGGTCTGTTGAAAACAAACTACCTCTAAATGTTAACAAGTGCGTCTCTGCAACTTTTTCCAGAAATTTAATCAAATTAGGTTTTGCTGTAATATTGGAATATCAACATTAATTAAAGTGGATAGTATTAAGGATTTAGGTGTGACACTAGATTCAAAGCAAAGGTTTGACTTACATGTTGATGTTATACGCAGAAAATCGTTCAAAACTTTAGGTTTTATTTTCAGACGAGGTAAAGACTTTAAAAATCCGTCTACATTCTTACTATTATTTTTCAACCTTGTTCGATCTAACTTAGAATATTTATCACAAGTATGGAACACTTTTTATTCAGAATACAGCAATAGAATCGAAAGTGTTCAGAGAAGATTAACTAGATTTTTATGCATGTGCCATCGAATAATTTTATGGCTTATGAAACTCGCTGTAATAAATTCAATTTGATCACACTAGAAAATAGAAGGGTCCTACCTGATGAGTTCTTACTTTTTAAAATAGTTAATAGTCATCTCGACACAACTCTACCGACAAAAATTAATTTTTATGCCCCGGCTTACAGGACTTGCCTTGTGCAGTTGTTTTTACCATCGCTTTCTAGAACTAATTTGGGGATGTCTTCAATTATTAATAGACTGGAATCCAACCATATGATGTACTTTGCAGACTTCGACCTATTCAACATGTCTCTGTCGGTGTTTCGGAAAAGATGTAAATCTGCATTTTTCAACTATAGTACTGCTACTTAAGACGCTATAGTAAAATTAACACAACTTAGGCTTCACAGTTTTCACTCCATTGGTGTTTTGGTTTATAATTTAGTTTCTGTTAAATATAGTTTAATATAAAAGAAATTGCATCATCATTTTTGTATTATTATTATTATTTCTATAATTATTATTATTATTTTCTTTTCTTTTTTTCTTTATGTAATTATCAGTTTAAATATGTATTGATGTATTTTTTTCCATTTGAGATGTGGCAGCATGTAATTGAGTTGATATGCTGCCCAGTTGTCAATAAAAATAAATAAATAAATAGCCTAATGTTCTTATAAATTAATTGTACTGACAACTTTTACTCATTTGTGCTCAGTTTGTTGTAGCCCATAATCGTTAAATCAGCCGCATCTAAAAAATAGAACTCAATTAAAACAAAATATTTAAAACATAAATCTTTAAATAATTATTTTATACATACTTATCTTTGTAATCCAAGGTTATATTATTGTTCATTATTTTTATGAAAATGTTATATTTATTATCTAAAACAAACATTGCAGTAGATCATTAAATTATAAATTAATCATTTTGCCACCTAATGTAAATTAAATGAATTGACTTGATTAATTGCTCTCAATAATGGTTCGTTTTTAAACTCAAATTTTATCGGTTAAATTATGTGTCTTAACTAAAATTCAAACTTACCAGAAAATTTACTATAAAATGAAATTTCTAGTTTTTGTCCAATAAAAGAATGACTCATATTTTAAATATTCAACCAATCAAAATCGAGGCTGTAAGGCTTTCCGTGATACCGCGAATAATCAAGTCAGTCGTTTGGCAGAAATCGTTTGGCAATCAACGAGCAAAATCAACTTTATAAAATTGATAATTTTCTGTTATAATAAATATTTATTGTTCAAATTCCAAAATTAATTATTGTGTTTGGTGAATCAAATCGTAATAAATTGTGTACAATACTAAATTGAACTGTGTTCCTTTATCTAAGTGTTTCATTAAAATATAATCACTACTCGAATTCTGTTGTGCTGAATTAATAAACTATTTGTAGTGCAGTGAAAATAAGAATCGTGAAAGTGATACAGCAAAACCATAGAGTCCGCTAATTCGTTACACAGTTTACTTGTTCATTCGGTGCAAGACTGTTCAAAATGCTGAGCCAAATTAATTTACACACGAGCTTAGTAATTTATGTATATATTCATCCATAGATACAATTAGATAAAAGCTCACCTATACTTATCAAGTACAATCGTATTCTCTGATTCATACACGTGTAACACCCATTTTATTTTAACGCATAACTTCACTTACCAAGCAGGACACATTCTTCCTCTTCCTCACTCACTTGTTACATTATCCTGAAATAATAAAAATAAGTTAGGTCTCAGAAAAATGTTTTGTACATTCATTTTGCAAAAGACATAAAAGCAGGCCTTAATGATGTAATCTTTATTTTTATTTTTGAGCGTTTCGTTATAGAAGTTCCACTTCAAAAATGGCTTTATTTATTTATTTTTATTTGTACTTCTGAAAGCATTCTGTTATTTAATTCGAGTTTTGCGATTCACAATTTTTTTCTCTTGTATTATTCTGGAGCAGAAAAAATTTGTCTTCTGTGTATGTCTTCTGTAGTTGTCATCATTTACATATGGCTCAAATAAATTACACATGGTGGAACAAAATTAATTGAATTTTTTTTAAGAACCAATTGCCCAATAAATTAATGTAAATTTGTCTATAATTAGAAAATCATTAATTTTAATCTTTATATATTTTATAATTTTAAAGCTTATAAAGCAATTATTCTAGTAGAATTAATTTTCTCAATTTTACTACCACATCGAAAAAGATTTAATTAAATTGATTTATCTACGTTTCCTGCTATTATCCCAGACTGAAATTAAAGTCACGCACGCCTATTAAAATATTACTGTTATCGTATGCAAGAACCTAAAACCAGCATGCAATTTTCCTTGTGGTATATAAATTTTTACCCAACATTTGGGGCAATTAAACGTTTTTTTTTTTTGCATTATTCCTACGTATGTACATACTCTACTACATACATACATATATCACAGAGTATGCAACAGCAAAAAACTGGATATCGATTTTTTTGCAAATACCCTATTCAAAATATACGTAAAGACGATGAACAAAACTAAGGAAATTGTAATTCGAAGCAAATTCTATCGTTTCGCTTTTTGTGCTTTAAGTTTTTCATTTTTTTGTTTGTGCTTTGGTGTGATAATGGTCTATAAGTAAAATAAAGATGTTTGCATGATAACAAACATTAAAGTAAAAAATGTAGCGCATGAATCCGGTCCGGAGATCTACATGGACAAGACTGATACTTTAAATTGTATGTTTGTTGTTGGGTTGTTCCTGTGAATGATAATATCAATTAGATAAAAAGAAAACTTAATTAATATTTGTAATTTAATTGAACTTTAAATGTTATCGCATTTTTTTGTCATATTAAATAAAAATATGATGAATTTTCTTCAAAGAGAAAAATGCTTCATTCGTCTTCCGCCGCTGTGTTGACGACGAATGTTTTAAATGAATTTTATCTTAGAAAAATTATTTTTAATTTTATAAAACTAATTAATTGGATTTTTAATATTTTCATTAATATTTAATTTTTGTTTTCACAAGATAATTATATTTTGGAACACAAAAATAACCGCGCACCATAATTTTTATGCTGAATTAGCGATTTTCGCGTTACAGTATTTTACCCTCTTCTTAACTTTTCTTCGTTTTTCTTCTTATTTTTGTTTAGGCTGGTTTGGTTTGGTAAATTAATCAAATAAAAATTTTATTGATTTGATTATAAAAGTAAGAAAATAAAATTAATAAATCGAAAAATATTCGAGGAATAAATTTGATTACGCTGTTACGAATATTATTCAGGTACATATAGTATATTGGGATGCGGATAATGAAGACATTATTTCTTGATTAATATTGATATAATTAATCAAAGTGATGATATCTGAAAGTGTCTTAATTTTTGCAAATTGTAATTTTTGTAATCGAATTATAGAATTAGTATTATAGAAGCAAATATGTTTGTTTACTTACATTTTATAATTATGCTGCAAAAGCTTATATTGGCCGATTGCATAGTCACACTAAATAACTCTATCCCCAAAATTTTAATTTTTATTTAAATGGGTGACAAACAATTAAACATTGTTGTTAACGCCAAAATCGTTTACCAGCGTTCCTAATATAAAATGGAAATTAATTTCGTATAGATATATGTTTAAGCATTTAAATAAATAATTAAAATGTATTAGAAACTAATGGTCATAACACACCTACTTGCCAAATCATTCAAATCTCATACCTGAAAACATTAACCAACATATCCTAAAATAGAACAAACAACAATATAAATTAACATGTAGATTGGATACATACCTACCCTTTAGTATTGTATAAATTTTGTTTATCCTGAAAAATAGATTTAATAATTAATAACTTATGTAATTTGAATGTAAACAAAATATTTATACTTATCTTCAATAGTTACCAAAATATTCAAAGTTTCAAAAATGACAACTCAAATTGTCAAATGGTGGATGGATTCCGATGAATTATTTGGAGTTCAGTGTAATAATAATAACATAGAATTGATCGACGCGATACCTGCATGTGACCGTCGATACTAATCTTCGAGTAATTTGTTCGAACTAAACTGCACGTTTTGGGGATTTTGAAGTTTTTGTTACTATTCAAGATTTTGAGTTCGCTTGATAAACATTAAATAAAAATAATAAAATAAATTAACATCGTCGACATCTTTTGTGAAATAAATAATAAAATAAATTAACATGTAATGTAAAAGAAAATAACAAAAATTGTTAATTATATAATAAAATATTTAAACACAGTCCACTATTAAATTATAAAACAAAAACCAAATAGTTAGTCGAATTTTTCATTTCTTCGTCGACAATTGTGACAATTTAAGAAAAAAGTAAGACGAGAATCTAGATCAGCTATCAAATGATCATCTGACCTTAAAAAATTGGAATACCATTCCCGAGTTATAGAAACAACAAACGGTGTCGATACACGTCTTGTAACATCCAAAACGTACTTCAATGTAAATGCTACCTCAAATTTCTCAGATCGACTGAACCGGAAATGACTCGAATTTCATTTATTCGAGCTAGTACCTAGACTATACTATGCCGACTTCACTATTAATGACGCAAAAAGTAATTCTTGCAGAATGAATTCAATTATTAGTCTCTGTGGTGAGTGTGGTAGTTGTTACGCCCTAACCCTTAACTACAATCCATGCGATTGTAAACAAATTAATTTTATTTTTTGAAACACATGTAAAAAGAAAGACGCAAGTATAATTGGATTTTTTACTTACAATTTTAGAGTGAAAAAAGAGAACCGTTTATATGTCCTATGTTGTCAGTATGAAACTCTACTGAATGCAACCACATTACTCTACTGAATGCGACCACATTTTATTTGACATTAACATCGAAATGTCAGCAGTCAGTGGATAATACAATAACATAACAAGTAAGAAATTATTTGACACAAAAGCCGTATTTTATTTAACAATTTACAACAACAATTGCAATGCAGAGTTCCTCAGTAGGAATTCGTCGGATTCCTGCTAAATTGAAAAAAGTCGTATTTCCATGAGAATTTTACAACAACAATTGCTCGCGACACGAATTAAATAATTGAAACCAAAAGTTTGAATTATTTAATTCATTACTAATTTTAGTTATACCACCTGACACCAAATGCCAAATTGCTCTTTCTTTATGTTGTTTTATTTTAATTCCAAAAAATAATTTGCGACTTGTTTTCATGAAAAAAAAAAATAATTTGAATTATATTTTTCTCATGGAAATACAGCTAAAATTCAAAATCGAATTCATCGTTTAGTTTGTCTACTTTACGCTGGATGCGCTAGACCACATTGTTTTTAGTTCTCTAGGTTGGCTCTAGGTTGTGAAATTTATTATTATTTTCACTATTTATTTGGCAATTAAAAGTAAAAAAAATTATTTATTAAAAGCGCTAATTAAATTTGTCAAATAAAATACGACTATAGTTAGTTTTAAAATACATCAATGAATTGAGTTTTTACTATTCTAGGTTACAACAATGTGGTGCTAATTTCATTGCAACAAAACGCTATGTTTAATGCCCCTATTCACAAAATGTAAATTCACTCTAAAACCATAAAATTTCCGATTAGTAATAAAATGGTATTCACGAAACTTAACTAGACTATTTAAACGTAAATTATGCTCTGTATGTTTACAGTGACAAATTTGTTCATGTAAAGCTACGTATCTTAATTTTATTGGCTCATAACTCGGGAGAGTAACAATTTGTCGACATGATTTTTTTCAAGAAGTATTACTGTCGATAGCATCTATTTACCTGGCAAGAAATCAAGATGATTTAATAAATATTCAAGTATACTTGTTGGTGTCTGTAATTCTTATCAAAATAACTTTTTTGTTCAGGATTTTGGTGAAAGTTTGCGGAACTGCCAGTGAGTTCAGAAAACAAAGTCTTATCTCATATAACTATACTTTTGAGAAAGTGTTCAGATACTTGTGACACTTTTTATCCCTCATAACAATAGTCCCCAATGGTGGTAGGCCATAATGATGTAACGACCTGAGCGGCATGAGTGGCTCACGAATAAATTCGGTCACAAGAAAAATGCCAATCGTTACTGAAAAAGGTTTGATTCATATACTCAGAGCCTCGGCATGGTCATAATAAGCCGGCTAGAGCTCAGGGTGGGCGTGGGGATTCCCGAGGTTAGGTATATGCATTGCGAGACCATGCTAATTGACACAACAAAACTAAGAGGATAGGGAGGAGTAGGCAGGATCAACTTACCTCGGTAGAACGGGATCACACTTATCAACTCATCCTTCAAATAATAAGTTTATACCCTCATTGCTTTAAATCGAGGAGAAAAAAAAAATCGAACCGAACGAATATCAGTATGTACATAAAAAGATAATTGTGATTTTTTTTTTTTAAATTTCGAAAGCTTTATAAAAATAAAGTCGACTGTATTGAGTAAATTCAAGATAACTATAAATTTGGTTTACAAGTTATTTACAATATAAAGAAAAAAAAACTTAACTATAACCCTAATACTAACTATAGTACAATATAAATTTAATAATAATAAAAAAATATAAACACAAACTTATCTTAGCAAATTGGAGAATAAAGATACCAACAATGTGACGCGCAGATTCTGTGATGTTGAATTGTTGAATGATGAATTTTTTTGTTGTTGTATTTTTCCCAACCAAAAGTTTGTTGAGATGTTCGTATTTTGCTGAATGAATAATGTACATTACACGTCTATGTGCTTGAATTAAGGATTGTTTTATAACGTTCACTTATTTTATTAATTGTTAGCAATTGATATTTTTAATTGATGATATTAAATTTGTATTTTGTATTTAATATTATGTTCGGATTGGTGTACATCCTACGGTATTACGCAATCTTTTCTTTTTTTTTTAAATTTAACTGTTTGTTCGATTGCTATTATCCACCCAAATTAAAATTATATAGTAGTGTTATGTTCTATTATTATGTAGTAATTGTTAGTGTATTATTCGTACTTATTATCCATTATAATTTAATTCATTATTGGTAATTATATATTACAATTTGCTTCACCAAACCCAAAAGCACATTTCACCAAACCAAAAGCACCGCTCACAACAATGTTTTTTTTTCTTTTCTTTTCCGTAATAATTCAACGATACGGTAACGACACACGTTTTCTGGCCTTGTGAATGTTATTTTTATTTAATTTGTTACACTAAACCCAAAAGCACATTTCACCAAACCAATGCTTAACAATGTTTTTTTTTTTCCGTAATAATTCAACGGTACGGTAACGACACTATACGTTTTCTGGTCTTGTGAATGTTATTTTGCTTTAATTTCACATAAAGAAAATTGGTACATATCTAATCACGTAAAACTAAAATGTTTGTTTGACGAAATTTTAAATGCCACTATACTAAGAATACTTTTTGTTTTATTACCCAAATTTATAATTAATATTTCAATTTTTAAAATTTTTAACTTTAGCAAATTTCACTTCCGACATCAATCACCAATCACATTTTTCTTAGTTTTTTTTTTTTAAATTCGACCGATCTTGTCTCATCATTTCTCTTAACTGCCTACCAATCGTTTTAATATGTAAATTTTATTTTTTTTATTTTTTTTTATTCCCCTCAGCCCAGCTTCAGGTTATATATCTATGTGTGTATTCAGCTACAGGTAGATCAGGAGAATTCAACCTTCACAACTTGTAACGTGGCGCGAAAGTTGTGACGCGTCGTTACAATGTCAAGGAACGTCTTGCTACCAGTAATCCTCTATGTTAACTCAAAATATATACCTTACACATGCCGTCAAGCTAAAGGTATAAAGTAATCACCCCAATTATTATATTTGGGTGTAAAATTTGATGCTGCCAAATTACAAAAGATGGCTTACGGATTACAAAAAACAAATATAGGCATTTATGTATTAATTTGTCTGATGAAACCGGGATTTAATTCGCAGAAAAGGCCCCGTTGAATCCCCTTTGGTAAAATAGTTTACTTACATATATCTGTCAGATAAGCGCCTGCAAATAATCTGGTACATACTCGTTTCATTTGACGTTCAAGCCCGAATAATTTCTAAAAGTGACTTCTGTAAAGTTACAGTTAAAGATTTTTTACATTTTGTGAATATTGGCATTAATGTCATCCAAATGCAGACAAATTGAACTTTGTAAAGCCAGAATAATTTCTGAAAGTGACTTCTGTAGAGTTACAGTTAAAGATTTTTTACATTTTGTGAATATTGGCATTAATGACATCCAAATGCAGACAAACTGAACATTTGTAGTTTATGGATGTTAAAGTTAATGCTGTACCGAATGAGTATGAAAGATGACTATGATTCATGACTTTCGAGGGAAGAACCTGTGTTTTTAGTACTCTTTAACTTTTGCTCTATAAACAATTTCTGTAAAGTTACAGCTACAGAATTACGTGACGTGTGGAGTCTTGACCTTGACATGTGGAGTTTGTTTAATTATTTTAAAAATGTAACGCAAATCAAAGTGAAAGCATTTAGTACATTTGTGGTGACATGTCATATCTAGCATTGTGTTGACACGTCATGTCTACACTCTCTTTTAAAACACTGAACCTTAAATGATTAAATAAAAAACATCAATCAAGTAGCCTTAGCGAACAGTTTTGTTTTTTTTTTCCCCTTTGAAAATAATTTTACTAAAGAATTTTATCGGAATTAAATTTTATTCAATTAAGGACATTTAAAATTCTAAATTCTAAATCTAAATACTTTAAATCTTTGCTACTTTTAATACATTTAATTTGTTTGTTAATTGTGATGGCTCCTAAAAAATGCACAAGGTGTCAAGTTGCAGTTACAGGAAATCGGAATAATCCCGGTATTACCTGTGAGGGAACCTGCAATGGCTTTTTCCATATCGCTTGTGCAGATAACCAGTTGATCTTCTTGATTATTTTCGAAATGAAACAGCAGCCTGGATATGCAACTCATGTAAAGCGTCAAAACGTAAATCCATTATACAGGGAATGGAAAGTACCGGTGACACTGTTTTAAACAATTCATCGGATGTTCCAGAAATCTTGAAATTATTAACCGACCTGCGTGATAGAATAATGAATGTGGAAAACTCCCAACAATTTTTATCTAAAACATTTGATAATTTTTTGCAACAAATTAATTTTATATCTGAAGAGAACAAGATGCTAAAGGAGAAAATCAACCAATTGGAATATAGTACAAACAGTCTTCGTATGATTATAAATTTCACAAAATTGAAGCAAGTTTGGATAAAGATTTTCAAAGCACAATTCAAAATGATATAGTAATTAGCGGTCTTCCATCTGATATTAACCTGAAAAATGAAATGGTCAGCAGTTTGTTTAGTGTTCTTGATGTTAAAACTTATAGTAGTGTTATCCAATCAGCATTCTTCGTAAATCAGAATGATCAACAGCGTACTAGCGCATTCAAGAAACCCATGTTAATAATTAAAACACAGAACAATGAATTGAAAAATGAAATTTTATTAAAATATAAATCTACAACAACTAATGGAAATTACATACGGACGTCTGACCTTGGGATCAATTGGCCAGCATCGCACAAAATTCGCACTATTCGTATTATGGATCATCTCTCACCGCTTCAGACCAAACTGTATGCAGAAGCTAAAAAAATAAAACAAAAGTCTAATTTCAAGTATTTATGGTGTAAAAAAGGAAAAATATTAATGAGGAAGGATAGTGTAACGGAATCCCCCAAGGGATTACGTTAACAGACATGAGAATAGCGGTCTGATGCGGTATAGTAGCTGGCTAGAGCTCACGGTGCGGCGTGAGGGTTTTCAGACATATTTCCCATGCTTGAATAACCGCATGAAGTACAAAATTAGAGGGGCAAATGGGAATTAAAATTAAATTGCCACGGCCTCAGCGGCAAAAAGAAAATAATAAGCTGGGAGTGATCGATCCGGAGTGACCGTCTCAATCCCAGGCGACTACCGCCGTGACTGCCACACGGGCCTCCCCTCATCGGCCCGCCTACTGGGATGCTGTTTCCCAGTCGCGACGGCCACCGATGCCACTATGAGGGAAGGACGCCCGCATGACAATCCCAGCGACAATCCCCCGGAACGGAGACCGTCACCCCGACGCGATCAACTCATATGGCGTGCCGCCCTCCAGCACAGCCTGTCCTGGAGGAACGAACGGCACGCACGGAAAAGGGTGGTAAAAGGCCGACCCTTCACATGGCCCCACCTCACATCATTCGATCAATTATTTGTTTACACGCACATGGTGCGGCGTAGCACACTACAGTAAGAAATTCAAAGAATATTTTTAGGTTACGGTAAAAGAGAAAAAAATTTAAAATTAAGCAAGATAAATTACGTTAAAACTGATTCTACGTTAATGTTAAATTTCACTTTTACTATCACTGTTTTAAGAAAACCAAGAAAAACACAAAAATACCTGAAAGAAATGAACCGTTATGGGGTCGAACCACACCCAAAACGGACAACCGAGCCAAAGCGAAGAGAGAAAAAAAACGGAAATTCCAAACGCAATTAATCAAAATGACGGAAAAAAAATATAACCTGACAATACTTTGCTCTGCGTGGGGTTTTCACCAAATCGGTGCACCACCACGAAACGCCGAAAACGAACGGTAAAAATAGTAATATATGTACAATATAATGAAAAATAGCGAGGGAGAAACAAACTGTTACAGACTTAAGAAACTAAAATTTAGTTAGCCAGATTATTTATCCCTTGATTGTTTTACCTTGTTGTTTTTAAAGGCCCGTCCGACCACACCGCAAACAGCGCCGACGCAGGATCCCCCTCACACAATTGATTGCCTGCCCCCACGGGCGGGAAACGACTTCAATATCACACGAAAATAAACTTTTGTTTTCTATTTGTGTTTTTTTTTTGTGTGTGTGTGTGTGTTTTATTTTTTATCGAATTAATATTGTTATTTCATTTTATTGTACGCACCAATTGCACACTTTCACTATGAATAATATGTTCGCCCATAAATCGATCTACAAATCGTACGGACTAATAACGGACTTCAGTTCAACTTTGATTGATGCATGCACACCCACAATCTCACCAATCGAAAACCGTTCGAGGAACAAAACACAAAAAAAAAAGAAGCCGATGAGTGGACAAATGAATCAATAATTGCCATATATTTTCACAAAAGTGTTTTATTTTTTAATTTTTTTAATTTTTTTTTTTAAAGCCACACATAATGCTTATTTATTTCGATAATTTCGATAGCTCGATAATACAAAATCAAAAAAACTTGACAATTTTACTTTTACAGTCTTTATTTTTACTAATTCTCACAATTTATTAGAAAAATTAACAAACACATATCGCACATAGTTGATATATTGCATATATTGTTGACAATCGCAGTAGTGTGGTTTCTTAAAACAAATTTTGTCATTATCCATTATATATTTTCACTTCATCCATTTAAATTTAAAAAATGAATACGGATACTTCTTCGAGTGAACCAAATCCTATTACGAATACCAATGGACGGAATTATCGGCGAATTCGCCGACCAATCGAATCTTCAGATGACAGCACTGCAGAAATTACATCTAACTTGGTTGTTTGTCGCAGAGGCTGACCAATCGAATCTTCAGATGACAGCACTGCAGAAACTACATCTAACTTGGTTGTTCGTCGCCGAAGATACAATAGGGAACCATACAAGAAAACTAGCTTAGACAAAAATCAGATCCTAATAAAATGCTTTGAAGAAGGTAAGACAATACTTGAATCAAGTGAAATAGCAGGAATAAATAAAAATACTGCCATGTCTATAATAAATCGCTACAAAAAAGATGAATGTACAATTGTTAAAAGAAATCGCGGTGGTAGAAGAATAATGAAATTGTCAAGTGAAATATTAAATGAAATTGAAAAAATAATAGAAGATAATCCATGCATTACGCTGAAAAAAATAAAGATTAAAATATTCGAAACCAAAAACGTCAACCTATGTACAGCCAGTATTTTTAACGCATTGAAAAAATTAAGAATATCACTAAAAAATGCTACAATAAATTTGGATCGTATGAATAGTGTAAGCACAATTGAACAACGTAAGCAATATGCAATCCACTTTTCAGGAAATGCTCCACAAACACGGGATAAAATAGTGTTTCTTGATGAATCTGGTTTTAACTGCCATCTTCGCAGAAGGCTAGATCGAAGATAAATACTGGTGCTCATATAATAGTACCAACTGTGAGAGGACGAAATGTTTCGCTCATTGCGGCCATGAACTTACATGGAATAGTACGTAGCAAAATAATATCAAACTCATCTGTTAATGCTAATATTTTTATTACATTCCTTGAAGAATTATTTAGTAAACTGGCTGAAGCTAACATCACAGAGGCATGGCTGGTTCTGGATAATTGTTCAATCCACAAAACTCGGGCAGTGCGTAATAAAGTTAGTGAAACAACTCATACATTAATTTTTCTTTCTCCATACTCACCGATGTTGAATCCCATTGAAAAGGTTTTTTCAAAAATAAAATTTACAGCGAGGGATTTGCTGGCCGATCCACTAACTAATATAAATTTAGAAAGTATAATTGAAACATCTGTGGCAACTATTACCTCCGCCGATTGCAATAATTATTATGTGGATATGTCTATGAAATTGCCATCGGCAGCAGTTGGACAACCATTACATTAATATTCTGTATCTGTTTTGGTGATACAGTGTACATACTATTAAAAATTAAATTTTCTTTATAATGATTTTTTAGAAAAATTAAATTTGAAATAAAAAAAATTGAATTTGAATTAAATATATTTGAATTTGAAATAAAAAAAATTGAATTTGAAATAAAAAAAATTGAATTTGAAATGAAAAAAATTGAATTTGAAATAAAAAAAATTGAATTTGAAATAAAAAAAATTGAATTTAAAATGAAAAAACTTGAATTTGAAGTGAAAAACCTATAGCCGAATGCACTTTTCCTCCGAATTGTACATACTATTTTTTCTCCGATCGGACTTTAAAACGAATATAAACCCAAAATAATTTTTAGTATTACTCATTAATTATCATATTAAGAAATCAAAACAAAGTAAAAAATCGAAAATAACATAAAATTATTGCTTAGTTAGCCACGACATCATAAGACATAAATACATTTTGTTTTTTTTTTTCAAAAGTTGTCGTAGTTAATATTCCCGGCCTAGGCCAGAAAAAATATTCTCGTACTATTATTACTTGTTGCTTAGCAACAAATACAACATACTGGAATCATGAGCTTTTCAAATGTTTGTTGATTTAGATCAAAGAACTCTATGGAAAAATATCAATTTGTTTCTTAATAAAACTCACAAATCCGTACAATTTGATTCAATTTTAGTAAACGAACGGCTTTATAATAATATTAGTGATATAGTTAACATTTTCAATAACTATTTTGTTAAAGTGGGTTGTTCGATTAGTGAATCTATCAACTCTGACAGAGATATACATAAATTTGGAACCATTTATTGGAACCCTGATTCTATGTATTATCCATTAGTTA
This sequence comes from Tipula vernalis, assembly GCA_958295665.1. Taxonomy (NCBI): domain Eukaryota; kingdom Metazoa; phylum Arthropoda; class Insecta; order Diptera; family Tipulidae; genus Tipula; species Tipula vernalis. Next base: position 173,480,629 of record OY282559.1, read on the forward strand.
CATCTGCTGAAGTTTATAATATTATTTATTCACTTAATAACTGCAAGGGTGGTGGTCCGGGCAAAATTAATAACTATGTGGTAAAAATTAGAGCGGACTTTTTCTCAAAACTTTTATCGGAAATTTTTAATGAATGTTTGTTAACTGGTATTTATCCTAATTGTTTAAAGGTTGAGAAAGTTTTTCATGTTTTTAACAGGTTATCAATTTTTGAAAAATTACTCTTTTCCCGATTGTTGAATATTCTTGACTCAAAAAACTTTTTCTACTCACATCAATATGGTTTTAGAAAGGGAGCTGGTACTGAATTAGCCCTTGTTGAAATTTCTAATATGATGTTTACAGCTTTTGACAACAGAATGTATGTTGGAGCGCTTTTCTTACATTTACAGAAAGCTTTTGATTGTATTAATCATGAATTGCTACTAAGCAAATTGTATTGTTATGGTATACAGGGTGTTCCTTATAATTTGCTGAGAAGCTATTTATCTAATAGAAAACAGTATGTCTTGGTCAATGAATTAAAAAGTGATATGTTGGATATCAAATGTGGTGTTCCACAATGTAGTGTTTTGGGACCACTTTTATTCCTAATCTTCATTAATGATATTTCTTATTTACCATTAAATGGTCAAATTAGAATCTTTGCTGATGATACGACTTTGTTCTATGAAACCTCTGATTCCAGTGGAATAATAAATGCCATGAAACATGTACCTTCATTTAAAGTTAACAACATTATGATTGATAGAGTTAATTCATTTAAATATTTAGGAGTAACTTTTGATACTCATATGTTTTGGCAGTATCATATTGATGACATTAGTAGAAAAATTGCTCCACTTGCAGGTCTTCTTTGGAAATTATCTTTTTTTATTCCTAGACGGGTGTTGTTAATGATTTATTTCTCGTTTATTCATTCACGAATCAGTTACGGCCTACTTACATATGGAACAGCCACTGCAACTAGGCTAAAAAAAATACAAGAATTGCAAAACAAAAGCTTAAAATCAGTTCACAGGTTGCAGGTTCTGTTTCCAACTAAAGAACTATATTGTAATCAGAATATTTCAGTGTTACCCATTAATGTGCTACATAAACTTCAACTAACTCTATATATGTATAAAACACTACATGTATCTTCAGGTTTATCTAATATTAAATTTGATTGTATTCGTCATATATATGGAACTAGAAATTTTGAAAGAATTAGTTGCCATCATATAAAGACTGAATTTGGAAGAAGGGCAATTACCTTCTTAGGACCATTTACTTATAACCAAATACCTGAAAGTATAAAAAGATCTGAAACGTTTTTGAAATTTAAGAATATTATTAAAAAGTATTTTAAGACAAATATTGAATTGTATTTGTAATTTTAGGAAATGTATGTATTTTTATTAGTACTGTTCTTTATAATTTTATGATATTGTTGTTATTTATATAACAAAAATTATTTTTTTTTTTACTGTATGTATTATACAAATCGGATTATTCTTTAAAGCACATTAAATCCACTGGATTATCTGATTTGTATTTAGTGGGAATATTGATAAATAAATAAATAAATTAAGACACTGATATTAGTTTTAGTATTATATAAAGTAGACAACTTCTTTTTGTTTTTAAAAAGAAAAAAACAAAAAGAAAAAAGGAGTTCGTAAAAGAATATTAAAATGTGCGCATGTAAAAATATTTTGTTCTTATTTAAAAAACTTTAAAATTAATTATTGTTAAAATAATTTAATTTGTTTTAATTAATTTGTTGCGAAAAATTTTGCTGGTTATTATTCAATATTAAAAATATTAAAAAAATATATAATAATATTACAAACAATTAGATAGTTCACTGTAAGAAAAAACTGGGTAATTACAAACAAAAAAAATGGTTAATTTAACGATGCACTATGATTGTTTTTCAACCGACCTAGCGCTTGTTTATTGATACTAAATTGGCTAGGTTATTTTTTAAATTATAACTTAGCACTGGTAAACTCAAACGAAATGCTACACTCATTTGCAGGTTATCATAACCTTAGCTACCCATTTAATATAACTAAGGTTTTAAATAAACATTCCTAAATTATTTAAACACTATTAGGTTATACCAACCAACAATCTTAATGTTCACAAAACTAAGCACAATGTTAATTTTAATCAAATTTTTAACAAACTGCTCAGTTAAGATAACTTTTGCGGACCATTAAAACAACTAAGCACCAACGTTAGTTTTAACTAATTTTAGACTAACCGGTCAGTTAAGATAACTTTTGCTGACCATTAAAACAACTAAGCACCAAGGTTAGTTTATCCAATTTTGGAACTAACCGCTCAGTTACGATAACTTTTGCTGTCCATTAAAATAACTATGCGCAAATGTTAAATTTAACGAAATTTTGCGCTTGTTGCTCAGTTAAAATAACTTTTGCTTAATGTTAAAACAAATAAGCGCAAAGGGTAATTGAAACCAAATTTTAAACTAATCGCCCAGTTAATGTAACTTTTGCTGACCACGAAAACAACTAAGCACAAAGGCTAGTTTTACCTTTTACCCAAAATTTTAAAATAATTGCTCAGTTCAGATAACTTTTACTTGCCATTGAATTAACTAAACACAAAGGTAAATATATATATATATATATATATATATATATATATATATATATATATATATATATATATATATATATATTTCTATATATATATATATATATATATATATATATATATATATATTGTATATACATATACTATAAAAAGAAATACGAAAAATTATTAAGTTGTATTTAATTTGAAATAAAATATATCAGTGTTATTTGATTATTTTTTTATTATTATAAATTATTATAACAGTATTCTAGCATTTAGCGTGTAATTTAATAAATTAAGCTTATTAAAGGTAGCTATATCAGTATAGAAGTACATATGTATATAAATGAATCATAAAAATTATATAAATCAAATTTGCTAGTGTAATATTATTTGGATTCAAAATATTTCTGTTAATTAATTAATTTATTAAGTAATATTTTTAGGAATAGTAAAGGCAAATTAAATGATAAAAGTTAATATTAAAATTCATTGTCAATTATAAAATGATCTAATTATTTTTTATGACCTGTTTCGGTATATAAACATTTAACGAAAAGTAATATGAAAATTTGTTAACGTGTAATTAATTTGAAAATACATTTCTGTAAGAGCAGCCAAGTAAAATAAAAAATATATCAATATTATTTTTGATGACCTGTTTGATTGAAATGATTGAATTCATTATCAATTATATTATAAAAATTATTTACATTTATAGATAAATATATTATATATTGTTGTATATATTATAATTAATACTAATATTAATTTATTTTAGTAATTGGGTACTCCTATTCAAAAATGTTGAATATTTTGAAGCAAACATCAATTGCTTCTAAAACAACTACATTTTCATCAAATTTAAATTTATGATCGTCGAGGATGATAAAAAACTTACTAAAACTAGTGGCATCTCCTATGGCACCGAGAAGTAGTTGGACCTTTTCCTTACGTGTTGCATGATCTATTCTAGTAGCGTTTAATTTTTTTTTTGTTCAATCATTGGCATCTTCTGCTTTAATAATAAAGCAACACTGGTGGTACCAATGCAGGTAACAGGTACATTAGTTGCAGGTTATATGTATCTAGAATAGAAAAAAAAATACCCATTAATATTGAGATAAAATCGACAATGTTCAATAATTATTACCTTCAGTTAACTGCTGTCTTGACATTTGTAGGTGAATTTAGCTCCTTTTCTCAGTTCTGCTGCAGCCTCCGGTAGCAAAAGGTATTTCTGGAAAATCAATGGACAATCCCTCATGGCATTCAGATGATCTAGGACATCCCGGAGGGGTAGTAGGGTTAGCAGTACATCCATGTTTTCGAGACCCCACTCCACGAAATTCTCTACAAGTTCCTTACATGCTACCAGTGTGCAATCCTTAGGTTCCCGTCCAGCACTAATCTCCTTGAAAACTGCTTTGGATTCACCCATATTCTAAAAGTATTGTTAAGTAGCGCAGGTCAACTAATAAAAATTTGCGAAGTAAAGCATTATACTAAAAATTAGAAATTTCTAATGTGATTTAAAAAACAATAATATTTCAGCTATTAAAAGGGAGCTATTTTATGAAAACACTCCGTCATTGTATAACACTTAGATTTATTATTGCGTATTTATATGTATATTCGCGGTCGTACCACGTTCACGCTTATTTTATAATTAATAAGTCTCATTTAAATATACGTATAATTGAAATTCTTACAGGTAAGAGAATTAGTACAGTTATAGATCAGTGAAAGACAATAAATTATAATAAACCTAAGCAGGTTCAAGTTTTGAACCTATGCATTTATTAACATATTTAAAATATAAATCATACTTCAATTATTAAAAACATATTTAATGTTTTGACAACAAACAAGAAAGAAGGAAAGTGGATGACATAACTGCCATACTAAACATGTTTTACATAATTCAAGAAAATACATTTCGACAAAATCAATGCTAAAATTTTGAAATTAGTGTGGTTTGCAGCAAAATTGAGAACTATTTCTCTTAGTACGTGTTTCTCAATTTAAAATTAAATTTTTAATTTTATTTTAATTGTTAAAATTTTAGTTGTCGATTCTCATCAATAACTCAATTTTGTCAGAAATGAAGCTAAGTAAAATATGTTAGCACGGGAGTATAGGTAATTGCAAGTAAACGTTTTATCTCTATATATCTATTTCTTTATTTATTGTATATAACGAAGGTGTCAAGCAAGCCGACACAACTAAAAATATAAAAATGTTTCTTTGCAATTACCCATATGTCACCCACTATTCCGCCCATTAAAAAAGCAGATTGAATTTTCCAAAATTTGATTTACCATACCACTTACTAACTTATTACGCGCGATTGGTCATGTACGACTAATTTTAAACGTTCTTAGAATATAAATATTTTTAGGTAAGTAATTTTTTTGACATCAACGATATGAATATGTATATATATATATATATATATATATATATATATATATATATATATATATATATATATATATATATATATATATATATATATATATATATATATATATATATATATATATATATATATATATATATATATATTATAAAAATATATATATATATATATATATATATATATATATATATATATATATATATATATATATATATATATATATATATATATATATATATATATATATGTATGTATAGATATATTACTTCAGCATAAAGGAAGATTATGTTTAAAATTTTAATGTAGCATAAGTTATGTATTATTATAAAAAAATTAATATCTTACCTGTTTACTTAATTCACTAAAATAACATTTTAACTAATGTTTATTTATTTCACTTCAATCACAATTTTAACCACTTGACCACAATCCCGATTTAAATAATTTAATCACCAATTAATTAACTAAATCTATAATCTACTTTTCACTTAAAATGCTTTAATCAAATGATGCAGTAATGACCAAAATGTTCACCTTTTATACAAATTGCAAAAGGAATTTATTATAATTAGGGATACCATTGGTTAATCTAAACTATGTAAAAGTATAAATGCACACATGTTAAAGGCATTTTGATGGATATAAGTATAACCTACCAATGGTTAAACTAAACTATATAATAGTACAGGCAGCATATCTGCATATCAAAACCATTGGGTAATCTAAAATTCTAAACAATGTAATACTATAAACTGCATATATGCAGGTGTTACTCCCACTTTTGATTCAAGTCAATTTTTTAACGCGGAAAATAAGTTTAGTTGTACCTAAAACTAGTGGTTAATCTAAACTATCTAATAGTAAAACCGGGAGTTTATTACCATTGAGAGATTCTGAAGTCAAAACTATGTATATATCTTTTATCGATCCTATGAGATTGCATATTAGTATTATGCACATAAGTATATACCTGAACTAGTTTTTACATGCTATATGCGTTCCATCGTGTAAACAAAAGGTGCAAAAGTACTGTGAAAGAACTGGTTTAGGTGTACCTGTAAAAGTATTGTACAAACTGCATATGTGCATGTATTACGCCCACATTTACGCCAGTCAATTTTTGGACGTTTTTCGGTCCAAAAATAATTTCCTGAATACTTGAAAAAGCATTTCACGGAAATATTTCAGTAGATGTTCCGTCAAGTTCTCTTTGGGTCGAAAATCTGTTCAAATTTGAACAAATATTAAGGTAGTTTTTAAATCTTCGCATATGAAGATTTTTGTTTTTTCTATAGTCTAACAACAACCTACGTGGTTATTCTAAATAAGCTAGTTCCTTATTACAATTACAAAATGTTTTTTTCAATTAAAATAATTGTAATTGATTTTCAGGTGCAAGTATTACTTCTGTTCTTCGTACTGAAAAAACGTTAGAAACTGATTTTTGAAACCTGCATGGTTCAAATTAACCAATGCGCATAGGTGCCTATTTTACATTACTGTCGTCTAAATTAACTACTGCAAAGTCATTCCATAGTAGTATTAACCCCTTACCTAAGTTAATTTGATTTATAATTTAGTAAATGCCAAAGAAATAAATTAACCCAGCTAGTTTTGTATTTCGAAACATGCATGGTTCAAATTAACCAATGCACATAGGTGCCTATTTTACCTTACTGTCGTCTAAATTAACTACCGCAACGTCATTCCATTGTAGTATTTACCTCGCACATAAGTCAATTTGATTTATAATTTAGCAAATGCCGAAGAAATAAATTAACCTAGCTAGTTTTGTATTTTGAAACTGGCGTGGTTCAAATCCACACAAGCGATTTTTTGCCAAATTAACGAAAACCTAGGTTATTATTACTAAAACCAATTAAACTAGCTAAAGTTGCTCAATTTTTTTTTTCAGTGTTATATTTATTTAAACGTTTTGAATAATTTTGTTCTTCATTGCGGCTCTAAGTTTCGCCATTTTTGTGTTATATAATTAATATTAAATAACGAAACTACTTAATAAATAATAAATGTTAATTAAATAAATACGAAATAAATAAATAAACAATTCTTTAATATATAAAACGAATTGTATATATAATTTATAGATTTTCATTGTGACAATTTGTGAATGATTTACCAGAACATACAAATAATTCAGCCATATAATTACATTTAGTAAATAATAATTATGGATAGTGTTGTGAATCAAAACTACCCTAGTAATATTTTATGGGGTCAGATTATACAATTAATAATAATAATAATTGATATCAATTCAACGCTACATATCCACATATCACCACCAAAGTGGTGAAACCGAAGGGATCGTTCAAATTATTTGGCTAAATAAATAATAAAATAATCATTCAGCAATCGAGTATATTCAATTTAAATCTACAAACTGCAGCCAGGAGAATTAATTGGAATTAATTCAAATATTTTTATTGAAATATTTGAATAGTGCTGTCAACTTGTTTTCAATATCCAACAATACATCGACATCGTTGCAACTGACAACATATTTTAAATTCGCATCATTGCAACTGTCAACATTTTTTAAATTCGGTAAGTGTTTTTCTTTAATTATTTTTGATTCAGTGTTCGTTTTTGATTTTATTATAAACTTTCATATTAAATATTTACTCATTTTTTATTTTGTGTATGAAATAAATTCATATATGTAATTTATAAATATGTCGCCCAATACTTCTCCTGTCGACGAAACCAATGAGGATTCACTATCATCAGAAAGACCGCTTTTAATCTCTCATTCCGATTGGACAAATTATTTGAATTTTTTTTACAAATTAGTGGTTCACGAGAGACGGTAATCGTCGATGATGGGATTCCTTCTTCTTCTTCTCCTGATAATGTGAATAATGTGCAAAATCGCGTTTTATTAAATAAAAATAATTGTCTGCCAACAACAAATAAGGTTGATTGGGAATCTAATTTAGTTATTGCAGAAGGTAATATTGGATCGATTACATTTAAAGCACCTCAATCTCTCTTTAATCAAAATCCTAACGTATGGTTTCAAATTTTAGAACAACAGTTTTCTTTATCTGGTATTAAATCTGAGAATACTAAATATTCACATGCAGTAAATGCACTCGATTCAAGGCATCACAATACCTTCGCTGACGTAATTTTACGTGATAAAGGTCAATTTCCTTATACAACGTTTAGAAATGAAGTTATTAGAGTACTCGGCGAATCGGAGAGCGCTAGAATAAATAACGTTTTGCATGGTTTGAGTCAGGGTGATAAAAAACCATCACAACTATTAAACGAATTCAGATTAAATGCGGGTAGTACATTTTCGGAAAAAACATTACAACAATTACGGTTAAAGCGATTACCACAACAAGTCCAAATTATTTTATCCACTTTTGCTAACGATATTTCATTGACAGTTTTAGCAGAACGAGCCGATAAAATGTTGGAGGTTATGGAATATACTCAAATTAGTGAAATTAAACAAACATCTTCTACCAATTCTGTTTTCAATTCTAGCAAGTCAAATTCTGCGTATTCAAATTCACAATGTTCAACTATTCCAAATTCTTATTTCGATCTGGAAACTAGATTTGATCAATTTAGGACCCAAATTTTATCTGAAGTCTCAGCAGTTTGTCGACCGGGAGCAAGATCATCTTCAAGCTCACGTGATGCACCAAGAGAATCATCTCGATCTTGATCTCGATCGAGAATTCGTTTCAATCCAAAATATGATCAGTGTTTTTATCATTATAAATTTCTAAATAAAGCTCGACATTGTTTTTCTGGATGTAAATTTTTTGGGGAATTTTCCAAAAAAAATGATAAGTCAAATTTTTAAATGCTCATCAAAATTCGACGGCAGTTGTTGACGAGCACACTAATAGTCGTCTTTTAATTTTGGATTTAAATACAGCAACTAAATTTTTGGTAGACTCGGGAGCTGATGTTTCGGTTATACCTTTAAAATTAGCAAATATGTCTAAAGCTGTTTCAAATTGTAATCTATTTTGCGGCGAACGGAACACCAATTCAGGCTTATGGTACCAAAATTTTAATTTTAGATATTGGATTACGTCGAAATTTTAAATGGGAATTCATTGTTGCGGATGTATCATTACCAATTATTGGTGCAGATTTTTTAAAAATACTGGTCTGGTCGTTGTTTTACGAAAGCATAGAATTTGCGATCCTGTAACCTCGTTATATTCGGTCGGTGCCATTTCAATTTCAGAAAATATGGGATTATCACAGTTGGATAAGTCGCAAATGGATCCCCAAATTCAAAATTTATTTTCTAAATTTCCGAACATTTTCAATAGTGCGCTGAGTAATAAAGTTATTAAACATCAAATTACACATCGTTTAGAAACAAATGGAACTCCTATGTCATGTAAGACTAGACGTTTGGCACCGGATAAATTTAAAATCGCAAAGCTAGAATTCGAACATCTCATGTCTCAGGGTATTTGCCGACCAAGTAACAGTCCATGGTCGAGCCATTTGCACTTGGTTTTAAAGAAGAATGGTGTTTGGAGACCATGCGGGGATTACCGAAGTTTAAATCGAATTACTATTCCTGATCGTTACCCAATTCCGCATCTTCAAGATTTTTCGTATCAACTTGAAGATTGCAACATTTTCTCTAGTTTAGATTTAGTCCAAGCTTATCATCAAATTCCAATTGAACCATCTGATATTCCTAAAACCGCTATTTCAACTCCCTTTGGTTTATTCGAGTTTACTAAAATGACCTTCGGTCTCAGGAATGCGGCCCAAACTTTTCAAAGATTAATGCATTCCGTTTTATTGGGACTAAATTTTGCTTTCGTTTACTTAGACGATATTCTAATTGTGTCTAAATCTTATAAGGAACATCTAGAACACCTAAAAACAGTACTTAGAAAACTATCAGATAATGGTTTAATTATCAATTCCAGTAAAAGTGTATTCGCCTTACACGAAATCAAATTTCTTGGATATACAGTTAAGGCATTTTACCCGTTCAAAGCAGAGTCGACGTTATTAAAAATTTTGAACGTCCCTTAGCACTCAATAATCTCAAGCGATTTTTGGTATGATTAACTTTTATAGACGTTTCATTCCAAATGCTGCATCGAATCAAATTTTACTTAACGACTTCTTGAAAGGTTACAAGAAGAATAGTAAAACGCCTATTGAATGGTCAACAGCAGTCATTGAAGCCTTCGATAATTGTAAGAAGAAACTTTGTGAGGCAACACTTCTTGCACATCCACCTTCTACGGCGCGAATATAAATTATGGTGGACGCTTCGGATTCTGCGATTGGGACAGTGGTTCAACAGTATGTTGCGGACGAAACTCAGCAAAATTATAGTGCTTATGATAGAGAGTTGCTTGCAGCTTACTCTGGCATTAAGCACTTTAAATATATTCTTGAAGGAAGGGGACAATTCACTACCGATATCCAAGATATATCAGGCATTAATAATGTCGTGGCCGACACTTTATCGCGCATTAATCTAATTTCTATCCCCGAAAGTATAGATTATGCTCAAATAGCAGATGCTTAATCCAATGATGCAGAATTCCGAGAGATATTACGTGACGATACGTCACACAAATTCAAGCAATTCCCAATTAAATTCAACTCTAATAAAATGATTTATTGCGACACTACAACAGCTTTTTACCAAGACCTTTTATTCCAATTGAATTTCGGAAAGAAATTTTTGAAACCTTTCATAATTTATCTCATCCAGGGATAAAGGCTTCTTCTAAGTTAGTGACTAAAAATGTCATTTGGCATTCCATCGCTAAAAATTCAAGAACTATGGCTCGTAGTTGTTTAGCATGTCAAAAATCAAATGTTTCAAGGCATATCGTCTCACCTCTCGGTTCTTATAAATTAACTTCGCAACGCTTCGCAGAAATTCACTTAGACATCATTGGTCCATTACCGATTTCTGATAATAATCGATACTGTGTGATATTAACAGATCGATACACGAGATGGGCTGAAGCAGTTCCTGTACCAGACATAACTGAGGCCACTGTCGCATTTGCTGTATTCTCCACGCGGATTTCTCGTTTCGGCGTTCCAAATACTATTGTTACTGATCAGGGATCTCAATTCGAATCAAATTTATCTTCCGAATTATCTGCGTTACTTGGTTTTCATCGAATCAGGACAACCAGTTACAATCCAAAATCCAACGGTACGATAGAAAGATGACACCGTACTTTAAAAGCTGCCATAATGTGTTATGACCGACCAGATTGGACTTCAATTCTGCCAACTGTACTGCGTGGGTTACGTTCTGCATTTAGCGAGGAATTAAAAACCGCTCCTGCGGAAATCGTTTTCGAAAGTCCTTTGCGCTTACCAGGACAACTTGTACACTCGTCTTTAGATATCAAAATTCCTCAGTCTGAATTTGTTCAAAATTTAAAAAAACATTTTGATGAATTTAGACCGATTCCAGCATCTAATCATGCTAATATAAACATTTTTATTAGTGAAAGTTTAGAAACCTGTTCACACGTATTTTTACGAACCGACGCGTTAAAGAAGGCACTTCAAGCACCATATTCTGGACCATATTATGTAGTAAATCGAAATAAGAAATTTTTTACCATAGTTAGTAATGGCAAAAACATCGTAGTTTCTATCGACCGACTCAAACCATGTTATTCGGAAAGCAATGATAACATTAAGCCAATTCCTTTGATACAACTGGATACTCTTAATGACAACATTGTCGATAAATTACCTTTGGCCAATTCTAAATTAAATGTTTCGACTGCTACATCTAAAATTAAAATGAAAATAAATTCAATTAAACGTGATGCAAAAGTATTTGTGATTCATCTTTTTGATGCATAAGGTTTTTGATTTACTTTCTAATTGGTTTAAATTATGTGTACTCCGATCAGTATTTTTTAATGTTGTCTTAAAAAACTTTGGCATACGAAAACGACCACGACTTACCACAAAACGCCAAGATGTTATGATGGTGCTATTCACTGATGAATCTACGGTCTCTTTAGGTGGTACTTGGGGTAAGAAATTTTTTTATTCTACATCAGCGCATTTAAAAAAACGCCGGATTTATACCACACAAGAGCAAGGTGGTGGAGGAAATTTAATATGGGGCTGTATCTCCTATAACGGGTGATTAAATGATTGGGCCACATTTTATACTACAGCAAGACAATGCTCCAGCACATAAGGGAAAAATAGCTACCAGATTTTTGGATGATTTCAATTAAAATCGCATCGATTGGCCACCATAAAGCCCTGATATCAATATTATTGAAAATGTTTTGACACATATTAAAAGAAAAATCCCCTATAAAGTTGGAAGAACGGAAAATGAATTATGGGATAAACTGGTAGAGGTATAGAGCCAAATTTCCCTGGATTTCATCCGTAATTTATACCAAAGTATTCCAATTCGTTTGAATGAAGTAATAACAAATAATGGATCCCAATATTAATTTTTTTTTTTGTAAATTTTGTAATCGGTATTTTTAAATTTACTTGGTTGTCACAAATACGTATGCATCAAAAAGATGAATCTCAAATACTTTTTCATCATGTTATACGTTTCATAAATAAATTCATAACCGTAATGAAAATAAATTAAATTATCATTTTCATTACGGTTATGAATTTATTTATGAAACGTATATCAAATGAAACGTTATTTATAATTGAATTAAATAAAAGTAAAAATTCCAAAAAAAAAATTTTAATTGGTTTTCACAATGCGACAAACATAATCGTTACTTTGAATTTTCTCATCACAAATACTGATGCATCGGATAGTAGTTTATTTTGAGAATTAATCCCTTAAACAATTTTAACACATAAAACAAATAAAATACTATATTGTCAAAACCAACAAAAATGTTTATACAAGCCGTATTGTAACTATAAGGCACCCATATTATTAAATAACAAACCTATTATTTCTGTAAGTGTTAGAAATATTTTCGACTATTTTTGAAACACACTACAATTTAAAATTGAAGTACATATGTAAAGATTATGCTGGGTCTTTTTTCCAAATTATTTAAAGAAATTATTAAAATAGTTAAAACTGCATAGCATAATTTTGATTAACGATACTTAAAATATCGTGTATTTACTAAAAATAAAATTTAAATTTTTAACAGTTTTAATACAAAATTTCAATTTATCGTTGATAATTTTTAATTTAAGACACAGTTACCTTTCGAAGGACAAATGCTTCAATTGATGCAACTACATGCAACTAAATTCATTTACTAACCCTTTGTTTTACCACCATTATCAAACAATCTGCAAATTGTTTGAAAATCTTCATCTTGCGTTTCTCCCATCTATTTTAATTTTGCCTCACCACCAAGTTTATTCAAAATAATACGAATAATCCATGCATCTCTCTTTTCAGTTTATGTTCCAAGACCTTCACTCCTCTCAAAATTTCATCCGATGTATCCACGCCGAAGGAGCACTGATTAATGGTTGGTCCAAGAAACAAACGTAGCGATAAATACATTCACAATTTGTTTTTTGCGACTATAACAATCTCGTAACTTTTGTAATGTTTCATTGTAGTTGGTGTCACTGACCTTTAGATGCTTGACGATATTGCTGGCTTCACCTATCAAATTACTCGTTCTCAATGTGTACCGGCCTTAAAAAACAGAAATAGTAGGAAGAAATTACAGAAATAGTAGGAAGATATAACAGAAATAGTAAGTTTTATTTTGTGTTTGTATGGCCTATACTACATTGTCATATTTATTTGTCATTTGTCATGACCCAACCAAACGTGTTTTAACCGACCATTCCGTAGCCTTCATTTTTTGAAATAATCAAAAACTGATCGGCCCCTATTAACATCTCAATCGCACTGGGAACGTTACACGTAGGGTCAGCAAGCTTTAAATTTGTAAATTGGTTCGGCTGGTTAATATTGAATGCCCTTTGTAGCAATGACACAGTTACCTTTCGAAGGACAAATGCTTCAATTGATGCAACTACATGCAACTAAATTCATTTACTAACCCTTTGTTTTACCACCATTATCAAACAATCTGCAAATTGTGGGAAAATCTTCATCTTGCGTTTCTTCCATCTATTTTAATTTTGTCTCACAACCAAGTTTATTCAAAATAATACGAATAATCCATAAATCTCTCTTTTCAGTTTATGTTCCAAGACCTTCACCCCTCTCAAAATCTCATCCGATGTATCCACCACCTTTTGATACCTCTCGCCGACGGAGCACTGATTAATGGTTGGTCCAAGAAACAAACGTAGCGATAAATACATTCACAATTTGTTTTTTGCGACTATAACAATCTCGTAACTTTTGTAATGCTTCATTGTAGTTGGTGTCACTGACCTTTAGATGCTTGACGAAATTGCTGGCTTCACCTATCAAATACCCGCGTAAAAACTGAGATTTTTGCTATGGACCGTTCTGTCGTGGTTGTTTGCACAGTAAAGGTCGCAGTTAAAAATTGCACTAAAGATCGTTGGTAATTTAAGTTTCTGGATACCATATTGACATAGACGCAACCCTTCATTTATTGTGTAATTCATGTTTGGTTCAATTGTTTTCAGCCTTATCGATGAACCCCATTTTGCCTCAATTTCAAAAACAAATATTTCCACCTCATTAATTATTACACTCAGCGCCATAAAAATGTTCGATTTGAGAAATTTACAAGGAATTTATTTGAAACGATATTATTTGCTTTATGAATAAAAGTCACACTTTTTTTGCAAAAAAAAAAACAAAAAACAAAATAAATGAGAAATGAATTAAAAAAAACAATAAATGGCAACTAGATGTAATAAAATAAATAAAAAAGACAAAGTGAAAATAAATCAATTCAACATTTTATTGGTGCTGGGTGTATAATGGTTCATCTGGATTGAGTTAGGTTTCCACTCATAGGTGTGAGTCGAGATTGAACTCTTTCTAGTATCGCATCTTTAGGTATTTGATTTACAAAAAGCTTCAGGGTTTCTATTTTTGCCACAAATAATGCATGTTGAGATTTCCAGGCTTTGATGTTCTTTTCCATTTCCTCCCTTTCAGTAATTTAATTTCAACGTATTTTATTAGGTTATCCGCCTATAGTTGAACGGACCGTTATGGACGGCTCTCTGTTACACCACCACGCCTTCACGTTCCACTTCATTATATGCGCCGACAGTTAGACCGTTCATCGCTTAGTAGCCGCTGAAACACTGGTAATTTTCGACACTTCAATTAACACTATTATTATACCAAAATCGTTGAATACAATGAAGAAATGATCCAAAGCAACTAGTATTACTGTAGGGTGTGAAGGGTAAGGAACTGTAAATGCTACTCGTGTGAAGTATTATTTTAAATAATTAGGTATGTTTTGATAGCGTCCAGCATAAAGTACATAATTGTTTACAATGTGTGGTTAATAAAAAGATACGACCGAGGCATACCTTTTCGAAATTTGGAGATCCATCGATAACAGTCTGAAATGTTCCTGTTTGATTTTATTGCTTTGCGTGGTTATATTTGTTAGAACCAAATATTTTTCCACCATAACAGGTTCTACACCAATATTTTGTTTGTGAATCCTAAGGTATGGCCAAAAATCTAAGAAAAAATATATTATTCCGCACCAAAACAAAATTGGGCAGGACAAGCTTCGTTGAAATGGAAAAGTAAATCCCCTAAATTGCTAAGAAAAAATCTAAGCTCTTTTAGGTACGACCGATATATTGTCGAACAAGAACCTGCCAGATTTCCCACGTTAAAATTTTATTAAAACAAATTCTAAGTGTTTTACGACTAATTATATCTAATATTAACACAGTTTAAGAAAACCAAATAAAAATGTTTTAATAAATCGAAAACAATTTAAAACGTTATCCCATTTCACAGCTTGTCCATCGAATATCTTTTCTATTCCTCTTTTAATAATCAGAAAGAAGTCATATTAAAGAAAACAACAGAGAGACTTGCCTAGAAAATAGAAACGTGATTTTCTTATAATAATTAAAAAAATATTAATTAAGAAAGAAATTGGTGCATTCCCTGAAGGCAATTTAAAATTATGATGATTAGTTTTTTCTTAAGTATAATAAATATATAAAATGTACAAAATGAATTAAATTTTTTAAAGTTATTTACCCAGAACAAAAAACATGAATTCCGTATTCCAGAAACTACACCTTTGTATACGTACGAGTATACCTATTTTAAGGTAATGTAGAATTGAAAACGTTGAATTCCTAAATATAATTTTTTTTTTAATTGTTCTACAAAAAAATATTTTTATTATTTCCCCGGTGAGCATTTATACTAAACGGTTATGCTTTTGCGTTTCTATTTTTAAATAATTTTTTTTTTACATAATCCTAATAATTACACGTGTTTCCGCTTAATAAGATTTACAAATGTTGTTATAACTGGAAATTAAAAATATCACAACATTTAAAAGCTTCTGGCTATATAACTATTACTAGAATAAAAATTTTCATTTTATTGTGACAATTTTCAGTTGAAAATTGTTTATAAATTAGGATTTATATTTTTATACTGTTCACAACATTATTACAGGATTATTTTTATCTACTATCGTTTTACTTTTTTTTTTTTTTTTTGTTTAACAATTGGATTATGTTTACGCCAGAATTTTGTTGATGATGTATTTATAGTTTTTGGGTGGGGAAAATTAGGTTACCGGTCCCAAAGCAAATAAAAAGAAAAGTTTCTGTTAAAATATGGTTGTGTGCTGTGAGTAGCATTCTTATGAAATACCGTCTGATTTTCACCATTTGATATGTCCACACATTCAATAATTTTAGGGGTTGCTTTATTTTATATATACTAAATTGGTATCTTTGGTTCATATACACATCTGAAAAAAGGTATTTATATATATACATATATATATGTATATATATATATATATATATATATATATATATATATATATATATATATATATATATATATATATATATATATGTATATATATATATATATATATATATATATATATATATATATATATATATATATATATATATATATATATATATATACATGGACCAAATTATTAGGCACCCTTATTTTTTACCAAATGTGAAGACACTTTTTTTTTTGTTTTAATTTATGTTTATTCTATATTTTATAATTTAAAATGAATATCTGGTTGGCCCGCCTTTATTTTTAATTATCTCTGCAATCCTTCTGGGCAAGCTCTCCACTAGTCCCTTACAGATTGAGGGATCTAAAGCTACCCATTCTTCTGCCATCACCTCCTTGAGGTTTGCAATCGACATGGACTTTCTTTCGCTTATTTCCCGCTTTAAAATAGCCCACAAGCGCTCGATTGGGTTTAGGTCAGGGCTCTGGGGCGGCCATTAAACCACTGTAGGCTTCCCCATGCTTTATGGCATGGTGCGTAGTCTTGTTGGAAAATACCCTGGTCACGTTGATCTCGTAGTGGTATACCATAACATGGTAGTGTATGTAGTGGAGCTCATACGCTCCGGACCCAAATAATGGGCCCCCGTACCTGCTGCTGACATACACCCCCAAATCATAATGCTGCCACCGCCTTACTTTAAAGTAGGCACCAAACATTCTGGAGCATAAGCCTCGCCTCTCCTTCGACGGTCGTGTATAGTACCAGATGTCCCAAAACGCTGAAATAATTAGTAGAAAATACGTAAATTAAGTTATTGCTCATTTTAATGGCTTTTTATGTGGAAAGTCAACAAAATATTTTCCAATTATTTTTGAGCATATTTTGATCTTACATCTACATTGCTTTCATCTGACCAAAGCACAATGCTCCAATCCAACGCAGAGCAATGTTGGTGACTTTTCGCCCAGTCGAGTCGTTTTTTCAATAAATTTACTGTATTTAAATTCTAGAGACAAAATAACAAGTTAGTATAATAAAATAAATAAACCTTTACTGTTATCAAAAATCGATGTTACCTAACTGATTAATTGTTGTTAGTTCATTTTCATTACAATAGTGGTTGCACTCAAAAAGCGAAATAAATAATATAATGCAGAATTCCCCAATAAGAATAGCAGGTGAGAAATGGGCTAGAAATAATGAAGACAAAGCTCGAGAATTTGCCTCGAGAATACCTCGAAAAAATATTCCAGCCACATGAAGACCAAACGTTGGAAGCCGAGATAATAACTGAACAAGCTGTGCAAGAAAGTAAAGAAATCCTACCGACAACACCAAAATAAGTCATGCGTAAGATGAAAGCTAATATGAATACGAAAAAAGTCCCTGGGCACGCTCTTATTACTGCAGAAATCTCAAAATAACTGTCAAGGAAAGCTCTGGTGAAGCTCACTAATCTTATAAATTCAGCATTTAGAATCAAATGTTTACCAAGCTTATGGAAAATTGCAGAAGTAATTATGATCCTAAAACCTGGGAAACCACCACACATAACATCGTCTTATTGGCCAATTTCTCTATTGCCAGTCATGTCCAAATTCTTTGAGAAGCTTCTGGTAAAAAGATTAAATCCGATAATCGAGAGTAAAAACTTGATCTCAAATCATCAGTTTGGTTTTCGCAACCAACACTCAACAATTGATCAAGTACACATAATAACCAGTATAATTGAGAAAGCATTAGAGGAGAAAAAAGTCTGTTCAACAGTATTTCTAGACGTTGCACAAGCTTTTGATAAAGTGTGGCATGAAGGACTTAACCACAAGTTAAGAAATCTTCTACCAATGCAATTTGCTAAGGAATCTTACTTGAAAGATAGGTTCTTCAGGATTAAGTTAGGTGATACATTTTCTGAATTGAAAGAAATCAATGCAGGAGTTCCACAGAGTAGGGTATTAGGGCCGGTTTTATACCTACTATACACTAATGATCTTCCTACAGTAGAAAACAATACTGGGGCGACTTTTGCAGATGACACGGCGATCTTAGCTGTTGGAAAAAGCAACGAAGAATCAACACAGAAGTTACAATCAGATATAACTCAAATATATAAATGGACAAAAAGATGGAGATTAAAACTAAATGAAGCTAAATCAGTTCACATCAACTCGGGAAATAATAACGCATGCGAACACAGCTGAGTATCTCGGCATGACCCTGGATGCTAAACTACGATGGAAAGCACACGTCAAGAGGAAAAGTGAAGTATTGAGACTTAAATACAGAAAAATGTATTGGCTGATGGGAAGGAACTCTTCTTTATCAACATACAACAAGCTTCTACTTTATAAGCAAATATTGAAACCGATTTGGACTTATGGTATTCAGCTTTGGGGTTGTACCAAACAGAGCAGCATAAATATCATCCAAAGATTTCGGAATTTGGTATTAAGGAACATCGTTGATGCACCTTGGTATGTCAGGAACAATGGCCTTCATAGGGACCTTAAAGTGAACCTCATCTTAAACTTATTAAGAATTTAATTTGAATGTCTGTAATCAGTTGATTTTTCGGCATTTTTCATAAACAAGTATATTAATTGTTCATGGCAATCCCAATATTTTCGATTTGTTAAATCAGAAAAATACAGAGGCCAATCGCTCATAATATATCTACTGAAAAAAAGTATAAATATCTTCCCCCCTCCTCGTAATTTTGGCTGAAGGCCCAAAGAGTTATACCAATGTACCACTCTGCAAAAATGAGAACCCTCCATGAGTTCTTTCTGTTGGTAGTTTGGTTTCGTACTGAAAAGTATGGTCTACTCATCAGGCAGCTATGACCAAACTACAAAAAATTCCACTCTAGCCACATACATTAAGTATCTGGCCAGAACGTACTGACATAGCGAATTATTATTCACTACATCAAATATACCAACAGAAAGAACTCATGGAGGGTTCTCATTTTTGCAGAGTGGTACATTGGTATAACTCTTTCGGCCTTCAGCTAAAATTACTGGGAGGGGGGAAGATATTTCTACTTTTTTCAGTAGATATATTATGAGCGATTGGCCTCTGTATTTTTCTGATTTACCAAATCGAAAATATTGGGATTGCCATGAACAATTAATATATGTATTTGTCTATGAAAAATGCCGAAAAATCAACTCATCTTAAACGAAATCCAGGAAAAGGCCCGGAAACTTGAAGAAAGGCTCCGCCAACATGTGAACATTGAGGCAACTCAGGTCCTAAGCATCACGAATTTAGTACGCAGACTTAAAAGGACCAATACAACAAGCTTCTACTTTATAAGCAAATATTGAAACCGATTTGGACTTATGGTATTCAGCTTTGGGGTTGTACCAAACAGAGCAACGTAAATATCATCCAAAGATTTCAGAATATGGTATTAAGGAACATCGTTGATGCACCTTGGTATGTCAGGAACAATGACCATCATAGGGACCTTAAAATGAACCTCATCTTAAAAGAAATCCAGGGAAAGCACGGAGACATGAAGAAAGGCTCCGCCAACATGTGAACATTGAGGCAACTCAGCGCCTAAGCATCACGAATTTAGTACGCAGACTTAAAAGAACCAAACCTTTTGAGCTGGTGTGATTGTCAGTTTAAGCAGCATTGTGCTGATCTAAAATCCACTACAAAGATGTGGTTTACTTCAATTTATCAGACACTATGGAACGCCAATGGGAAGAAGCCATAGATTAATTTAAGTTAGTAAATTAAGTCAGAAACAAATTGTTCATTAGTAAAGGAGACTAGATTTCAGGTAACTACATTAAAATAAACCGTTGCAAAAATGTAACTGGAATTCATGTAATTTTTATTTTTACTGGAAATCTGGTAATAAAATTTACGAGATTTTGTTAAATTTACTAGATATTCCATTTTATAGTGTAAAACTAACCATCTAGTTTTTTTTTGTTAGTAATTTTTTGTGCTATTTAGATAATAACTAGAATTCCAGTATAATCAAAAATGTTACTGTAAATTAACTAGAAAATGGTCAAAATCTTGTTTTGATTGCAATTTCACTGGAAATCGGTTAAATTTATTTTTAAATTTAACTAGAAAATTTATTTTTCTTGATTTTTAACTATAAATTCAATGGATTTTTACTAGAATTTGCAAAACCAGATAAACCATTAGGCAATTACCAGATTTTGAACAGAGCACGTAGATAATGTAATCATTCCCTCAATATTTATTGAGTACAATTAATCTTGAAGCTTTTTTTAAATTTGAACGGTTTAACGTTAAAACTCACGAATTGTTAATTTTTCAAAACCAAGTTCAATTTCTCACTGACGAAATAAGTAGTGATGGAGACCCGTTAAATCAAAAACAGATGCTATTGTAAATTATCTGCAGGACATCAAGTTATAAAATTTTCGCAAATGCATCTATGATTTTGCACGTACTGCTGAACCATTAACATAATTAACTGGACTATTAGAAAATTTTAATTGGGCGAACGGACGTCTTAACGAGATTAAAAACAAATTTTGGAGCCGCGAAACTTTATCTACAAAAGGATTATCAGCAAATTTACAAATTGAAAAACGAAATGGACGAAAAATTAAACTTCCTTTTGCTTATTATTTTTCGAACGATTCCGTATATATTTAATCGAGACAGCATTTATACTAGTTACCTGTCGTGCTTCCTTGAAAACATGCTCGACAAAAAAGATTTAATTCCTCGAATTGCACGATGGTGGCTAATGTTGTAGGGTGAAAATGCAACACGTTGATGCTTTAATTTACAGGGTTAGTGCAGGAATTTATAGTATTGTTTTAATGCAACAAATTGAGCCAAGAAATGTTCTACCGAAATTCAGTAGTTTTTGAGATATTTTAATTGTTAGATAAATCCAAGATTTAACCATTTAAAGCCTATTTAAAAAATTGTACTGAGCGAATGGGTTTAAATTAAGTTTTTATCATAGCTTATGCCATAGAAAAAGATCTCTGTTAATAACACAGGCATGCATTATTTTTCTTGATTTTTTTCTTGACAGTCGTATCCGAAGTAATTTTTTGCGCCGAATTCGAATCTGGGGACATAATTACTCTTATCACCTCAGGTTTTTAAAATATTGTAAAACACGCTTTTATTTTGGCACTTTTGCACTTGAAATAACTCAAGGCCAAAAACAGTTAAAACAAATCTGACAATTGGATCTTATGTAGCATACTAAAATTTACGACTACAAAAATGATAGAAATATAAGAATCTGCAGGTCATTTAGTTAAAAGTGAGAAGGAATTCAAGTTATTCGTGCTTATGAAATTCTTAGATTATAAATAATGAAAACTTATGAGACTGAGAATTTGTTAATACAAAAATGTTTATTTTAATTTTTTTATGCTTAATATACGACTTTCCGTAGATTTTGGAATGCTAAATACGAACCCGTTGTCAAATTTGCCCTTTTTCTTTTTAGTCTTGAGTTATTTCAAGTGGAAAGTGCCAAAAACGCACTTTTCAAACTTTTAGGCTGTAGTATCTCAAAAACCTGACGTAAAAGGGTAATTCTGTGGCCATATTCGGATCCAACGAAAAAAATTACTTTGTATACGACTGTTCAATGAAAAAAAAAAATGTTTAACCCATGTTTGCAGGCCTGTGTAATTAAAAGTTCAAAAATTCCAAACAGTTTTACATAGTTAAACATTTTTTTAAAAAAAAAAAAAATTTTTTTGAAGCGGAGTGACGTAAGTGATCTTTTTATAATTAATATTATTTCGTATAATCACAAAACACCAACAGTTTTCACTTACTTAAAAATAAAAAAACCAAACTTTTTATTTTTGAATTTATTTACTTTTATTTATTTAAAATTACAACTAGTTTCGATCTTGTAAAGATCATCCACAGGTAATTTTTTGCAATTAAAAAACTAAAGTAAAAACAACTCTTATATATACCAAAATTTTTGTTTAACAGGTAAAAAAAAAAACAAAAAAAAAAATTATAAAAAGGACTTATATATAAAAATAATAAAAAAAATATAAAAGAAAAAAAAAAAACAAAAACAAAACGGAGGCGCACAAGCCCACAAATTTAATTAAAAATAAGGGGTGTTGCGCTTGTTATGGTTAATTTTTAAAAAGTTATTTTAAATAAGGGGGAATTAATTTTTGCATCATCTGTGTTCATGAGATTTGTGGTGTTGGCGATGTGGTATGACTCGTATGCGTCTAGTTTCCATTTTTGATGTACTGTTTTTATTATTTTTGAAATAGTGGTGTCTATTTTGTGGTTATGGTGGAACATATGATATGCAACACTAGATTTATTCCAGTTGGCTTTTTCATGTTCTTTAAGCCTGGTGCTGAAATCTCTCGAAGTCTGGCCGATGTAGGTGTCCTGCCAATCAGAACATTTAATTTGGTAAATTCCAGACCGTAAATCTTGTGTTACATTATCTTTAAAGTTGTTTAAATCCCTTTTGATGGTTGTTGATGGACGGGTGACAAGTTCTATGTTGTGTTTGTGGAAGACGCGCTGAAGTTTATTGGTGATATCCGGAAAGTATGGAACGCTGACTCTAGTAGTATTCACCGTTTCCATGGCTGGTTGTAATGTGGTGAGTGATGATTTGATGTGCTTGGCTTTGTGCTTGTTGATAATGTTATCAGCAAATTGAGTAGAATACCCATTGGCTACGGCCGCGTTCTGAATAAATTTAACCTCCTCATCAAATTCCGACTGCTCCATAGGTATATTAAATAATCTATGCGCCATAGAATGAAACGCTGCTTGCTTGTGCGTCACATGGTGAAATGAATCTACTGTTATGAATCTATTTGTATTTGTAGACTTTCTAAAAATTCCAAATTTTAATTTATTGTTATTATTTCGGATGATTTTTATATCCAGGAAGTTCAAAATGCCATTTTCCTCGGTTTGCATTGTAAACTTAATTGCTGGATCTATTGTATTAATATGGTTGAAAATAGCTGGCAAATGAGGTTGTCTCACTATTGCAAAAATGTCATCTACATATCTAAGCCAAATCCTCGGGAACAGGTTGAAGTTTTGTTTTAGATTTTCCTCCATGTTGCTCATGAATACGTTGCTTAGGTATGGCGCCAATTTGCTTCCCATGGATGTTCCGGATGTTTGCTGGTAAAATTTATCTCGAAATTGAACAAAATTCTGCTCTATGCATGTATCGACAATTTTGATGTAAGCTTGTATTAGACTTGCCTGTACTTGATTTTTTAAAAGATGATCCTCCAAATTGTTTATTGCCGTTTTTATTGGGATACTCGGGAACAATGCTGTCACATCAAATGATACTAATATTTCATCAGGAGCTAATGTTATATCTGTTAGTTTTTCCACTAACTCCTTTGAATTTACATAGGTCACTTGCTGTTTTACATAGGTCACTAACAAAACCTTTAATTTTCCTTCATTCTCGTCAGAGCCTTCTAGAGTATAGAACCAATTAAAATTAATCATTACAAGAAAATGGAAACGATTTACTTAAACGATGTTCAATATATGTTGAAATTCAAACATTTATGAAAATATTTCAGCAATCATAATTAGGAATTTGTAACGTTTTCATTTAAAAATTTGTTTTACTACGAAAAGTTTGGTTTTTTCCTCGTTTCTAATTCCCTTTTTTTATTTTTTAGGAGTCACTTATCGTGCTGCAAGTCTAAATAATTAATGAACCATTATCTTAAACCAGCTCCAAATACAAATGATATGAACTACTACGATATCATTCGCAAAGTAAATTCATCTTAACAACAATTCATCAATTCGTAGAATCGTTAATTGGCCGATAGTTTCTTGAGTCTCTGCATCGCGGATTTTCGAATTGCAAATAAATAAAACTTAATGTTTAGCAGCCAATTGTAAAGTGTATGTAAATTGTATTCGACACTAGATCTCCATACTATTATTATGGACTTAATGCAAAATTTGTAACCTTCTTTTTAACCTTCAACATTTTGGTTACAGTTGGAAAAATCAGCCACGAAAGGAGACTCTGTCAACTCTGTAAGCAAATATTACCGCCCTAATAATAAGTTAGTCATAGGTAGACATAGGTAGGCTGTACTATTCAGAACAGTCTCTTCAAAACAACTCACCGAAGTATATGATTCGTCGTTGAAGGGAAGGAATCAAGGGAAGATGTCACATTCATATTATTCCATCATCGTAGTGACATATGTCGACTACTGAAGAGTTTGCAATAGCAGGCATTTATAAAATTTAATTTAATGCTTTGGCTGAATATCCTGTTAACGTACCGTCAGATTACAGATTTATTCCTTTCACTTGGCAGTAAGAAGTAACATTTTGAACAGCGCAGTTGATGAGAATTTAAAATATTAAAATTTTAAGCTGCAGCTTATGTAAGTTCGACAATTAATATTTCAGCTGTGAAGAGAAAAATGTGAAAGGTCTAACCAAAAGTTGCGACAATTAATTATTATTTAATTTCTTAGCTCGCTCACGATAAATAAATATTGTCAAACAGGTGGCTATATTTGGTCCACGAGAACCCCATATTATCAATTTATTGGTGTCAAGACATGTACTCGGTTATTCCTTCCAAACTATTTAAAGACAGTCCCTTAAATATTTCGATTCATGTAGTATTTCGCCGAATTAGTTCTTTTAATTGGCTGCTTACATTGTTTCAAATCTTCGCATAGCTGTTCTTGCTGAAAAGCTTATAGAAAAAACGGTATCGTAAGTTTACAATCTTCAATGTTGCATGGTTTCTGATTTACAACAACTCTCTTAGGTAACTTTAACACAACCTCCGATGAATTGTTACAAACTGGCTTAATTTAATTTAAACTTTGAATCGATTTTCAGCTGGATCCAGACTTTTTGAAAATACCTTGCAAATCCGTTTTCCTTAAAAAAATGTTTTACAGATTTTAAAATTTATTTCATCCCTTATCCTGTAAATTTTGTTGAAAAATGAAATTAATGCGTTGGTTATATTTTGGTAAAATATCAGATGTTGGTTAACCCATATAATTTCTAAAACATCATACAATCATATAATTATCATTACTCATTTTGATTATGATTATGAATTTTTTTAATGACTTTTATTTATGTTTGGTCTGGATTATGGGTTTTGTGGAATTTTAAATGAAAGTAATTAAATATAATATTTTTTTATGTACAACTCGTATGTCTAAATTAAACAAAAAATAAAAATCCGTCTTAAACGTCTGCATACAGTACATAAACTCGCAAAAATAAAATTATAAAGTTTATTATCTAAAAAAAATTTAAAAATTTTATTTTTTGGTAACAACTTGTCAAAAACGGTTGGAAGTATATTTCTATCTACATATATAGTATATGCGTATACGTTACAATATGTGTACATACTTTATTCATTTTTTGCTGTTATTTGTGTAACAACACATGTCAGATATATTACATTTTGTATTTTTGTCTATGTAGAAAAAACCTTGTTTCCTATCATTATATACCCACCACCAATAATAACAACAACAACAATAAAACCACTAACAACCAAACCAAACTTAAAAAGCTTTTGACGATTGTATTTTCTTCTATGATACTCTTTTATTTGAGTTTTTCTCTACCGCCAATTCTTATTCCTGTTGTTTAGTAACATTGAACATACACGTCATATATCATTAGTCTTTCAACAAACTACCAAAACATTATACAAACAACATACGTACCATCCGTTTGGTTAAAAAATGTATACGATGATGATGACGATCTTATTGTTGATTAAATGATTATGATGAACACAAAAATAAAATGAAAAATTATGAAACCTCAAAGTGAGATGATGAAAAAGAAAACAACTGAAAGGGAAAATAGACAAAACAAATTTATTCATGTAATGTGATATATGTGGTTACAGATAATATTTTTTCCTATATGATGCTGCTGCTACTGCCGCTGCTTACGCGAGATGTTAGTATAGGCGGGTAACATACGAGTGTATTTTATCTATTGAGAGACATACTCAGCAGTAGCACACATGAAATGATATTATAATGAAAATGTAAACGTGAAGCGTTAATGATGGTGAATTTATCTAATTAATCATATTTTTATCTAAATCCTTGAAGCAAAGCGTATATGGCATCATTATTGAATAATTTGTCATACCTCCCCTCCTCGCTTCTCCCGCCCGGTTACTTGTTTTTTTTTTTTTTTTGAACTTTATCATTTTATACCTCGAATAGTGGAAATAATGTGGAGAGAATTGGAGAGGTATTACGAAAAGAATCTTCTATTTATTTTTTACCATTTATATAATGGGTTATACAACACGTTACAAGTTTTCGTTTTCCGCTTTTCTTCCAGTTCCGAGATGTGCATATCTTTAACCTAGTTATAAAACTACTCGTTAATGTTTTTCTCAACGTAGAGTTTCCAACAATTTTAACATGATGAAACTCTTCAGAAAAGGAGACTGATCAAAACATGTGTGAACCCTGGTTCAATTGTGTACGCTAAAGAGTGAATTTAACGTTTAAGAAACCACCAATCATTACTGTCAAGGTCATATTCCACCATTTCAAAAGCTGCAAAAGAAGCTTGTGTTCTGAATAATATGCAGAACGTTGTGTTTGTACCTTTGTCCGTTGTTTTTCATATTTTTAGATGTAGAAGAAAAATCGTTTGTAAGTGAGCAGTAGATGGGAGCTAAACAATAAGTGTCACGTTTTATGTGTTTTGGGTATAAATGTGAGGAGACCGATGGACAGTCTTTTCGAATAATCGGATTGGCACGCTGAAATTTAGGTAGATTCAAAATCAAAAGAGCCGTTTTTGCGCCGATGGATTACCCACGATGGTTCTTGTCGAAAAAATATTTGAGCTGAAATTATTTTCTAGGTTGTTCTTCTTGCGATAAATGAATTATTTTTTAAAGAAAAACTCGACGGTGTACGGTGTGTGTAAACATTTATTATACATACTCAAAAAATTGTAACTATACATTTTTCTTTCTTTATTGCGTCTATATCACGTATTTATTATTAATAACATAAATATATATATATATATATATATATATATATATATATATATATATATATATATATATATATATATATATATATATATATATATATATATATATATATATATATATATATATATATATATATATATATATATATATATATATATATATACCTATAATATATATATATATATATATATATATATATATATATATATATATATATATATATATATATATATATATATATATATATATATATATATATATATATATATATATATATATATATATATATATATATATATATATATATATATATATATATATATATATATATATATATATATATATATATATAGATATAGATATAGATATAGATATAGATATAGATATAGATATAGATATAGATATAGATATAGATATAGATATAGATATAGATATAGATATAGATATAGATATAGATATAGATATAGATATAGATATAGATATAGATATAGATATAGATATAGATATAGATATAGATATAGATATAGATATAGATATAGATATAGATATAGATATAGATATAGATATAGATATAGATATAGATATAGATATAGATATAGATATAGATATAGATATAGATATAGATATAGATATAGATATAGATATAGATATAGATATAGATATAGATATAGATATAGATATAGATATAGATATAGATATAGATATAGATATAGATATAGATATAGATATAGATATAGATATAGATATAGATATAGATATAGATATAGATATAGATATAGATATAGATATAGATATAGATATAGATATAGATATAGATATAGATATAGATATAAATATAGATATAGATATAGATATAGATATAGATATAGATATAGATATAGATATAGATATATATATATATATATAACTACTCGAGTAGTTAGGCAGACGGAACTAAAGAAGGACGAATGTCCGTAACCTGTATTCCGAAATTTTAAAATTACGAGTAATATATCACGAAAAAATAAGACAACATGTTTGAGTTTTTTATTTGTTACAAAATGTTTAATCTGTTTTTAAGTGTATATTTATTTTTGCATAATATATATATATATATATATATATATATATATATATATATATATATATATATATATATATATATATATATATATATATATATATATATATATATATATATATATATATATATACAGTATGGAGAAAAAAAAAGTAAACAAAAGTAATATACAAGAATTTTCAGCTCCAAATCCTTGAATATCTCCTAAAAGCTACATTTTTAAGCAAAAATATATCCAACTATGCTATAGTTTTCTCAATGAATTGCGTTTAGGGCAAGCAACAGTAAAAATTTATTTTTTCTTACGTTTCAAAAATTTATGTTAAAATCCATTGTTGAAAAAAAAGTGAACAAACAAACATATAAATTTGATGATATAAAATTAAATATTTTTTAATTGAATATTTTTGTTTCGTTAATATTTAGATTATTTAGTATTATTTAGCAGTGAAAATTTAATAATTACTGAATTATAATGATCCTGCAAGTGGAAAATTAAATTTATTTTTAAAATGGGATAAAAATGTATAGAAGTTCGAAAATTAATAATAAATAATACCCAAAATGGAATACCGTGTCGAAGGATTGCTGAAAAATACAAAATTTCGTTAGGAGGTATTTCTAAAATTGTGGAAAAATTTAAGACAACCGGAACTGTTCAACGAAAGAAAGGAAGTGGTCGGACACGGAAAACATCACAACACGATGATCGAGCTATACACCGTTTTGCACAAAAAAATCCATCGGTTTCAAGTCAATCGATCGCAAAAGAATTAAATTTGAATGTATCGAGATTTACAGTAAGAAATAGGTTAAAAGAAATTGGGTTATACAGCTGTTTTACGGTAAAATAACCACTACTACGCAAACAAAATATAAAGAAACGATTGGATTTTGCAAAAAAATTTCTAAATATGCCGATTTCTTATTGGAAAAGTGCCATCTGGTCAGATGAGAGCAAATCTGAATTGAAAAATCCAAAAAGACGTAGCCGCATCTGGGTTCCCAGAGGAAAACGTTTAAATTTAAAATATACTCAAGGGACAGTTAAGCATGGTGGTGGATCACTCATAGTTTGGGGATGTTTTCTTGGCATGGTGTGGGCAGTTTAGTCAAAATTAACGGGAAAATGACTGGAAATTCTTACATTCAAATTTTACAAGAAAATCTTGCTGAATCTGCTGAGAAAATGAGCCTAAATCGTTTCGTGTTTCAACAAGACAATGACCCGCAACATAGGTCAAGGGTCGCAAAATAATATTTTGTTCGAGAAGGTTTAGAAGTATTAGAGTGGCCACCACAATCACCCGATCTAAACCCTATCGAACACCTCTGGATGATTTTGGATGATAAAATCCCGATCCATACAAGATCCAAATTGCCGGAATTCTGGGCCAGTGTAGAACAAGAATGGTCTTCTATTTCGCCAACTTACCTCAAAAATTTAGTTGAAAGTATGCCACGGCGGTTACAAATGGTCATTGATAATAAAGGAGGACACACCAAATATTGAATAATTTAATAGTTTTCCAATTTTTGAAAAATAATATCAAATTGTTTACTTTTTTTGCAACATAAAAAAATCAAACAGTGAAGTATTTTTGATTTTAGTGAATTACTAGTGATTATTTTTTAAAGTTCCTGCGATAATTATTTAAATTAAACTTATATTTAATTTCTAATACAATACATAGTTTTAATTATTTAAAATTTTTAAAATGAAATAAATGAAAATTAGTTTTCCAGATTAAAATGTTTACTTTTTCTTCTCCATACTGTATATATATATATATTTATATATATATATATATATATATATATATATATATATATATATATATATATATATATATATATATATATATATATATATATATATATATATATATATATATATATATATATATATATATATATATATATATATATATATATATACAGTACCCCGCCATTGAATTATGACCGATTGCATTTTAAAGAATTTTGATAATTTTATGAGCACTGAGTGTTATTTTTGTTATTTTTTTTGGGAAAAAAGGATAAATATGTATCTTTTGGGTTTTCCCTATACCCCTACCTTATAAAATGGGTAATTCCAAATTGCCAGATGTTCATACAAAATAGCAATTATAAATAGGTCCAAAAGTGTATTCTTTCTCATTTTAGATTTGAAGCGTGCCCGACACAGTTATTAAAGTTATAAATATTCAAAATGAAAAAAACACAATTAAAATTCTGTGAGTAAGTAAAGTTCAAGTAAATGACATTAAAAGTTTTGGAAAATTGAGAAGTGAAGTGAAGTTATTAATATTTCAAAGTCAGTGGTATAATTTAGAGAATATGGGTAAAAAGGCTGAAATTTCTTCAGTAAAAAATGCGCAAGCTGTTGCTTTGTTGAAAGAAAAGAAGTCAAGCTATGCCAAAATTGCCGAAATTGTAGGAATTTCGAAATCTTCTGTCGCCAACATTGCCAAAACTGTGCGTATCTCAACTGATTTAACAATGGTCCCTGGGAACAAACGAGGAAATTGCCGCGGGCAAAGAAAAACAACGCAGAGAACGGATAGAAGAATCGTGCAGAAAGCTTTGCTGGAGCGCAACGCACCAGCTAGGACTATTTTGAGGGATCTGAATGAAGCTGGAGTCAAAATATCGCTAAGAACATTGGAACGGCGATTCAAAGAGAACAACCTTTCATGTAGGCGGCCCGCAAAAAAGCCAAAATTAACGGAAGTTATTCGCAAACGAAGATTATATTGGGCGAAAATGCACAGCAGTTACGGGAGTGAATACTTTTTTTTTTTTTTTTTTTAAATGTTGCCAATGGCTTTATTCTTGAATCTTTCAACATAAGAAACTAACAAGAAGTAATCAAATCTTAAGCTAAAAATTATTACATATTTTAAGTCTTAGCCAATGTTAATACTTATTGTTAGGGCTCACAATTTAATTAATTTAGACTACACTTATATGTACATATATATCGAATTAAATTTACAGGTTCACAGGTTCATTAGTTCGAGTGGATCTGTTCTTCTCAGACGTCTAAATCGCGGCTGTTTTAGTATCTCCCTGGCCAATCCGTTGGGATGTGCTTCTAGTTTTGAATAATATTTCGAACTGAATTCTTTAATTGTTTCTTTAATGGTTTTAATCCCAAGGTCGTGATGTATATTACTATTTCGAATGTACCAAGGAGCATTGGTGATACTGCGAAGTATTTTCGCTTGGGTTCGTTGCAGGAGTTCTCTGTTTGAAGCGCTGGTGGATCCCCATAACTGAATACCATAAGTCCATATGGGTTTGATTATTGATTTGTACAGTAAAACTTTATTGGCTAATGACAACTGAGATTTTCTTCCCATCAGCCAATACATTTTGGAAAATGTAATTTTTATTTGGTTGCGCTTTGTTTCAATATGATTTTTCCACGTTAACCTTCTATCCAGATGCAAACCTAAGTATTTTACCTTCGTTTGTTGAGGAATATTTTTATTGTTTAATTTCACTGGTGGGCAGGTGCGTTTGTTTAGCGTGAATGTGACGTGAGTTGATTTGTTTTCGTTCACTTTTATTCGCCATGCCTTTAGCCAGTCCGCGACCTTGTTTAAATGATTCTGTAATTCCTTTGAGGCAATTTCAGGATTAGTGTGAGACACCAGGATGGCAGTGTCATCGGCAAATGTTGATATTATCACTTTGTTGGTTACAGGTATATCAGCTGTGTACAATAAGTATAATATTGGTCCTAGAACGCTACCTTGCGGGACACCTGCATTAATATCATTTAAGCAAGTAGTTGCACTGTTTTGTTTGACCATGTATTGCCTTTGAAGAAGATAGTTCCCCAGAACTGAGTGAAATTTTTTCGGTAGAAGCTCCTTAATTTTGTAAATTAGTCCATCGTGCCAAACTTTATCAAAAGCTTGGGCGATATCCAAAAAGGCAGCAGCACAATATTTCTTTTCCTCGAAGGTGATTTTGATTGCATTTACAATCCTGTGTACTTGCTCTGTAGTACCATGTTGGTTTCGGAACCCAAATTGATGGTCTGGAATAACGCGCCGTTCTTCTAATATTGGTTTCAATTTCATTAGTAACATTTTTTCAAATAGCTTTGAGATTGTGGGCAGCATGCTTATTGGACGATATGATGAGATTTGCGT
The DNA here is from genome assembly GCA_958295665.1 of Tipula vernalis. Classification (NCBI taxonomy): domain Eukaryota; kingdom Metazoa; phylum Arthropoda; class Insecta; order Diptera; family Tipulidae; genus Tipula; species Tipula vernalis. Next base: position 173,513,816 of record OY282559.1, read on the forward strand.
TTCTTTTTTCCCTGGCTTATGTATCATTGTGATCAAAGATATCTTCCATTTTTGAGGAATATAACTGGTTCGCATGGCCGCGTTGAATACAAATGTTATTAGTTTTATGCATTTATCCGGCAATTCCCTTATCATTTTTCCAGTAATAAGATCATGTCCTGGTGCCTTTTTCGGGCTTATGCAAGTTTTAATTGTATTCTTAACTTTCTTCCAGTTATACTTTATAGGTTTGTAGGATAAACCATCATCCGTTGGCTGGGGTAGCACAAAATAATTATCTTCTTCGTGTGGGACGAATACTGTTGCTATATGAGCCGCAAAAGCATTGGCTTTTTCTTCATCACTTCTCGCCCAATTTCCAGTTGGTAGTCTAATCGGTGGATTCGAATTTGTTGGCCTTTTTAAATTTTTTGTTGCCTTCCACAAGGAATAATCTGTCCTCTCGGTTGCCGAGAGATCACTTAAGTAGTTCTTTACGCGCTGGTTTTCTTCTTCGCTCAAAGCAAATCTTAGGGCCTTAATAGCTCGATTTAATTTCCACTTCAATAACGGTGATTTTGTTTGCTGCCATTGACGGCGAAACTTTCGCTTTTCCTGAATTAGTTCCTGTATATTATGTGACAGTTTATTAACTTTTTCCGAACTACTTATGCCGGGTGTAGCCCTTTTAGCAGATAATGTCATGACATCTTTTAGATTTTCTGCCGCCGCATCAATATCAGCTGGTGTGATCAGAGGAATATTAAGTAGACACTTTTGTTCGACTAACCTCCTATATTGATCCCAATTAGTTTTTTTGTTTGTAAGACGGTTCGGTATTTCGTTCCTTAGGACATCAGTACTCAATGTTACTATTACCGGTGAGTGATCAGAAGACAGATCATAGCAATCAGTGGCCTTAGCATATGTACGTGGAATGCTCTTAGTTACACAAAAGTCAATTAGATCAGGAGTTTTCTTTTTATCCGTGGGCCAGTAAGTTGGGTTACCGGCAGATAAATAATCCAGGGACTGTTCCTCTATGGCATCATAAAGTTGTTTACCTTTCGGCGAAGTTAATCTGGAACCCCAATGAGTATGTTTAGCGTTGTAATCACCGCCCGCAAGAAATTTATTACCCAGCTGGCTGAAATAATCCAAGAACTGGAGTTTTTTTATAGCATGTTTTGGAGGGCAGTACACTGCTGATATGACGCAGTTTCCAGACCACTCCTGCAGACAAATGCTCGTTGATTGTATATGTTCTTTCTCATATTTTGTAAGTTCGTAGTGTTTTAATCTTCGCTTAATCAATACAGCAGTGCCTCCATGTGCTTTACCATCTGGGTGCTTGGTGTCATAAATAGAGTACCCATTAATTTTGAAATAGCTATTTTTGGTGAAGCGTGTTTCTGATATTAACATTATGTCAATATTGTGTTCAGTGAGGAATGCATGTACCTCCGATTTATGTTGTGTTAGGCCGTTTGCATTCCATATGGCTATTTTGATGATGGTCATTTTTGGCTTTTTACGACTATCTGCATCAGCGTGCTCATATTCTGCATCATTAGATCCATGGTTCTCTCCATCATCGCCATGAAGCTTTGCATCATATTAGTCAATTTGTTTAAAGCTGTTGTGATGTTTCCCTCTTCACTTGCTTGCACCTTAGGAGCGGTACCTTGGAGAACACTTGCGTATGAAACCCCTTGGTGCACGCTGCCGTTTTCAGTTGCGCACTGATTTTCATTTCGAGCGTTTCTGTTTACAATTTCTGGCCGTGCTTCTTTTCTAACTGAAGAATGAAGATTAAGGATTCGCTGCTCTGCTCGCTGCTTTGGATTTATTCTCCTTTTCAATTCCAGATAAATTGGACACCCTCTATAATTAGCTGTGTGACTTCCATCGCAGTTGCTGCATTTCTCACTGATGCTTCATTTTTTGCTTTATTGCAAACCTTTGAATTATGGAGTTCACCACATATAACACAAACATCGTTCAAAGTGCAATAGGCTCTAGTGTGGCCATATTCTTGGCACTTAACGCATTGTACCGGCTCATTTCTCTTCCTGGGTTCCTCAATGGTAACCCTTCTGTGCAATAGATATTTTAGGTAAAATATTGCATGGTTGCCTTTAACCTTTTTATTGTCTGGTTCTAATTCCAGACGAAACAATGGCTGAGGAACCTTCTCCCGATTAAAAATATTGGTAATAGTTTTGCACTGGAAACCTTTTTCAGTGAGAGCAGCTTGAATTTCGTTTGCATCCACGTAACTCTCTATTCCTTTTAACACAACAACCAATCCTTTTTGGCTCTTTAATTGATACGTGTAGTAATGTTTACCAACTTGGTCGAAATGTTTAATTAACGCTCTGTAAGCATCAGTATTGAGCGGTTGAATTTTTGTTTCTTTTATATTTCCTCTTTTGATCCCGGAAATATAAAATGCACCTTCAGTGATAAACTCGATCGTTTTAGCATGTTCTCTATTTGATTCTTCCCTCAAATAGATTGGTGGTGGCTTCTCAGCTTTTGAAGTTTTTTCGGGCGGCGGCTCGTCAACAACCAAGCAAGAATACCTATTACCATGCGTTAATTCAACGCTAGCTAGCTTAGTGAATATATTCGCGCTTGCACTGGCCGCTGATCCAGGGCTTCTTCTTCGTTTTGATGTGACAGTAATATACCGGTCTATTCCCGTTTGCACTAAACACTGACCTACATCACTGTTTATTTTATTGTCATCTGATGTCGATGCACTCTCATTGTTTTTTTAATTGTCAATATTTGGCGACGATGCACTTTTATTTTCGTTATGGTTCAACACACCAATGTTATTTAAATTAATAATTTCACTTTGATTTAAATTGCCTGGTAAGGTAATTTTTTGAACATTTAAAGTTTGTTGTCGCTTTGGACTATGCTGCACTTTTGTATTTTTATTAAAAATATCTGAGGTCGTGACGTTCGGTGGCAAATTGCTTGCGGACATCGTTGTCTGCTGATTTTGCCCAGCCTTTTTTACTTGAGGCGGAGATGAGAACATCACGATTTCACTTATTTTTCACATCACAAAATTTAAAAAAAAAAAAAATAAAAAAAAATGATTTAAACTGCTGATTCAACTTTTCACACAAGTAATAAGTAAATTATTTAAATGTTTACTCGGTGGTAGCAAAATTGCAACTGAGTGAATACTGGAATAAGGACTGGAGTGAATACTGGAATAAGGTAATTACACGAAATTTCTCACGAATCATTTAAATTTTTGTAAAACTAATAAAACTAATTTTCTCCTAGGTTGTCTTTAGTGACGAATGCCGGTTGGAAGCGGTTACGGAGTGCCCAAAATTCGTTCGACGTAGGCCCCACGATAGATATTCAGACGATTGTGTGGTTCGGACAGTTAAACATCCGCCCTCAGTGATGATTTGGAGCTGTATTACAGCTGAAGGTCCGGGTCCAATCTATTTCGTTAAGGGAACACTGCGCTCCAATCAGTACATAAACGTGCTGAGGAATGTTCTTCTGCCATATTTGGATACCTTAGAACATCCCAAGGAGGAATACATCCTCATGCAAGACGGTGCTCCATGTCATACCTCGAGAGCTAGCAGGAATTTTTTAAATTCCCTAGAATTGGAGGTTTTACCCTGACCTGGCAATTCACCTGATTTTAATCCAATCGAGAATTGCTGGGCCAATTTAAAATCAAAGGTGTACAGCCGGAAAAACAACACAATCGCTGCATTGCAGAAAAATATCGAAGACGTGTGGAAAAACGACGATGGAATGCGACAAATGATAAAGAAATGTGTAGAAAGCATTCCCAATAGAATACAAGCAGCAATACAGGCCAAGGGAGGAAGCACAAAATATTAAAATTTAATCGATATATATATATGAAAATTTGCCAGTTTTCGAAGAATTACCAGATAATTGGGAAGAAAATTTGTTTTTAACCGTTAGCACGCTAGCACAAATTGCTTCTTCTTATGAAAGATCATCATCCGATGAAGACGAACCAATTAATGTTATGGAAGTGGCACCTACACAATTGCTATCTTTCATTGAAGTGCAAAAAAAACTACAACAAATAAAAGATTATGCTAGCGCCAAAGGCTTAGACGAAATGTTCTTTCATTTGCAAAAATCCGAACAAAAATTAATTGAAAAAGAAATTTCTATAAAAAAAACGCAACCAAAAATTACTTCCTATTTTACCCAACCTGCGGCAAATTAAAAAAATTGTTCTAACTTTTACAGAAGCCTATGTATATTAATAACACTGTTTCCTTATTATTTAAATGTGATTGAATTGTGATATGAACATACGTATGTATGTATGTACATATGTAACTTAATATATTAATGAAATATGTACACGAAATATATTTTTTTGCTTAAATCCAAATTATTGGTCCATTTTTTTATTTTTTGTATTTTCATAATCGGACCACCTCTTAATCGGACCATTTGCAAGTGGTCCCACAGGTGGTCCGATTAAAGAGGTTAAACTATATATATATATATATATATATATATATATATATATATATATATATATATATATATATATATATATATATACATATATATATATATATATTTATATATATATATATATATATATATATATATATACATATATATATATATATATATATATATATATATATATATATATATATATATATATATATATATATATATATCCGTTCACTTCCGCTTCTATTGTGAACTAAAGTTTGGGATGGATAGGTTCAATACTTCCATTGTCACTTCAATTGATAACGCCAGTGACACCGCAAAATATCGTTGATGATATTCTTCAGAAAAACCTTCGGTGTGTAAAGCAGTTTTATCATAGTACTCGACAAAAGTTGCAAAAACTGAGCATAGTGGCCACTGGCTTATGGTATTATGACACTGGCTAGAAAAAAGTGAAATAAAAAGAGACAGATATAAAGAAAAAGGAAACATCATTTTCTAAATGTCAAATATTTACGCTGGCAAACATAATATGAATATTGTGTCTGCGTCGAAAAATTAATTTAGCAAAATGCATGGAACGATCAAAATATTAAATTTCTGATCAAAAAAATTAAAACATCAGAGTTTATATGGAACCTCAGCCATCCCATTTATAAGAATAATGGGAAAAAACAATTATTTTGGACCGGATTAGTCGACGAAATGAATATTAAATTTAAAATTGATGGAATTTTTACTTCATCATACGTTCATATAATTATTTTTTCAAGTTTAATAAAATAAATCTTTAAGATGACTCACCGAAAAAATGGAACAATTTAAAATCTTACTTTAACAACGAGTATCAAAAATATTTTAAATTGAAAAAAAGCGGAAAAGCCACAGATCATGCAGAAGAATTCACCTGGAAATTTTATGACGGCCCCTTATTTTAAAGAGAAACCTGCGATATGATGCCTTCGGTGAACAATTATAATAAACATTCATTAATTAAAAGATATACATATGTGCTCGTATCTGCATGCACATTTAGTTTTTAAATGTATATTTATTTTTTGGAATTGTTAGGAGATTCATTAGATTCGCAAAGTTACATCAGTCGGACAGACGAATCATGCTCATCAATTTTACTTAGTAATAATGGAAATTTGTGTGAAGAATTTTTGGATAATGACATGTCTTTCATTCAAGCAGATTTAACGAAATCCCCATCTCGGCCACAATCTTGTTCAACACCTAGCACGTAATCGCAAAATAGGCAAAGTCAACTCGCCCAGTTGAACCCAGTTCCAATCCACCCTACAAAAAATGTCAGAACCGCATTAAAAAGCAAAGATTTATTCCCAGCTTCGGTTATCGGTAAATGACCCACAATATCCAAAAATACTTTTTCAAATGGTACTGACGATGTTGAAGTTAATTTCATAGGACATTTGATTTGTTTTCCTACTTTATTTTTTTGACAAGTTGGACATTTATGAATAAAAAGTTTGATCGTTTTTAACATTTTTGGAAATTTGTAATATTTTTTTTAACCTCTTATATGTTCGCATAGTACCTTGGTGTCCACCGATTGGATTGTAATGATATTCCTGTAATAATTTTGGAATATCGTTTGTCTCATTTAATTCAATAATACGGTTACTACTGCTATTGGAAGCTTCAGACGATGTATGCACTTCGTTTGGTGAGTTAAGTGACTTACTCGTATTAAATGTTGATTATGGTTCAGAAGAATTTTGTAATATCGATTTTAGTTGCTCAGCTTTAGACCTTATAATAACGTTGACGACTTCGTTTTCATGCACTATATTATTTGGAATTGAAATACGGCTTAAAGAATCAGCATTCGTGTTTGTTTTACCTTTTTTATATTGTACAGTATAATCGTAATCTTCAATTTCAATACGTCAACGAATCAGTTTGCTAGACGGCTTTGAATGATTCCTCAAATAAGTGAGTGGCTGATGATCCGTTCGAATGATAAACTCTTGCCCGTACAAATAAGGTCTGAATCGCCGTAAACCCCAAATTACGGCAACTAATTCCTTTTCGATAGTTGAATACAGTGAAACTCCTCTCAGCCGTAATCCCACGGGACCGCGAACAGTTTACGGCTCAGAAGACTTTTACGGCATTCAGGCATATTTAAAAAAAAAATGTATGCATATGTAAAAATTAAATTAAGTTTATGTAATTATATACATATATGTATGTATTTTACTTTATTCAATGAATTCAGATCACATGTTTTGATATACTATTATCGTCTAATGGATAATATGTACATATATAATTAAAATTAAATTACATACATTAAATTTTTGAAAAAAAATTCGATATTTTTTTTTGAGTGCAAGCCTTTGTATTTTCCATGCGAACAAACTCGGTTTTCAATGAACAGACTTTATCATAAAAATCGTTCGCCCCTATTTGTCGAGCAAATTGCTCTATGATGTTCAAACTCTTAGCTGCTTCAGATTTTGTGACGATTGGGTCATCCACTTCGTCATCAGATTGTTGATGACCTTCACTGTCATTGTTCGATGATCGGTACTCTTTAATTAAAGTCTGGATTTCGATTGAGGGCGACTCGATTTCCACGCTTTCATCAACACGGACCAAATCAACGGCGCTGCAAATCGGGGATCCATATGCTGATACAATAAGATTTTGGATTTCGGCCATGATCGAGGGCCCTCCAGCTACCTCGTTGTCAGTTATAGTACACTGAAAATTGAATCCACAATTTATAAAACATTTCCTTATGGTTTCCTTACGAATTTCGTTTTGTGCGACTTTAAGAAAATTGATCCCATCCAAAATCGTAATGCGTTTTGCCAAATCCGTAATTGAGTCGCAGACTTCCATTTCAAAAAGCAAATGTTGCATCAGAAACTTTCGGTAATGCATTTTTAACGTTGCAATAACCCCATTGTCCAGTGGTTATAATTTCGAGGTGCAATTAGGTGGAAAAAATTCCAATCTGATGTTGGAGAACTCCATATTTGTGTGAGAAGATGCATTATCGAGAAATAAGATGATTTTTCGGTTTTGTTGTGCCATTTTTTGGTTCAGTTCATATAAGTATTTATGAAATATGTTGCCGGTCATCCATGCATTTTTGTTTGCGTAATATGATACCCCTAGCTTTGATACATCCAGGTTTTTGAAGCACCGCGGCTTTAACGATTTTCCGATAACTAATGGCTTCAATAAAGTTCCATCTCCAAAGACAGTTAGCATGACAGTCATCCTGTCTTTGGCCAGCTTTCCTCCAGAACATTTTTCGCCTTTAAGGGTTAAAGTTTTGTTCGGTAATGTGCGAAAAAATAATGCGGTTTCGTCACAGTTGCCAATGTCTCTGGGCTCGAAACCATCACAAATGTCGGCCAACTTGGTTTTCCATAGTGCTGTGATATTTTCGTCTACGTCATTTTCCTCGCCAGAAATCTGCTTGAATGCAACTCCAAAATTCTTTTTGAAACTGCGCAACCAGCCATTGGATGCCTTAAAATCGTGCATGCTTAATCCTTTGGCGATTTCCAAAGCCTTAAATTGTAATATAGGTCCAGAAATTGGAAAGTTTTTAGCCCTTGCTTTGCCGAACCACTCGAACACTATTTGATTAAGTTCTTCATTATTGGAAGCGCGCATCTTTTTGGCTGCCTGTAGTGGTTTACTTGAAGCTAAATACCGCTCCCGGATCACATTTTTTTCTTTAATGCACACATAAATTTGTGTGGTGCCGCATTTAAATAGTTCGGCAATTTTTTTCACTGTTTTCCCCGCTTCGTACATTAAAATTACATTAAACTTTTGTTTTAAAGTCAAGTTGTTCAGTTTTTTGTTTACTTTTTTCATTGAATCACCCATCACAGCTAAGAAAAATATAAACACGTTATTAACGATTATTTATTTAAACGAATTTTTATAAAAAATTAAATAAATTTTAAATTTTACATACCTGTACATATGCACTTTTACACAAAAAAAATTTTCACTTTTAATGTCGTTACAATCACACCTGATAGTACAGTAGAATAAACTAGCATAGCTAAGACTGAGATACATGTGTATGTACAGTTACATAATTTATTATGTTCAACAATCATCATGAATAAATGATGATCTCTCTCACGCATTTATTTATGATATGTACATATCTACAGTGTTCAACTGTTCACTACTGATGAGACGTACATATGTACAATATCGTTGATTCATGGAATTCATAAAACCAACCAAAACAATGAAACAGTATGTTAAATCGTGAGTGAGAAATCTATCTGTATAAATACGTTGCAAAAAAAGCAGAACAAAAATATATGCATACATAGATTGTTGAGAAAAAGATAAAATACATTCAGCCTGTTTCATCGATAAAAATATTCCGGCTCTGAGGATCCGATTTATATGAACATTTATTCCAAAAACATGAAAAGTGGTGTTACGTACGGGACTGAGGATATTACGGCATATAGGATTCCTTTTTCATACAAAACTTGTGATTGGGGATTTTTTTTCCGGCTTTAAGGAGTTTACGCTATATAGGATCTACGGCTCTCAGGATTTTCACTGTACAACTTTTCAGCTTTCTGCAACAGGCGACTTGCGTATGAAATTGGTAAGTCAACACCTGATTCATCATCTTGCCATAAGATAATTTACGTTTAATTATGCTGACATCGGCGCCTGTGTCAACTAAAAAACTTAAATTTTCGAATTCGGCTATATCAATCGTTAAGAAAATATATTTATTCTGATTTCGATCATACTTTAAATTATTTGTATACGTATTAGATTTCAATTGATTAGATAAAACATTTGAACACTCATCTACAAATTTTCTGCCCGAACACTTGTGTTCACTTGATCCTGAACAGGCGACTGTTGGTTTAAATGTTTTTGGTCTTCTATAACATTTATAGTTGATGTACATGTCTTGTTATTCCTGTTGGCTTCGGAATATTTTCTTTTTCTGCCATCTCGAATATGTTTGCAATAATCACATGTTATTGGTCTTTGTTGGACATATTTGGGTAATTGGTTTGAATGAAACGAATTTTTATTAAAGCGATTAAATGTTGAATCAGAATTCCTCATTTGTGATTCATTTTCTTAACCTGTAGAATTATGCGTCGGTTGAAAGATTCTTGGATACGAACTGTTCGAAGTTGAGCTAGAATTTCTTTGAAAGCAAGTTAAAGCCGTATGACCATTTTTCCGACAAATCTGACATTTTACATTAAAAAAGTTCTTGGACGTATTTAATGAATGAGATGTAGATGAAACGACATTAAAATTTAATAGCGATTCTTCTTCAATTGCTTTGCCAACGGCATCTTTCAAATTGCTAAATCGGCATGCTTTAATTAGAAGTTTTAAAGGATCTTTCAATCCATCAACGAATGTTTTAAGAGCAGTTGTTCTATTCAGACTTTCTATTATTTGGGCCGCATTTTCACCTTCTCTTAGAACGGAAGCCTCGTTTAAATCACTTAACAAATTTTCGATACGATTTGCGAAACTCTTCACGTCCTCGTTTGAGTTTTGCTTAGCTTTAACCAGTTCACATTGCAAATATTTAACCGGTTGATTGTCCGAAAATTGTTTTTTAATTTCTGTTTTTAAACTTTCATATTTTTTAAAAGTTTTATGTTTAAAAATATCAAACGCATTACTTTGTAGTTTAATAGTAATTAATTCAATTAAATCTTTTTCTGTGAAATCTTCACTAATTTTTTTAAATATGTACAAGATCACAACACGACCTTTGCCTTGTGACTCTCATTACCGGCGTTCTTCGATTCTATATTGGTACACCGTACGCATATTCAATACCACAGTTTAATTTAAAACACATGATTCCAGGACAAAAGAAAAATAACATTAAGCACATTTAAATTAATTTAACGACCTTCGCCGTACCGCAGTACTATTTACCGATGTACTGTTTTTCTGCTGTACTGTTGACCATTATTCTAGTTTCTGCGGCACTGTTTTCCGCAATACTGTTTTCCCGAAAAAAAACAAAAAATTTTTATTTTTATTTTTGTATATTTTTTTCCCGCTAATAATTTTTTTTTTTTTGCTCGTTAACGTTGTTTTCCGCTGCCACCATTGTTATGTATCATGCCCTTGTAATACATGTCGCACAGAATAATTGGAAAATAAAGGCTCAACCAATGAATTTTTTATTTAAACAAATCACACTTTAATTTATAATTTCATTGTACAAAACTCTGTACATATTTATACATACATATATATTTTAAAATACAAATATAAATAACTAAATAAATTTTATTTATTTAATAATATGGTATTCAACCAATTATAAACATTTAGGCGAATACTATCATGAATTGCTTATATAATACTATGCTAATATATTGTTATACCAATATACTGTCGACAGTTTATGTATAAACAAAATATAATATCCTATATCCTAAATATAATATATGTATAATACATACTTATATTATATAACACCGTCAATGCTTAAAAAATGTAGAAACGTCAAAAGAAAAATAAGAAAAATTAAATATTTCCTGCTAGAATTGCCCATTTTACTGCTACAAAAAATAATTTAGCTCAATTTTTGACATATAAATTACTATTATACTGTATACACTCACTCTAATAAATATTTTGTATACATATTATTTCTCTCACTTCATTTGCATTTTTCAGCAGTTGAAAAAGTCGGACCAAAAGCCAGTGTCATATTACCATTACCAAAAATCTATTTATAGTAAATCATTTGGACGTGCCGTACAGGTGATTGAGGCTCGTGGAAAAGTTAAACAACTGTCTACCTTCTCAAATTAAGGTACATTCGGGCGTACCTCAAAGTTCACACGTGTGGTCACTCATTTTTCTATTGTTTACCAACGACATGAATAAACTTATTAGATCTGTTCGTTGCCTAATTTATGCGTATGACCTAAAAATATTTTCTCCCATTCGCTGCATATCTGATGCTGTCATTTTACAAAAAGATTATTTTTAAATGTAAATCGAGCCAATCGAGTCCAGATAAATGATCCTTCCTAGTTTTCCGTACTAGTAAACCACTTCAGTTTGACAGTTTAATTTGAGAATTACGGATAATACGAGCCGATGAATCAACATTATTTCTAAATATTTTAACGATGTAAATTTTTACTGCGATTTGAATAGGAAAAAGAATGAAATCGAAATATGAACGTAGATGTATGAACGAAAAGTACGACGGTGGTTAAAAACTGAATATTTTAAATAATATCCTAATTTTTAATTAATGTTTTTGTACTTACTTAGTAACGACTTGTTACGATCAATACAATTTTACTGTTGGTCATTTTCATCGACACTGGTCATGTACAACAATTTTAAACGTGTTGACAAACGTAAATATTTTTTCAATATCTTTAGATACGTAATTGTGCATTGACATCAACGATGTCCTCTTTATGATTTGACTGACATCTATGATCAAAAGGGATTTTTTAATGTCCACTGAACATACACCAAACGATATTTTCAATATGTTTTTCAAATAACTTCGGAATTCCACTTATTTTCGATTGCCAGTCTAAGTTTTGCTGTTCGAAATAATAGTGGTCTCTTATTGATTAATGCTACTGGTTGTTAAAAATACTCATGTTGATAATGTTAGTAATTTTCTAATTTAATAAAGGTGATCAAGATTAGCGGTTTGGAAATAATTAGAAAAGTAAAAAAAAATAAGAGATAGAAACATAAATAATTATTTAAGCAATAATGGGCCGGACAAGGCATTGTTCTGAGAATTAATTAAAGAATTAGTCAAAGAAGGAAAACCTATAAATGTATCCAGGAAATGTTGGGGTGTTCACCTACGGTTATATCCAATGCTGTTAATTATAAATAAAAAACGAGAAACACGAGGAAAAAAATGAAAAACTTCGAATCAAGCTGATCGTGACATCGTGATTTGTGCGAAAAGAAATCCTTTTAACACTTCAAAGAAGATCGAACAAGATCTTAATTTAGACATAGATACATATCGGTGTGAAGTTTTTGGACACTTTTTTTTTGGGACAAAAATTTAAGCGAGTGTACTGTGAAGTTTTTGGACAAAATTAAGATTTTAGAAAAATTAAGTTGTTGGACATATATTTATGCGGGTGTACATCCTTTAACAGTGTATTTAACAAAAATAACGTTATTCAAATAAAATAGGCCTCAAATAATTTCTAACAATCATTTCAAATTTTCTTTTCAACAATTCAACGAATTAAGCCAAATAGGGCCTTTGCAAAAAAATTTTGAAAGTTGTTAATAAATCGACGAATTTCGTTTGGAATAAGGACGTTATTCTCTATTATACCAAATAGCATAAATCTCAGAGATTGACTCATATAGTGACTATATAGGTTGTAAAGGGCATACATTGCGGAATTTAAATCACTCAGTGCCATTTTGATATGAGCCGTAGGGCTCTTTCAAAAAAATTTTGAATGTTGTTAATAATTCGACGAATTTCGTTTGGAACAAGGACGTTGTTCTCTATTATACCAAATAGCAAAAATCTCAGAGATTGGCTCATATGTATAGTGACTATATAGGTTGTAAAGGGCATATATTGCGGAATTTAAATCACTCAGTGCCATTTTGATATGAGCCGTAGGGCTCTTGCAAAAAAAATTTGAATATTAATAAATCGACGAATTTCGTTTGGAACAAGGACGTTGTTCTCTATTATACCAAATAGCACGAATCTCAGAAATTGGCTCATATAGTGACTATATAGGTTGTAAAGGGCAACATTGCAGAATTTAAATCACTCAGTGCCATTTTGATATGAGCCGTAGGGCTCTTGCAAAAAAATTTTGAATATTAATAAATCGACGAATTTCGTTTGGAACAAGGATGTTGTTCTCTATTATACCAAATAGCACGAATCTCAGAAATTGGCTCATATAGTGACTATATAGGTTGTAAAGGGCAACATTGCAGAATTGAAATCACTCAGTGCCATTTTGATATGAGCCGTATGGCTCTTGCAAAAAAATGTTGAAGTTAATAAATCGACGAATTTCGTTTGGAACAAGGACGTTGTTCTCTATTATAACAAATAGCAAAAATCTCAGAGATTGGCTCATATGTATAGTGACTATATAGGTTGTAAACGGCACACATTGCGGAATTGAAATCACTCAGTGCCATTTTGATATGAGCCGTATGGCTCTTGCAAAAAAATGTTGAATTTAATAAATCGACGAATTTCGTTTGGAATAAGGACGTTGTTCTCTATTATACCAAATAGCACAAATCTCAGAGATTGGCTCATATGTATAGTGACTATATAGGTTGTAAAGGGCATACATTGCGGAATTGAAATCACTCAGTGCCATTTTGATATGAGCCGTAGGGCTCTTGCAAAAAAATTTTGAATATTAATAAATCGACGAATTTCGTTTGGAACAAGGATGTTGTTCTCTATTATACCAAATAGCACGAATCTCAGAAATTGGCTCATATAGTGACTATATAGGTTGTAAAGGGCAACATTGCAGAATTGAAATCACTCAGTGCCATTTTGATATGAGCCGTATGGCTCTTGCAAAAAAATGTTGAAGTTAATAAATCGACGAATTTCGTTTGGAACAAGGACGTTGTTCTCTATTATACCAAATAGCACAAATCTCAGAGATTGGCTCATATGTATAGTGACTATATAGGTTGTAAAGGGCATACATTGCGGAATTTAAATCACTCAGTGCCATTTTGATATGAGCCGTAGGGCTCTTGCAAAAAAAATTTGAATATTAATAAATCGACGAATTTCGTTTGGAACAAGGATGTTGTTCTCTATTATACCAAATAGCACGAATCTCAGAAATTGGCTCATATAGTAACTATATAGGTTGTAAAGGGCAACATTGCAGAATTGAAATCACTCAGTGCCATTTTGATATGAGCCGTATGGCTCTTGCAAAAAAATGTTGAAGTTAATAAATCGACGAATTTCGTTTGGAACAAGGACGTTGTTCTCTATTATACCAAATAGCAAAAATCTCAGAGATTGGCTCATATGTATAGTGACTATATAGGTTGTAAACGGCACACATTGCGGAATTTAAATCACTCAGTGCCATTTTGATATGAGCCGTAGGGCTCTTGCAAAAAAATTTTGAATGTTGTTAATAAATCGACGAATTTCGTTTGGAATAAGGACGTTGTTCTCTATTATACCAAATAGCATAAATCTCAGAGATTGACTCATATGTATAGTGACTATATAGGTTGTAACGGGCATACATTGCGGAATTGAAATCACTCAGTGCGATTTTGATATGAGCCGTAGGGCTCTTGCAAAAAAATTTTGAAGTTAATAAATCGACGAATTTCGTTTGGAACAAGGACGTTGTTCTCTATTATAAAAAATAGCAAAATTTTTTTTGCAAGAGCCCTACGGCTCATATCAAAATGGCACTGAGTGATTTAAACTCCGCAATGTATGCCCTTTACAACCTATATAGTCACTATATGAGCCAATCTCTGAGATTCGTGCTATTTGGTATAATGGAGAACAACGTCCTTATTCCAAACGAAATTCGTTAATTTTCTAAATTTTTTTGCAAGAGCCCTACAACTCATATCAAAATATGAAAGTGGTGCTGGACTGATTTGTTGAAAAGCATTTTGGAAAAGAGTGTTAGAAATTATTTGAGGCTTGTTTTATTTGAATACTTTTATTTTTGGTTAATACATTGTTAAAAGAAGTGTGTACACTCGCATAAACATTTGTCCAAAAACTAATTTTTTATTTTGTCCAAAAATTCACAATGTATACTCGCATAAATTTTTGTCCAAAAAAGTGTCCAAAAACTTCACACCGGTTAGATACTTCAACAATTAGATAACGTCTTTCAGCAGCAAACTTTAAAGGTTTGAGAGCTAGAAAGGTGCCCTTAGTAAATAAGCGGCAAGTAAAGGCACGTATAGCTTATGCCAGAAATCATCAATATTGCCCCCTTGAAAAATGACGTAATTTTTACTTTATTACTTTTTTGTTGAATATTAATTAATTCATGTAATATCTAATATGCTACCGGTGGTTAGACCATTTTAATTGTGTTTCGATTAACACGAGAAGTATATTAGTATTTACGAACAGTAATTCAACGAAACCGACTAATAGACAGAATTCTATTTATTTAATTATATGATTTTAATATGTTCCGAAGATTGTAAGAGAATTCAATCCAGTTTCGAAAAGTACATAAATACTAATATACTTCTCGTGTTAATCGAAACACAATTAAAATGGTCTAACCACCGGTAGCATATTAGATATTACATGAATTAATTAATATTCAACAAAAAAGTAATAAAGTAAAAGTTAGCGTACACAGAAATAGAGCTGTGTGAATATTGTGAAGAAGAAAAATTGTAAGAGAATTCATCTGTATTAGTTATGATTCGCTAATACTTAACGCACAGCACATTCTGTATATATATAGAATGTAAATTGTGATATAATCAGTCCAGTCGCCGCGGCCTGATGAGAAGATTGATTTTTTCATAATCATAAGCTCATCAGTTCGAAACTGGATTGAATTCTCTTACAATCTTCGGAACATATTAAAATCATATAATGGCGTAATGTTTTATTTACGGATGAGTCCAAAATGGTTCTCTTTGGTGGCGATAGTACCCAGCAGTATGTCCGTTGACCGCTGTACACGGCAAAAACTATTAAACATTTTTGTTTGTGGTTGTTTTTCATGGGTTGGAGTTGGTCCGATATATTGGATTAAAGAAATTATGAATGTGGATAAATACTCGAAATCTTTATGCTACCTTATGCAGAATATCACATGCCGCTTAAATGGGTCTTGCAATAAGACCATGATCCGACACATACCTCTAAAAAGGCGAAGGACTGGTTCTTGCGGAATAAAATTAAGGTAACTAACGAAACTCGAAGAAATCATGGATGATAACCAAATCAGCTTGGATGTACATTCCCGTTGAAAGGTGTCAAGATTTAATCAATTCAATGCCTCGACGGATGAGTGCTGTGATAAAAGCCAAAGGCTATACCACTAAATATTAGTTTTAAGTTGTAAACGATAACAAATAAAAAGAATTTAATAGTGGTTGTAGAGATTTTTGGGTATGAATCTAAAAGCGTTTAATCGCGTTATATTGAATGTTTTATGGTTTGAAGTACACTTGTTTTTTTTTTTTTTTTTTTTGGATAGGTAATAACTTTTACTTTGCCGGTTTTGTGTATTTTTATTTTTTTATAAAACGAAGAAATACAAATAAAAGAAAATCTCCAATGAAAATCGTAAAAAAAATAATCGGGGGAAATTAGAAAACATTACTCTGTACTGAAGAAAAAAAAATGATACCAGCCGCACACAGCAACAACAACCAAAGTGTGTTGATAATAAAATTCATTGAAGGTAATAAAAAATATTATCTCCAAATCATTAAACAATAAAATTTTTATTTATTAGAATCATTTCTGGTTTGGGTTCTTGTTTCTGTGTTATATTCTATCTGGAATGGATTTTCATTTGTTTTCTTGTCTTTTATGCTATTTTGATTTTATTATTGCAATGGTGTTTAAAAAATGTGAAAACTATATTGATTTAACACATTTACGGTTATGTTTTATTGTTATGTTATTAAGTCAAAAATAGTATCAAACAGCATATTGCTTTTAATTCAATGTCTCAATTGCAATGTCCGACTGCAAATTTTAGATTTTAAGCAGTAGCTGAGTAATCACTTAATAATCTTTCTCAGACACGCAGGCTGTCATATTGGAAGTGTATTGTAGAAGTTTGACTACATTTAGCGAAAGAAAGGATTTGAGAATATTTATTTTATGCCTTATTGCAAATTTTTTCATATTCTTGTTAGAAGTGCTAAATAATTACAGAAATTGTCTTGTAGAGTAATTTTTATATTGATTGCAAGCCGCGTTTCAAGACCAAAACTTCACATATTGCAGCATCTATTGGGAATAGGCTGTAACGGAATTCTAAGGAGCACCGGATCGGCAGTAGCCTAAAAGCTGAGTGGCATCTGAATTCTGTTAACTTACTCCTCCTGACAGAAGCTTTGGATGCGGTATAATTAGGTGGTTATGCTCAGGGTAAGGGCTTGAAGATTTCCAAAGCACTCGTGACGTATTCACATCACTGCACTCATCAATACTCTTGACAAATTCATTGAAGAAATCAACCATTGCCTCAACACCAGAGAATTGTGGGCTAAAGTTAAAATATTTAACAAAAAAAAAAAGAAACAGTAACAACATTTTTAATAACTTACTTTGTTATTTACTACATGAAAAGATTTATCACATCAAACATCACAGAATACTCAACAATAGCTAAAATAACTAGTAAAATAATCAAATCCAGGATAAATAATAAAATAGAGAAACAAAAAATACTACCAGACACATCTTACGGATTCAGAAAAGGAAAATCTACCACCGATTATTTAAATCATCTAGAAAACATAATAGAAAATAATAAGCATGAAAATAAATTCACGTTAATAATAACAGATATAGAAAAGCCTTCGATAGAGTGAACTTAAAGAAATTAATCAAAACAATGCAAAATTGTAAATTTGTAAATCATTAACTAACAGGAAAATAATTTTTGAAAATGGACTTCAAGAAATAAAAACAACAACATGTAATAGTCTACCACAAGGAGATCCACTAAGTCCAGATTCATTTAACATATACACAAGTAATCTACAAAAAATAAATAAGAAAAACATCAATTTACTTCAATATGCGGATGATTTTTCAATCATTATAGCGGCTACAGATAGAAAACAGGCAGAAATTATAGTAAACGAAACAATGGCGAAATTTAACCAAAATTTAAAAGAGCTAAATTTAAATACAAATTCAAATAAAACTTCATACCTTAACATAAATAACAAAAGAATAGAAGTACCAATAACAATCATAATACTACTAACAGAGACATCTCAGAAACAAATCAAATTAAAACACTGGGTTTCATAATAGACAAAAAACTAGATTATAATATACATTATAAAACGTTAAAAAATAACTGCACTTCGGCTATAAATTTAATAAAAATATTCCCCAGAAAGAAAGGAGATGCCCACCCATCGACATTATTAAATGTTTACAAAAGTTTAATAGAAAGCAGAATAAGGTACAGTATATTTATTACAAACAGTAACAAAAACCAAGATATCCTACAAAAAGTTATAAACAACGGGTTAAGGATATGTTTGGGCTTAACTAATAGCAATGTTTTGTACTATAACAACAATAATAAAATATAAGATGTACAACAACAACATCTACATAAGTTAATACACGAGCAAGTACTCGTATATCAAATTTGTATTTTATTGATGACCTTAGTTATATAAGTTTTATATATTAATTATGTTGACTAATTTATTCACCTTTATAATCATATAAATTTAGGATTTGCACAGTCAATGGTTTTATAAGCGATATTTCTGTATATAAACCATATGAATTATTGAAAAAATATTAGTTTCTACACAACTATTAACGTGTTTCTGTCTAGCCCTGACCAACAGAAAGCGGGAAACATTCTCAACAAGTCAACTATCAACTTCCAAGCACTCCAATCACAGCTATAATAGCAGAGGTAGGAGACCTTCTAATTAACCAGAAAATAGACGCGTACAACTATACATATTTAGCAAAACATATATGTAAGTACATATATAACAATACAATACTGGGACAAAAAATTAACAAAGCTAACCGAACCCAAGGGACTTATGTATATATGAGTATTTAGATAAGCTACCAACGAAAAAATTAGACGAGATAACATTAAAAAGTAATGAGTTAAATTTGGAGATAGATATGAACATACATCAAAGAACGGGAACAAAGAGTAACTCTTGCAAACCTCAATTAAAAGAAATAGCGAAAAATTATATTAAATAACATGGAGGACTTGTAGCGGTCCACCCAATGCACCACTACAATCCATCCGGCGCCAACACGAGCTCGCCGCACCAGTACCAGCACATTTGGCAGTACGTCACATGACATAGAACGACCAACCGCTGACCGGCTTGTCCAAAACTAAACTAAATGAACACGAAAGTCACACAACGCAAAACAAAATAAAAATTAAATAAATCAGTCTCATCTCGATTTCTAACGCGACAACACGCCGCTCGTGGTGTTAGCCGCCAACCACAGTTGTTTGGGTCATAAAATGGTGGTGATTAATATTAGTAAAATTTGTAACATTTATAAATAAATAAATAAATTATATTTAATTGAATTATTATAAAAAATAAATTTGTGTTAAAGTACCAATTTTTATTGTTTAAATCAAAACATGAAACAAATTTTTTTGTATTTCATATGTTTATTGATTTTTTTTTTCTCTTTTGTTTTTTTGTATGTATGGCCGCCACGCATATCGGTATCAACATAATGGCCAAAAATTGCATAAACCTGCATTTAACGTGCGAGACACAAACGCATACACGTGTCAGGAAGACAGAGTTGCTCACCACTATCATCAACGAGACCACAATCATCCATGGATACAACAAACACTCTCATCGCCATCATCACGCCAGCATAATAACAGGGTACCCCGAAAATTCAACGAAACACAATTCTGCGAAACAACAATTAAACGAACAACAATTCATCGAAAACAATTCATAGAACAACAATTCAACGAACAACAATTTTACGAAATCACAGTTCCTCGCAATAACAATTCATTGAAAAATAATTCACCGAAAAACAGTTATTTTCAATAGTGAATGAAGAAGGAAATTGAACTCAAGCAAATCAATTTTAAGTTTCAATTTTATATGTATACTAGCAGCTATAAGGCAGTCTTCTAATAGAAATAAATTATTTATAAAAATGTATTGTTTATAATTTTCTTGCTCTTATGAATTTTTGCTGAGTGAGAGTTTTTTTTTGTTAAAAAAAAAGTTCGAATAATTCTCAAAAATTATATTGTTAATAACAAATTAAAATTAAAATATTTAAATAATTTTATTGTTAACTTATTTATTATAAATAAATAATTTTATTGTTAATTTATTTGTTATAAATAAATAATTTCATCACAATTATTCTTGTTAAGAATACTTAGTCAGTCTCATACTAAAATCATTTTATTATGGAACATTTGCAACTTTTAATATGAATTTTTCGGTGA
The DNA here is from genome assembly GCA_958295665.1 of Tipula vernalis. Classification (NCBI taxonomy): domain Eukaryota; kingdom Metazoa; phylum Arthropoda; class Insecta; order Diptera; family Tipulidae; genus Tipula; species Tipula vernalis. The sequence goes on from OY282559.1 coordinate 173,534,521, forward strand.
ATTGTGTTTCTATGAATTTTCGCGCCACATAGGAATTTTATATGAAGATTTAACAATTCACCGAAAACACAGTTTATCGAAAAGTTTATATGGAAACTGGATTTCATGTAACTAAGGAAAGGAATAATTGATTTCTTTTAAATTTCTTAATAACAAAACGATTTATTTATAACAAAAACTTATTATTTATAATATTTTCTAAACCAAATTCTAAATTCAAAAAAAAAAATCTACATTAATAATTATATGTGTTGTACATTGAAACACAAATTATTGAAGAAGCTCATTTGTTAATATAAAAAAATATATTTGTTTAAAACAAATTATTTTGTTTATAACAAATTATTCTGTTTTCAACATGATCAACGGATTTCCAATACCCTTTACCACAATTTTTTGTACGCACTCAAAATTCTTAATAACAATTTTTGCAATAATTTAAATAATTATGTTTTCAACCGTAATTGTCATTAATAAATGTATTTGTTTATGTAGAATTAAATTATTTATAAAAATGTATTGTTTATAATTTTCTTGCTCTTATTATATGAATTTTTGCTGAGTGAGAGTTTTTTTTTTTTTTGTTAAAAAAAAAAGTTCGAATAATTCTCAAAAATCATATTGTTAATAACAAATTAAAATTAAAAATGTTTAAATAATTTTATTGATAACTTATTTATTATAAATTGATAACTAAATATTTAGATAATAAATATTCATTTAGATAATAAATATTTTATTGATAACTTATTTATTATAACCAAATTCTAAATTCAAAAAAAAAAATCTACATTAATAATTATATGTGTTGTACATTGAAACACAAATTATTGAAGAAGATCATTTGTTAATATAAAAAAATATATTTGTTTAAAACAAATTGTTCTGTTTTCAACATAATCAACTTATTTCCGATATTCTTTACTTTAATATCTTGTAGGCACACAAAATTCTTAATAACAACTTTAACAATTATTTGTTTATGTAGAAATAAATTATTATTAATAAAAAGAATGTATTTTGTATTTAGTAATGGGCACCTTTTAATGAATTCTTTAAGCAACGACAATCTCTAGGCTAATTAGGTAGATTAGCAGCATATGGTACCAACACTAACGTTTTAAGAATTTTTTCAAAGTAACATCCTTGCTCTGATTAGCCCAATTTAAGTAAATAAGCACTATAATCCATTATCAATGGAAACGATAAACAATAAAATTTTGTTTAATTTATTTAATTAATACTATTTGTTTGAAAAATCATGTTACAAATAACATTAATAATACGATAATTTTTAAACAAAATCAGCTAATGTCCATTTTTACCCTAATCAACTTTTGCGCATTTTCTATTTAATTTTCTGTCAATTCGTTTTAAGTTCAAGGAAAGGAAGCTATTTTTCTCTCTTTGATATTACCACAGAGTTTTGACATGATTGATAATGTCCTATACTTCAGAGCCCCATCAGAGTCCGGAAAGTGGGCAATATGAAATTTTGCCGTTGGTCGGGGGCAATTACTCATCAGCAATAACCATTACCTTTAATTTAGATATATGATTACATTGCTTCATGTCTCACGCATAATATTATCGCAATGACGTTATCATACGGTGAGGAAAGACACGCCGCGAACCTCTGATTTCGGGCGATTCAGCGGTACATCTGGTGTCAATTTTTGCGTATAGAAACAATGGCCGTTAATTTATTTTTAACGAAAATAATTAATCCCTACATAAATTTTAATTAAAATTACAAACCACAAAATAGCAATTTACTAATTTATTAAAAAAATTGATTTATTTCTCGCCGGTCAGTTTTTTATTTTCTAAACTTTGTGTAGGTAATCAGTTTTTCGACTCGAAATTCAGATTTTTCTTCAGTTTTTCGTAAAAAATAGTTGGCAACGCTGATTACAGGGTACATACCTACATAATATTACATAATAAAAACTCTCGTATTTCCAATTACATCCCGATTTATATTTAAAAAATAAAAAATAAATTTTTTAAAAAACAATAAACTTTTAATTTTTGGTCGAAAAAATATTTTTCATAAAAAATTGATAGCATCATATCTTAATATGTGATGAAAAGGTTTATTCCTATAATTTTTGTCGGTAAATATAGGAATATTGTCAATGAAATATAGTTATAGATAGGTAGAATATGAATTTTTTACGGAACAAACAAAATCGTATTCAATCCTATCAAAACCAACAAAAATGTCTACACAAGCCAAATAGTACAAACACTTAAGATATAAAAAAGTACACTATATTTGTATACACATATACACAATCCGAAAAAATCGGTTTTGTTGTTGTTAAAATATTATATGACAAAATCTCAAAAATATTCTTGATATGATCTGTGTAAAACTGTAAAGAGCCAAAAACATCTATATAACCATACTATCAAAACCAACAAAAATGTTTATACAAGCCGTCTCGTTCGCTCCTTACACAGATCCTATCAAAAAAATGTACACTATATTTATTATGAATTTATCACCTATACTTATTTGTTTTGTGTATATATACTTTCAGATTTATTTATATGCATCACTAATACTACGCCTTAACGTACTTTTTTATACCTTAAGTGTTTGTACTGTTTGGCTTGTATAAACATTTTTGTTGGTTTTGCCCAAAACCAACAAAAATGTATAAACATTTTTGTAATTGGTTGCTCTATTGTCGTTGTCACATTTAAAATAATGTTGCGATCGTTTTCGGCAGGAAAACCGTATATAGTATGTAAAATGAAGATTGAATTATCGTGTTGCATAAATAATTTTAGAATGCTTAATAATGTAACCTAACATTTGTGCATGAATGATACGTGTATACGACGACATCGTTTACTATTTAAATGTTTTTTCGTTGTAATTTTTAAATACACAGTCAAAAAAAAAAAATAAATAAAACAACAAAACATCCTATAATTAAATAACACAGAATTGAAACAAAAATTGAATGTTCGAAACATCAGGAATAACAAATAAGTAAACAACCTTGACACATAAAAAAATCCGAATGAATATGCACATTTGTACAATTTATAATTGTAGATGTTTTCAACATATACAGAACACGAGGTTTTTAATTTTTATTTGGCTATGTGGATGTACTCTACTTAGGCGCTTTTGCCGTCCTCTCGTTTTCTACAAAAATAGAAAAGGAAGAGCGATAAAACAAATTAAATCTATTTGTGAGTGCATTCATCTTTTTTTAAGCAAAACAAATACAACGAAGTTTTGTTTATGTACAAATGTAATAATAAACAAATTTGTTGCAATTGCGAATGGATAATATCCATTAAAATTCATTAGATTTCAGATAAAGGCAACAAATCAAAAGTAAGGAATTTAAAATTATACAAAAGGCGAATGACTAAATGACAGAAAAGAAAATACTTAGGTAATTAACTTAAATTTCAATTCTGTAATATTCAATCAGAATTGATATTCATGATCGAGTACAGTAATTTAAAAATATTTGGGAATAAATTTTACGTCAATAGGAGATACATACATAAATCAGATTCTTCCTGTATACAATATTTTGTATCTGTTCAATTTTACAATATGATTGCGATTATAATATGTATAAATATAAAGCGATATGAGAGCTGGTTCTGTTGTATTAGTATTACTCGTCTTTCATTGATAAAAAAAAAACAAAATTTGGTTTTTATTTTGGAATATGGGTGAATGACCTTGGTTTTTCGAAAATAATATATCATACGATTTATTTGGATAGTTTACGTTTTTTAGCAGATTTATTTTTCTACTTATGAAATTCAAAGGAGCGACAGGGACATTTATGTTCTATATATTTATCTCTTATTATATTAATTGTATAAAATACGGATTCAAATTTCTCTTTAATTTTTTTTTCTCATACAAGTTGGTACTTTATACCTTATTCTCTTTACGTTTAGATACAAATATGTATTGGTTTTGGATTACAGTATCCATGTTATATACTCGTTATATGATTATGTATATTGTAATTTATATTACATTTTTGTAAATAGAAATATTGTTTTTATATTTCTCCTAAAATGCCAAGCCATACTAAATTAACTTAGGCGACATGTTTTACTAATTTTATTCTGGAAGTTTAAATAAAGCAGTTTTCCCGTTCTCTCTCACACAGGGCGCCGAATTTAAAAATTTTCAGTTAAAAATCCAACCAAAACCAACACTAATGTAATACTACATGACATTCATATGTAAAAATCTTTTCAAATACTTTGATTTTTTATATAATCAAAACCAACAAAAATGTATAGACATTTTTGTTGGTTTTTTGTCACTTAGGAAAACTACACTATTAAAACATTAAAAAAAATGTTAGTCGGCTGGCTGTATTATAATGAGAGAGAGAATTTTCGTAGGCTTTGTGTTTCCCCAAAATCAACAAAAATGTTTATACATTTACACGGGTATATTATCAAAACCTGTGTGAATTCTCTTTTCTCTATTGTATACGGTATAATGTATAAGCGATTATATTTCCACTTCCTGCATGTAAAACTTTGAATTAAAACCAATATTTTTATTTCAAATAATCCGATTTTCTTGATTCATTGAAATTACTAATAATTGATTCATTGAAATTACTAATATTATTACTTTCGATTTTTAGGTTTGGTGAAAAAAATTCACTTTTTTATTATTTTCCATTTAAATTTGATATTTTATAATTTCCTTTTATTTTAATTTAGGTACTTCTTTTCACTTTTTTATTATTTTGCATATTTGTAAATTTGTTATTTTATTAATTCCTTTTTTTTAATTTAGGTTAATTTTGATTGGTACATATACTTATTTTTTTTTCCTACTTTTTACAATTTTTATTTAAATTCATAATGAATTTTAAAATTTTGAACTCCGAAAAAAATAAGGAAATTTTATTATTTGAGGGGTTTCAATATTTTTACAAAGATAGGCGATACAAAACTAAAACCTACTGGCGGTGTACTTATTATCAAAAGCTTAGCTGCAATGGGCGAGTACACACCGAAAACAATGTGGCGATGATCGTCGAAGACCATTCTGGTCATGTGCCAGATGCGGTACAAACTGAAGCAGTTCGATCGCTTAATTCCCTCAAAGAACTTGCTTCAGAATCAACCCTTCCCACCCGCGAAATTATTTCCCTTAATTCTGTAACAATTCCCTTATCAATTGCCTCCTGCATGCCGTCAACTAGTTCGATGGCTAGAACGATTCAAAATATCAAGGCAAGATATGGTTATACCTGACGTGTTTAAATTATCGAAACGCGGTGAAAAGTTTTTATTCTTCGATTCCGGTCCTATTCAAAATCGAATTTTAATATTTACAACGGACCGAAATTTAGATTGTTTGCAAAATGCATCTGAATGGTACGTTGATGGAACGCACAAGGTTGTTCCTTTGATATTTTATCAGTTATTTTCTGTTCATGCAATATTAGAAAAGAAATCGATTCCTCTAGTATTTGCTCTTCTCCCTAATAAGTTGGAAACTACCTATACTAATGTTTTTGAAGAACTTAAAAAATTAAGACCTTGCTTAAATCCTACCTCTATTATGAGTGATTTTGAGCAAGCTATTACAAATTCGGCAAGAAATGTGTTCCCTACTGTAACACAACGTTTTTGTTTATTTCATTTCGGACAGAATATTTATCGCAAAATTGTGTCCGAAGGGCTTAAAACAAATTACGATACAAACGCTGAGTTTGCTCTTCAGTTGAAAATGCTTATGGCTTTAGCATTTGTTCCTGTAAATGATGTCATTACTGTATTTGATGCGTTAAAAGCCTCTGGCGAAATACCATCTAGTGCTGATAATGTCATAGCATATTTTGAGGATTTTTATGTTGGAGCGCTCGATGATCGTATCAGAGAGCCTCCACACAGACGAAATCCTCGATATGCTATTCACGCATGGAATCATTTTGATTCCACGCAAAACAATGCGCCAAGAACTAATAATAATATTGAAGGATGGCATAATGCTTTTATGAGACTTGTAGGCTGTCAACATCCAAATATATGGAAGTTTTTAACAGAACTTCAATTGGAACAATCAACAAATGAAATGGTAATCGAACAAATAAACGCTGGCAGTGAAATGCCGCCGCCAAAAAAAAAGTATCGCGACCTTAATTTGCGGTTGAAAAATGTCGTTGCACGGTATTTCTCTACCGCAGACAAGCTCGCATATTTACACAATGTGGCGGTGAACATTTCACTGTAAACTTTCGATCATTTTCAATCACTTCTAGTAATCTATTGTAAATTAAGTAAGGATAAATTTATTTAATGTAAATTAGGTAAATTTTGAACTATTTTACAATAGAATATTAGAAGTGAATGAAATTGATTAAGGCAGCGTTTATTTGCTTTTTCTATTTCATTTTAGATTGTTCCCATATATTTGGATGTTGATGATCGGCAAGACAATAAAGCATTATGACTTCTTCCGAAATTATTTGCTGGCACGTATTGTTTTGCGTATTGCGTGGAATATATTGTAGGCAATATATTCTGGGAAGATTAGATAAAATTTATTTTATCGAAATTCTCAAATTATATGCCTACAATATATTGACTTGTCGGACCTATTTGGTATTTTTATGGTAATCAACGTACTTTAATAGCATCATTTACAAGACATCTGCTAGAGCTATTCGTTTTCAAGAAGAGTAAACTGAGCGTTTCTACAATAGTTTGTTTTGAGCCTCAAAATGATTTAAACAAAAACGTTGTGTTATATAGGAATCACATTCTTGCTAATGCCCATATTTATGAAAAATACTAAATCGAAGTAGTACACTTACATAAATGCGTGCCTGATAATGTGGTCGGATAAATTTGTAATTTTGAATTGTAATTTTCCTTGCTTGATATCATCAATTCAAAATTATGAATGTAGCCGAAAATATTGTTAAATGTTCATTTGTGTAAGTGCTACTTCGATTTAGCATCTCTAATAAATATGGACATAAGTGATAGCTTGCGTAATAACACCCATTTTAGTGGAGATTTTTGCAAGGTTCAATTTTTGTTCTCAAAAGCGTTAGTTTAGGTTGGTTTCCTTCTTGTTTTGGATAACAGCAAAACTCTTGGAATCGAAGTTTCTTTTATTGATGAACAGAACATAACTGATGAAATGTTATGGAACATTGTGGCATAAATGATCGTTCCATTTAAATTCATTTTGCAAATAATTTATTTTCATTCGTTGTAAATAATAAAATAATGACTTTTTGGGTAGAATCAAATCGAAAATAAATTCTTTCCCGTGTTTAAAGTTTAAATACATTAAATATTAGTTTGGATTCAAATCTAGTCGTCGAACGTGACACACGTCAAAATAAATTAATGTTTTGAAAAATAAATTTTCTTCGGAAAATTGTATTGTTATATATAAATATAACTATTTATACAATCTATAATTTCATAAGGAATAATAATATAAACATATATAATAGTTATTATAATGTCTACGTGCAACATTTGTTCTATGAACATTACCAAAGCGAAATTTCCTGGCGTCAAATGCGCGGGCTCATGTGATAATACGTTTCACATAAGATGTGCAAACATTTCCGAGGAATTACTAGATGGAATAAAGAAGCGCTCAGCAAAATGGCTGTGTCATGTTTGTCGTAATTCTTCTTCGAACCAATCAATAATAATTGATGAAGTGGATTCCCATGATTCTGACGCAATGGATGATTTGCCTAATTTATCTGATGTTATGATCCTGCTGAAACGTATGGGAAAAAAGCTATCTACTCTTGATAACCTGAAAGCCATGCTTGTATCGCTTGCATCGGAAAACGAAATACTTAAATCCAGGGTAGATACCTTAGAGAACCAGATGTCGATTCAGACTTCCAAGATTCATTTACTAGAAGCTGAAAATGATAAACCAAGCCAGAAATTAAACTCGAGTAGCATAACAATTGTCGGTCTACCCAGTCAACATGGTGATATTCGTGATGTGGTTATCAACACCGTCAAAAAAATAGGAGTGGAAATTAATTATGATGACATAGTGAACATTCATGCAATTCCCAAAAGCAAGAGCACTGTCTCATATAAAGAATATACATCTAAATCATTCTCTAATGATTTATTAGTTGTCAAATTCACGACGAATGATATTAAGAATAACATTTTGCTGCAGATGAAGAAAAAGAAGTCACTTTTCACTAACGATTTGGATGTAATGTTGCCGCAAAACCATCCTGAGCAACGCATTTTCATTATGCACCGATTAACAGCGTTCCAGTCCCAGTTATATCGTGAAGCGAAGAAAATTAAAACAACGTACAATTATAAATATTTGTGGGGTACTAATGGACAAGTAAATCTACGGAAATCGGCAGATTCAGATGTTTATCGAGTACAATCACTCAATGATATTTTTCGGCTTCTTCAAGCACACAATCCAATTGGGAGAAAAAATAGCGATTGTGAGATCAATCGGGAATCAAATATTTTTTAATTCTTTAGGTATGCAAATTTTCTTACTATTACAAGCTCAATATTTATTGGTTATTTTTACATACTTTTCTGCCATTTTTGTTTTGATTTCAACAAAACAAATCTCATTTGTATTTGTTTATAAAGGATTGACAGTTATATTTTTTACTAACAATTTCAGTTTTAATTTGTTGGTAGCACTGACAATTAACGTGATTAATTCAAAACATCGAATAAGCTTTTTATTAGTGCTGTACCCAACTTTACATTTCTGCGGAATCAAATGCTACAATAACTACAATTTTTTTAATTTTACTCGTAAACAACAGTATCAATATTTTTTTATAATCTTGCTTTTACCTGTATATTTTATTATCTATATTTCATTCATTTTTTATGAGTAAGATACGAAATTCTAATTTTAGGATATTGGTGCAGAACATTAGAAGTTTACGGGCAAATTTTGATACTTTTAGTTTATATGTGGCAAGCCTTAACGAGATTCCCGATTTAATTTTTGTGACTGAAATATGGATCTATTCTAAAGAATGCTGTGAGTTTAGTTTACCGGGTTACAACTTTAGGGCTTGCTGTAATGACAGTTACCGTTCTGGGGGTGTTGGTGTTTTTATTCGCAATAACTTTGGTAATTACTTAATCCAAGTTTACAATTGGATGACAGCAGATATTATTCGTTTTGATCTTGACATTGCAGGGAGAAATTGGATATTCATTTGTATCTACCGATTTAATAATGGGTCTATTAATGGGTTCTGCGATGAGCTGGAAAGTTTGTTGCGTACGCTTACAAAAAGTAACGTAGCTATTCTGGGTGACATTAATTTAAATCTTTTAGATATCAATGAGTCGTTTGGTTACCAAACAATGCTGGCTTCACATGGTTTAATAAACTTTTTAAATGAACCAACTAGAATGTTAGCTTGTCTGGACCATGTCTTCCTGAAAAGTGAGCAAATATTTGATTTTAACATTAGAAACCTACCTATGCATTTTTCTGATCATAATTTGATTATAGTCGATATATTTGCATTAATGTTGAGTTCAGGTACAGTTAATTATAGATCAAATATTTCACAGGTGAATTTCACCAAACTAAACGATCTTTTAAACTTTGAAAATTGGAATTCTGTGTATTCTCAATCCAATTGTAATATTGCTTTTGAAAATTTTGTCGATATTCTAAGGTCTCACATAGCATCATCCACTTTTATCACTGATAGTCGGAAAATCACAAAATTGAAACCATGGATGAATTGTAATCTTTTGCGCAAGATGAACAAATTAAAAAAATTTTCAAAGAAATTAAATCGATATCCTTTCAATAAGAAACTGGAAAAATATGTAGTCAATCTCTCAAAGCAGGTTAAATTGGATGTTCATACTGCAAAGAACGTATTCTACAAGAACAAATTTGATTCTTCCATTAATAATTCCAAGGCTACTTGGAAGATTGTAGATGAGGTGTTAGGACGTAATTCTCGAAGTAAGCAAATAACTCAAATATATCAACTTCGAACTGAAGATATCCTTACATGTTCTAAGTCGATTTCTAATGAATTTAACAATTTTTTTATAAACATATCCAAAGAATTAACTTCCACATTTAGTGCTACTAGAAATGATGATATTGAACGTAATAAATTTATCTTTGGGTCACAGTCAAATAATTACGTTTCGTCTTGTTATTTTGAGCCTATAACTGCTTCGGAAATTATTATTGAAATTAATAATTTAAAAAACAAACGATCTAAAGGTGCTGATGGAATTGATAACTTGGTTGTTAAAAACTGCGCTTGGTACTTAGTGGATGTTTTAAAATTCTTGTATAATCTGAGCCTTGATAATGGAATTTTTCCAAATAATTTAAAATTGGCAATTGTAATTCCAATATTCAAAAAAGGCGATGAATTACAGCTGAACAATTATAGGCCGATTTCTCTACTAAGCACCGTAGCTAAAGTCTTTGAGAAACTAATAAAACGTCGGTTAGTGCATTATCTTGATAAAGTTAATTTTTTACACAATAAACAATATGGTTTTACTGCTGGTAAATCCACTGAAGAAGCACTAATTGATTTCCTTAGTCAGATATTTACAGCTATGAACAGTTCGCAAAAGCCTACAGCATTGTTTGTTGACATTTCTAAAGCTTTCGATGTAGTCAACCATGAAATAATGCTAGCTAAACTATGTAATATTGGTATTCGAGGCACAATTCTAGATTGGTTTACAAGTTACCTTCAAAATCGGCGTCAAATTGTTAGAATAGGCGGAACATTAAGTAACCCAGGTGCTGTTAGGTGTGGCGTCCCTCAAGGATCTGTTTTGGGTCCATTATTATTTTTGATTTATTTTAATTCGATTTTTGACGTTGATTTCATAGGAAATCCCACTGCTTTTGCTGATGATTTGGCCTTTAGCTACGCTATTCCTATGACTGATAGTACTTGGGAAATTAGTCGTATTCTTGTAAAGGATCTGGACAGCCTAAGTCAATGGTTTTATCATAATCGGCTTATTGTTAGCGACAAATCAAAACTCATGCATTTTGGGCGAAGAGATGCGGTTTCCCTAGCGCACCCTCAAACGTACCACACGTATTCATGCGATAGAAATCTATGCTCGCCTCAGTGTTTTGTGCTTGAGCTGGTACATGAATTTAAATATCTGGGTTTAACAATAGATTCACTACTTAACTGGAAGTCACACATCAATAATACTAGGAAAAGCGTAATCTGGGCCATTCATAAATTCTATAATCTTAGCAAAATTTGCCCAAGGGTTACATTAAGGAAATTATACCATGCTCTAGTAGAATCAATAGTAATGTATGGCATATCCAGTTGGGGTGGTACTTATTTTACTAATATTGAGGATCTGTATATCGCACAAAAAAGAATCATTAAATTAATTTACAAGCGCCCTCAGACAACACCAACAGTTCCGTTGTTTCGTGAACTAAATTTATTACCATTTAGATATCTCTATATTTATAAAGTCCTCAAAATGTTTTTTAATCGAAGTAACAGTTTTCACAATCGAACTGTAAGCATATATAATACGAGAAAGCCAAATAACTTTGCCGGCGTTCGTTGCAATAGCGAAAAATTTAGAAGATTCTATCTTTATATGGCTACATTCTTTTTCCACATGTTACCTAACGATATTAAAAGTCTAAGCAATGTGCGGAAATACAAATTAAAACGTGAAATTCGATCCTGGCTGCTCGGTTTAGATAACATTGAGCAATACTTTTAGTGGTGCAATTGAATTATTGTATGTCAAATGATACTAAATTTGAGCTTGTTATTGTATGTTAAAAAAAGTTGTATTAGTTTAATTTTGTTGAATTGTATAATTGTTGCTCCACCACAGATTTTAATATAAATCTAATGGAGCTTTACTTTATTTCTAATTTGCAATAATTGTTTTTCTTTAATATATGTATATAAATAAACTGAAATAAAGATAAATTTAATAATAATAATAATAATACGTCATTTATAATTTATCTTGGCTTTTTTTGGAAAAAGCATTTTACAGTCACAAATTTTTTGAATATTATCTATGATCAACTTACTTGAAGGTGTGTTAGGCGGAATCGTTAAGAAATTGTTACAGAAGATCCTTATCCCATTCCTTAATTCCTTTCTACTTTATCCTTTCTTTTCCCAACCCTCCTAGATCACAGCCTTGGCGTGGCGGAGCGGCTTGAGCATAGCAATGAAGGAGTTGGCAATACCAGACAGGGACCCATACTGGAATGGCAACTCCAGAGCTACGAGACTAATGTGATCATTTATGTTGCTTTACAGTTACTTAGTAAATATTATACAGTTACTTATTATTTCTTAGTCTTAAAGGTAGAAATTATATTTTAAAACCTAAAATTTTAATTTTGGGCGGCGTTTCCAATATAATATTCTACATTCACAAAAGCACTGCATAAAAGTGCGATTATTGAACAATTTCTTCTTGATCACATTTTGCTCCCTCCTTTACGCCGTCACCATTCAAATTAACTGCCATTGGGGAAAATTCGACGTTGCGGTTCGAAAATTACACTCGTTTTGGTATTCACTGCTTGTATCTGCGCTAGAAAATTACAAAAATTTAATAATAAAATACTAGTTTTATGCGTTAAAATAATTTTTTATAAAATTTGGAAATTATGCAAATATTTTTTGCCAAATATAGTAATACTTCGCAAAATATACCTTTTAAGGTGAAATATATAAAAATATGCAATTTTGGGTAAAAGTGAGAAACATGCACTAACAAGTCGTGAATAAAATACTTATTTTTTCATGAAACGGGCTTATATCTTAATATTTCCGTAATTGGCACCTGAAAAATATATTATTGCCTATTTTAGGTTGCCCTACTAATCAGAAATTATTTACTGACAGTCAAGATAACCTCAATAACATACAAATTTAAAAAAAATTATAAATTTTTATATTTCTTCCCTTCAGCGATTACATAAGATTACAGCTACTCATAACTTTGATTTTTCTCAAGTGCTAGAGCGGCTATTTCTTGTACCTTGTTTCATCATGCCCTATATGTTTCATACGTAGCTGTTTCTGGCGTTGGCAGTATTTAGATTTAATGGCCAATTACTGCTGAAATTGACATATTGATCGTTTTCGGCAGGAAAAGCGTATATGTAAAATGAAGATTGAATTATCGTGTTGCATAAATAATTTTAGAATGCTTAATAATACGACATCGTTTACTATTTAAATGTTTTTTCGTTGTAATTTTTAAATACACAGTCAAAAAAAAAAAAATAAATAAAACAACAAAACATCCTACAATTAAATAACACAGAATTTGAAACAAAAATTGAATGTTCGAAACATCAGGAATAACAAATAAGTAAACAACCTTGACACATAAAAAAATCCGAATGAATATGTCCATATGTACAATTTATAATTGTGGATGTTTTCAACATATACAGAACACGAGGTTTCTAATTTTTACTTGGCTATGTGGATGTACTCTACTTAGGCGCTTTTGCCGTCCTCTCGTTTTCTACAAAAATAGAAAAGGAAGAGTGATAAAACAAATTAAATCTATTTGTGAGTGCATTCATCTTTTTTTAAGCAAAACAAATACAACGAAGTTTTGTTTATGTACAAATGTAATAATAAACCAATTTGTTGCAATTGCGAATTGATATATTTAAAATTTATTAGATTTCAGATAAAGGCAACAAATCAAAAGTAAGGAATTTAAAATTTTTTTCTTGATAATGTTCTAGGCAACCGGAAGATGCTAAATCGTTCTCTACGCCGAGGAGCCATCGTCTCCGACAACGAACTCTGCCCCTCCAAAAGGTGGCTCACTTCTCAGAGATTGATGTACTATTCATTCCGTATGAGAAAATTAACAAAACAGAATAAAAAAATTGATTTAGCACATAACTTAGAATCTATTCGATTTAGCACATGACTTTAATTAGATTACAAATTATATATTTGTACGTATGTAGTTATAACCAAAAGCCCCGACCGTATAATTCAGCCAGTAAAGGGCCTAATTTTTAATACATAGGCAATGATAGATCCTATCAAGAATATTTTTTAGGTTTTGTCATATAATATTTAAACAACAACCTTACCGATTTTTTCGGATTGTGTATATGTATATACAAATATAGTGTACTTTTTTATATCTTAAGTGTTTGTACTGTTTGGCTTGTGTAGACATTTTTGTTGGTTTTGATAGGATTGAATACGATTTTGTTTGTTCCGTAAAAAATTCATATTCTACCTATCTATAACTATTGTAGTGTTTTCTTATTCGCTCCGGATAGCTGCTATCGAGAGCCGTCATATGAAAAGTGGCTCCGGATAGCGCTCCATATAAATAGGTAGAGCCAAATATTTTTTATATCAAGTTTTCGCTAAACAATTGAATTAAAAATGATACTTTGATGTTAAATAAGTTCAGTTTACCAATAAATAGCGCGTTAAATTTAAATTTAGGCGTATAAAAATGACGGCTCTCGATAGCAGCTATCCGGAGCGAATAAAAAAACGCGACTTATATTTCATTGACAATATTCCTATATTTACCGACAAAAATTATAGGAATAAACCTTTTCATTAGTGATGGGCTAAATCGATCTTTTTTGTTAAAAATCATATGAGAAAATAAACAAAACAGAACAAAAAAGATCGATTTAGCACATCACTACTTTTCATCACATACTAAGATATCACGCTATCAGTTTTTTATGAAAAATATTTTTTCGACCAAAAATTAAAAGTTTATCCTTTTTTAAAAAATTGATTTTTTTTTTAAATATAAATCGGGATGTAATTGGAAATACGAGAGTTTTTGTTATGTAATATTATGTAGGTATGTACCCTGTAATCAGCGTTGCCAACTATTTTTTACGAAAAACTGAAGAAAAATCTGAATTTCAACTGGAAAAACTGATTACCTACACAAAGTTTAGAAAATAAAAAACTTACCGGAGAGAAAAAATCAATTTTTTTAATAAATTAGTAAATCGCTATTTTGTGGTTTTTAATTTTAATTAAAATTTATGTAGGGATTAATTATTTTAATTTAAAATAAATTAACGGCCATTGTTTCTATACGCAAAAATTGACACCAGATGTACCGCTGAATCGCCCGAAATCAGACGTTCGCGGCGTGTCTTTCCTCACCGTATGATAACGTCATTGCGATAATATTATGCGTGAGACCATGAAGCAATGTAATCATATATCTAAATTAAAGGTAATGGTTATTGTTGATGAGTAATTGCCCCCGACCAACGGCAACATTTCATATCGCCCACTTTCCGGACATGGGGCTCTGAGGTATAGGATATTATCAATCATGTCAAAACTCTGTGGTAATATCAAAGAGAGAAAAATAGCTTACTTTCCTTGAAGTAAGCTATTTTTCACCTCACCTTAAAAATTGAAAAAATTAAAACGAATTGACAGAAAATTAAATAGAAAATGCGCAAAAGTTGATTAGGGTAAAAATTGACATTAGCTGATTTTGTTTAAAAATTATCATATTATTAATGTTATTTGTAACATGATTTTTCAAACGAATAGTATTAATTAAATAAATTAAACAAAATTTTATTGTTTATCGTTTCCATTGATAATGGATTATAGTGCTTATTTACTTAAATTGGGCTAATCAGAGCAAGGATGTTACTTTGAAAAAATTCTTAAAACGTTAGTGTTGGTACCATATGCTGCTAATCTACCTAATTAGCCTTGAGATTGTCGTTGCTTAAAGAATTCATAAAAAGGTGCCAATTACTAAACACAAAATACATTCTCTTTATTAATAATAATTTATTTCTAAATAAACAAATAATTGTTAAAGTTGTTATTAAGAATTTTAAGGGCGTACAAAAAATTGTGGTAAAGGGTATTGGAAATCAGTTGATTATGTTGAAAACAGAATAATTTGTTATAAACAAAATAATTTGTTTTAAATAAATATATTTTTTTATTTTAACAAATGGGCTTCTTCAATAATTTGTGTTTCAATGTACAACACATATAATTATTAATGTAGATTTTTTTTTTTTTGAATTTAGAATTTGGTTTAGAAAATATTATAAATAATAAGTTTTTGTTATAAATACATCGTTTTGTTATTAAGAAATTTAGAAGAAATCAATTATTCCTTTCTTTAGTTACATTAAATCCAGTTTCCATATAAACTTTTCGATGAACTGTGTTTTCGGTGAATTGTTAAATCTTCATATAAAATTCCTATGTGGCGCGAAAATTCATAGAAACACAATTCACCGAAAACACAATTCACCGAAAAATTCATATTAAAAGTTGCAAATGTTCCATAATAAAATGATTTTAGTATGAGACTGACTAAGTATTCTTAACAAGAATAATTGTGAGGAAATTATTTATTTATAACAAATAAATTAACAATAAAATTATTTATTTATAATAAATAAGTTATCAATAAAATTATTTAAACATTTTAATTTTAATTTGTTATTAACAATATGATTTTTGAGAATTATTCGAACTTTTTTTTTAACAAAAAAAAAAACTCTCACTTAGCAAAAATTCATATAATAAGAGCAAGAAAATTATAAACAATACATTTTTATAAATAATTTATTTCTATATGAAGACTGCCTTATTGCTGCTTGTATACATATAAAATTGAAACTTAAAATTGATTAGCTTGAGTTCAATTTCCTTCTTCATTCAGTATTGAAAATAACTGTTTTTCGGTGAATTATTTTTCGATGAATTGTTATTGCGAGGAATTGTGATTTCGTAAAATTGTTATTCGTTGAATTGTTGTTCTATGAATTGTGTTTATATGAATTGTTTTTAGACGAATTGTTTTTCTCATAATTGTTTTTCGTTGAATTTTCGGGGAATCAATAACAGCGCCGACACCATTCATCATACCACCATGGGCAGGATTAACATCATCACCGCCATCATCGCCGTCATCTTCAGCGGATCAATCACCAACAACAGCTCCAGCAACGCAGTTTTTTTTATATCACAAATGTAAATTTTTCACCACCAGTTTTGTTATTTTTTATTCATTTCGGTTAATGTTTTTTTCGGGTTAATTTTTTGCATTTTTTTTAGATTCAATAAATTTGTGTTTCTATTTTGTTTCATTAAAATGGCTCCATAAACTGACGTACGGCAAAACGTCCACTCAGTCATTCCCCACCGCACTCCTTACCATCCTTTATATGGCCACAGTCGAGACCCACTTCGACTGCCGCCGTATAACTTTCCATGTCACTGGGACACAGTCGAGACTCACATCGACTGTCCCACCGTCACACGAGAAAATCGAGACTCACATCGACTTTATCCGGCCGCAGTCGATTCCGGGAATTGGCCTCAAAGCGGCCACTGCCAACACCTTTTGGCAGGCCCCAAAGCTGACTCCAGACTTCAGAATTCATTTTCTGGTCTGGCATGTCACAGCTTTGCTAACAATGACATGGAAACTCGGTCGACGCATTACTCTGCCTCCACTTGTCATCTCACCGGACATCTTCAAACAAGGCCCCTATTTCTGAATACGATTCGTATCGTCATACGATGCGAATATGGTATACGATACGAATATCAATTAGTATTTTTGAATACGAGCGTATCAAGTATTTTAATTTTTGTAGTGTAGTACAGGGAAATTTTTTTTTACGTGGAACATCCCTGAAAAATGACAGTGTAAGTGAAATAATTGTCAAATTTTTGACGTCTATTTTATAAAAATATATTTTAAGCTATAAATAAATAAATAAAATAATATTTAATATATGGACTCCATAGCGATTTATTATTCTAGTGATGAGAGCGATGATGGAGCAAACCCACCCAGCCTATTAGATACAGACAAATCCGGGATAATTCGGAAATGTTATACTCTCTGATATAATGTGAGTATCTAAATATATTTAGTTCAATCAAATTGACTTAATTATAAGTATTGTCTGTAGCTTCTACATATTTCAAATTATTGTTTATTATTCCAGGTTTTTGAGATTATTTAGACTCTCAAAAAGTGCTGTGAAATATATATTGGATGAACTTAATGTCGATTTACTGAACAGGGGAAGAGCAACATCTATCCCCAATATTTTAAAATTAGCTGCAACGCTTAGGTTTTGCGCTCAAGGAAGTTATCAGCAAAGCGTAGGGCAGGACTTTTTTGTTGGAATGGCACAATCAACGGTAACCAGTGTAATGAGCGAGGTGCTAAATCTATTTGAATCCAAATTGTGCTCAAAGTGGATATCGTTCCGTCAATTCAACACGGATAAAAATTTGGCAGCAACTGCTTTTTTTAACAAAACTCGATTTCCCGGTGTTATAGGGTGCGTAGACGGAACCCATGTGAATATAGTACGCCCAATAGAAAATGAGCACATATATTTCAACCGAAAGGGCAAACACAGCATTAATACAATGATAATAAGTATAATTATTGTCACTAACCGGTACGCATATGTCAAGTATTTAATATTTGTGTTATTCCCACCTAGGTATGCGATCATAACATGAGAATTATGGCTGTTGCCTCAAGATATGGGGGTTCATCTCATGACGCTTCCGTATGGGAATTGAATACCTATCGTCAATATTTGCAGTCAAATTTGAATTCTGAGAATTCTAATTATTGGCTACTTGGTAAATATAATATTGTTGCATGAATCATTATGTTTGTATATAATACATAAAATATATATGTTTAAATAATTGTCTACCTTTATTATGGTTAATAGGTGATTCTGGTTATCCTCTGGAACCGTGGCTTATAACCCCTTTTCGATCGGCTACCGAAGCCAGCAGAGAAGCTATGTTTAATTCAATACATTCTCGCACAAGGAACGTTGTTGAGCTATTGGGTTATTGGGTTACTAAAGACGAGTTCAGTTGTCTTCTGGGAGCCCGCGAGCTTCATTATACGCCAAAGAAAGCTTCGCAGATAATTAACGTGTGCTCTGCACTTCACAACATTTGCCTACACTACAATGTCCCGTTCAATTTGGAAAATTAGGTTATAATTGAACAACAATATGGCGAAGAAAATGTATCACAGGAACAAGAAAATACGGCAGCAAGAAGGATTAGACTAAATATTTTAAATTCAATAACGTAAATTTTTTATTCATATTTTATTTCATAAGTAAATTCATTGTTTGTATTTCATTTTATTCTAACAGCTACATAATTTATTTCATTATATTCTTAAATTCTTAAAAAAATTGTTTATTTTTTATTATCGCAGATAAATTCATCAATCACATTTTGTTTTGTATAAATAATGTATAATATTAATAATCATAGTTTTGCCGCTTCAATTTCTAATCTTTGTTTCTTTATTTCTAAATCCTGCAGCTTCAATTTTTGTTTCTCTAAATCAGACTTCTCTTTTAATTTAATTTCTTTTTCCCTTAAAACCATTTCTCTTTCCTTTAACTCCAAGCCTATCCCATCGCTTCAACGTCTTATTTGTGTCGGTTACGGAATTGTTAATATCATTTAATTTTATTGAAATATTTTCATGAAATCTTTGTTGTAAGTTAATTTGATCTTCTAAAAGGGTTTGTTTTGATCGGTTTCTGGTAGATGCCCTTAGTGTCTGTAACTCAACAATTATGTCATCTTGAACATTTTCCCTATTAAGATCATTTCCAGGCATCTCCAAACGTTGCTTGCCACTAATCCCTCCACGACACGTCGCAATTCTATTAGCCTTATATCTGTCTCCTCAGTGCCGAAAATGTAAAAAGTTTTAGCGAACCACCCCCGTACCTGAAATACTAATTTTGTTTAATTTGATTTTTTTTTTTATGTGGAATTTAAAATCGGATCAAACCTTTTTCCAACCCTCAGAGCTCCGCATTGGTGGCCCGTTACTATTTAGCCGTGTGCTAATTTCCTCCCATAAGGTTTTCTCCAATATCCTTGCATCGGAAGTTGAGCAATATCCTTTTGACGTATCGGGATTGTCCTCCATAAATGACACCAAAAGCGTGTATTGTTTTGTGGTGGTTACCGCTTTTGTCCTAAAATTAAAATTTGCAAATTATTAATTGGCATTTTCCGTTAATCATATTTACAATTATACTAAATATGTACAATTATTTACAATTTTAAAGAAATTTTTCTTAGTTGTTATTATTAAATAAAAATATTCAAATTATTTTACTTACATATTGAATCTTCCTTGCTCTATATATCTTGTCGTTAACTAAAGTGACATCGAACACAAATATGTTCATGAACGTACAAAAATGGTCGAACTACATCGAGAAAACATATAGCTGCAATATAGAGGAACAATTATCAATAAAAAACTATAGAAATAAAAGAGATACTAGAAACCATCCAAATAGCTTCAATATAATATAAAAACATTAACTATTATAACCATTTTATCTACTCTCTTCGAGCAAAATAGAAAGATAGACAGAGGAAATCTAAAATATGTGGTAACCGAATATAACAAAACATATTGTAACATGATCAAACAACCTATAAAGCAGGCTGGATATATCTTAGAATTCGAAACGACCAATAAACTTCAACAGAAGATTAACACCAACACCAATACAACCACTGATACAGAAGTATACAAGTTAACTTGTAATGACTGTAGAATGTAATATATTGGGCATGGGCGATCATTCGATAAACATTTCAAAGAACATACACACGAAATTGGAAAACGAAACATACGATTCAATTCTGCAGCTTCTCTAACTGAAGCAAACCATCCATATACAGATAAAAACACCAACATGCACATACTCCACAAACTAAGAAAAGGACAAACACTGGATAGAATGGCAGAAATAGAAATATACAGACGTAAAAACAATACATTATTACTCAATGACAGTATGTATGTATAAATAGAACAGATTCAAATAATTCAAATTAGAATAGTTTTAAAAGTTGACAAAGCGCGATCAGCGCGAAACTAGGGTAAACTACCTAGTCCTGAGCCCTCTTAAGAAGAATTTCTACTTTGATTGAACCCTAAACTATAGTTTTACAATATTTTCGAAATTTGTTTTTACAGCAAAGTGTGAATTGGAGAATTGTAAATAAAAAATAGTAATTAACTTTTTGTTGAATTTTAACGTAATTTCATAAAAGTTGATTTAGCAAGAAAATAGCAGTTTTTCAGTGGTGAGCCTTAACTTTTCCAGTATTGAGCTGCATTTGACCCACTGATGAGCCCCTTAGAATTTAATACAATTAAACTCAAATATTGCTGGTGTAGGTACCTATGTACCTATTAGGTATAGGTATATTTCTTTTAAAAAAACTTAACTAAAAATAAAACATAGGTATATCTTACGTAAAATAAAATACAATATATTATACAAAACATTGATTTCATTAGGAACTGATGCTTAATCCTTCTTGGATAAAAAATCGATCTAGGCTGAATTTATGAGTTACAAAAGTTATTTTTTGCACATTTAAAATAATTAAAATCATTGCATACTTTTGAAGCACACTTAATATGGTATGCGTTACTTATAACAGATAAAGCAAGCAATTCCATGCTCAGTTACCGAAATATTTGTGGCACATGCAAAGCAAAGTCCTTTTACAATTTTTTTATAAATTGGATTTTCTGCATCTTCATCGGAGTCATTAAAATCTGTGATAAGATTGCGCACATGAGTTTCTTGTAATATTTTTGAGCCGTACGTATTGGGTGAAATTTCAATTTCCTTTTCGATGATAATATCTAAGAAAAATAAACAATGGCTTTTAGTTTATATTGGGTGCTTATTGTTAACGGATAGATATGCATGTAAGTATGTTTATTAAAATTACCTTTTTGTAGTTTGGGATTAATCCGAGTTTTTTTTGCTTTTGCATTGTTGCTAACAATTTTTGGATTTCGGTTGGTGAGTGGCCGCTTCTTTGGCAAGCTAACTTTTTTTAAAGTTGATTTTCTTTGGTTCTTTCTTTTAAATTTTTTTTCTCTAACCTGTCCTTTTGTGTATCTAACTTCTGTTGTTCGATTTTTGCTTTATCGTCAATTTTAGTTTTAATTGCGTTCTGGTATGGAGTTGATGTTATTATAAAGCTTGTCCTTTCAGTGTTTTTTTACTCCTTTTTGAGCCGGGGTCTTTATTACTTTTAAAAAGCTTTGAATCGAATGATTTTCATTCAGTTCATTTTCTAAAGAAACAATCGGAATATCGCCCTGGTTAAATATTTGCGTGTCAGCTTGGCATATCTAAATAAAATAAAGCATTGCATTTTGAAATTAATATCGTAATGAAGATCTCTAGCCGCACTTACATTCGGCATAAAACTATCAACTTCCTCAGTTTCAAAAATTAAGACTTCTTGTCCCACTTCGAATTCAGACAAAAGACAGTGAGGTCCGTTAAGATTACCCTAAATTTTAAGTTAAGTGATTAGCGACGTTGCCAGGTACTAACATTAGAGAATAACTGTCTTACCAAATTTTGTGCCCCACTACCGGTGTAACCCGCCCGTTCATATCGTTTGTCGGAGTATCCTAAATCAAAATTATAATAACATACCTAAATCATTCATATTTAGGTGCATTAAAAATAAGATATCTATGAATATCTAGGTACCCATATCTTACAATGTTTCCCGTCAAATTTACTTTTAAACTTCCGTATATTTTTTGTAATAACAGGACATCTTCCGACTTAGTGCTATTATTCTGCTCCATTTCGTCTAGCTCTTTAAGTTTGGTAGGTCCAACAATTTCAATAAATTCCGTTAAACTAATGGTGCTTGTGATTTTTGCGAATAAATTGCTTCCTTCTGGTTCCATATCCTTCGAAGTTCGTTTTGAATTTGCGAGACACTTAGAATAATCAATCGCATTTTCATTGAAGGGATAAAGCCCACAAGTGCGAAACCCATTAACTATTGTATCACGTTTGACATATTTACCAATTACTTTTTTTAACATTGGTGCAAAATGTTTTTTTGAGAACTGTTCATCGAGGTTGGTACTTCTCCATATTTGGACTTCCTTGGTCCAACCTAATTTCAATGGCCTAAATATTGATACGTCAGCAGGTTGAAGGATTCCTGTTGCGTTTGGATACAAATATATTAAAAAAATTTTAAGTTGTGCGCACAATTTGAAAAGTGCATAGCTTAGGTGCGTCTTATGACCATCGACGTAGAGAACTACTGGAAACGTAATATTTTTCGATATTAGCGTAGGATATAAAACATCCTGTATGTAATACATAAATGTTTCCGATGTCATCCATCCCGAATCTGTTTTTGTATATACTATTCCCTCCGGAATTGAATCTATTTTATCTTTTGGTATTCTTTTGTAATGAAACACTAACATCGGAGGGATAACAATGCCATCAGCAGAGAAAGTGAACATAACGGTAACACTTTCCTTGGCTCGACCTTTATCGGTTTCGTATACATTGCTTGCTCCCTTGGGTGCCAAAACGGCTCCTCCTTTCGGACATAGTAAGAACCCAGACTCGTCACCGTTAAATATTCTAGTTGGATCTTTAAGAACATCATCATTCAGATCCTTTGATGAAAAGTAATCCTGAATTTGTTTGAACCAGCCTTTTATATTATGTTCAGAAACACACGCACTGGAATTGGTTACTGCCTCTGGTGTCCTTATCGATACCTCTGGGTGCCTCTTTAAAAATCCGTTATACCACGTATCTCCTGGCATATTGTCAACAAACATATTTTTTCTTGGATTTGAATCTAAAAATTCCTTGACTACCGCACGTACTTCATGCTTCCTTCTTGGAAATCCCCGTTCATAATTTTCAAATATCCAATGTACAATATCAGTTTCCTCTGTCGCTGTTAATACTGGTGCAGGCCCCATTGTACTCCTTTTGGCACGATTATGTAGTCTATGTTGAAGCGTTGGCCGGGGAATATTAAATATTCTGGCAGCCGCGTGAATGGAAGTTCCATTTTTAATTTGTTCAATAGTTTTTTCTATATCCTGTACATTATATTTTCTTTTCGCAGGCATTATAAGCGAATTAGGGTTTACAGAACTAATATTTAGGTACTAAAATAAATTAAACAATTTATACCTAGTAAAATAAATTAAACTATTGTAAATTTAGGTAAATAAAATTAAATTTAATTTACAGTAAAAGAGACATAGGCTCATAACTGGAACAATCGATTTTTTTAACGATCTAATATTGAGCCCCCCCCCCGGTTCATAATTTAATATTTTAGGTTTGGTGTACCCAGTAATGAGCCTCTCATAATTTACGATAAATATTAAATATTTATGCAATAATAATTGAAAACATAAAACAATAATTATTACTATTTATAGTAATTTGAATAAAAAAAATAAAATAAATGATCGTACCTGCAAATGTTAATGTATTGTTTCCTTGTAATTTTTTTTTTAGTGTAACTCACTTTTATATAACTCACACGAGATCGGTCTACTCAACTTGAAATCACAACTCTAACTGAATATTAAACGCAAAAAAAAGAGAAACAGCAGAAACAAATAAATAGGGAATTCCCATGTATAGAAATATTTATAAATTTTCAAATTGAATGTTAGCTGTTAAGTAATATGTAACAAGCGGGCTCATAACTGGTCGACGGTTCAAGACTGGGTTGTTTACCCTAGTACTTTCCAAAAAAAAAAAAAAAATTAATTTTTTTAAAAAACAATATCACATAAAAGAAAAAATTAAACGATACATTTTTTTTGTTAATAATAATAAAAGTTTTTTTTAAGATGAAAATATTTTTTCTAAATAAAATAAAAAAAAACTAATTAAGTTCCGATTTGACGATTGAATTTTCTGGATTCCTAAATTCTAAAAACACTAAATACAACATTCGCAATTTTTGATCTTTTTTAATTTTAGAATTATGAAATTTGAAGTTCTAAAAGTATCGCTCATTTTAAAATACTAAAATTCAAAAAAAAAATATATTTAAAACAACTTATCTACAAACAAGGGATTTTTCCCTTTTATTTTTGTTGAAATTATATGCTTATTCAATAACTTATGTCCTATTAAGATTTATTGGAATATGCATAAAAATTTGGTAAAATAGCTTAAGTGAAATAAGATAAGTTATTTTAACAAAATTGTAAAGGTAAAATAACCTGTTTGCATTTTTCTTAATTTTCTTAATTACTCTAATAAAATTTAAAGTAACTAATACTTTAAAAAAAAAAATGCATTGCATCATCTTACGAAAACCCTGGAAAAACTTTTTTTTTTTATTTATTTATTTCTTTATTTCAACTTATAACTTAATAATAATACAAACAAATTATAAACTAATTAACATATTATAGTTGAACAAAGTAAAGCTCCGTTTAGATGAAAATCTGTGGTGCAGCAAATAAACAATTTAAACATGATATTCTATAAAATCTTTGGACACATTGAGTTAAATATATATTACACAATAGTTTTCTTATTTATATATGTATATATGGAAAAAAATAATAATTACACTTAGTTGCCTTTAAATTTACAATTGTTTAATGTTTACGATAACAGCTTTAATTGGTGAAATTACCCGAAGCTATATAATGTTAATTTCAGAAAAATCTTTCAACATTTTCTATGTTGAGCAGCCAATTTCGAACGTCCCTCTCAAATTTATGTTTACGTCCAATCGTTAGAATTTTTATATCTTTAGGTAAAATATGAAAAAAATACGGTGCCATATAAAGATAAAATCTTCTAAACTTCTCACAATTGCAACGGAAATCAGCATTATAGTAATTTGGATTTCTTGTATTATACACCTGTGTAATCCGATTGTGAAAACTGTTACTACGGATAAAAAACATTTTCAAGACTTTGTATATGTAAAGATATCTAAGTGGTAGCAAATTTAGTTGTCGAAACATAGGAATTGATGGTGTTGTTTGAGGAAGGTGGTATATTAATTTAATAATCCTTTTCTGGGCAATATATAGACCTTCAATGTTACTAAAATAAGTACCACCCCAACTGGATATTCCAACATTATTATAGATTCAACTATGGCGTAATATAGTTTCCGCAGAGTACTGTTTGGGCATAATTTCTTAAGATTATAGAATTTATGTATAGCACCAAGTACGTTTTTCCTAGTGACATTGAGATGAGACTTCCAATTTAGTTGAGCATCCACTGTTAAACCCAAATATCTAAACTCGTTAACAAATTCAAGTGCAAAACACTGAGACGAGCAAATGATTGTATCACAGGGATGGACATGGTATTTTAAATGGTATACCGAAGAATTAGTGATATTCTTCTCAAATAGCATAACTTTTGATTTAACGCTTATAGTGAGCCGATGATGATAAAACCATTTACTTAGTTTGATTAAGTCGTTTTCAAGCATTAATTTAGTGTCGACATCGCTATTCGTACCATAGCTCAACGCCAGATCATCAGCAAAGGGTGTGGCGTGTCCTAATATATCAATACCGAAGATCGAATTAAAGTAGATTAAAAATAATAAAGGCCCCAGAACTGATCCTTGAGGAACGCCACAACTTATTAAACCTTCGCAGCTAGTTACCTCACCTATTTTTACCACCTGACGACGATTTTCAATATAACTTGCAAACCAATCAAAAATGTTACCTCTAATACCAATTTTAGCTAACTTCAATAAAAGCATTCCATGGTCAACAGTGTCAAACGCCTTTGCGATATCGACAAAAAAAGCTATGGGTCTTCGAGTATCATTAATATGTTTATAAATCTCACTCAAGCAGTGCAAAAGAGCTTCTTCAGTTGATTTACCGGCAGTAAACCCAAATTGATTTTTATTTAAAAATTTAATCTTATCCAAATAACAAATTAACCGATGCTTAACTAGTTTCTTAAAAATCTTGGAGAAACTGCTTAGAAGCGAAATCGGCTTGTAATTATTTGGTTGTAATTCATCACCCTTCTTAAAAATCGGGATCACAACAGCTATTTTTAAATCATCTGGAAATTGACCGCTGTTCAAGCTAAGATTATATAGGTATTGCAGAACATCCACCAAACACCATGAACATATTTTAACTAAAAAATTATTAAAGCCGTCAAAGCCCTTGGACCCTTTGTTATCTAATTGTTTTATCTCAGATAGGATTTCCGAAGAAGATATAGGCTCAAAGAAACAAGATGAACTGTAGTTTCTATCAGCTCCATAAATATACTTTTTAAATTCAATTGAAGTAACATCACTAGTAATTACATTAAAATTGGAGGTTGATCCTTGCGAAACTTTTACGAAATATTTGCAGAATTCATCAGAGATCGATTTTGGGGACGTGAGAATGCTATTAGTATCGGCTTGATAAATTTGTTGTATTTGTTTATACATCCGATTACGTCCTAAAACTTCGTCAATTATTTTCCATGTGTGCTTTGAATTCTTACTAGCCCAATCAAATTTGCTTTTGTAATAGTTATTTTTGACGATTTTTACATCCGCTTTAATATTTCCCGAAAGTTTTTTAACAAATTTTGTTAATTTAATATTATTTGGATGACATCTTAGTTTACGAGAAAATTTTTTTAATTTGTTAATTTTAAATAATAGATTAGGACTCATCCATGGCTTTAACTTATTTATTTTAGGAGGAGCAATAATGAATTTTGATGCGGCAATATGCGAGTTAAGTATAAACAAAAATTTTGCAAAAGCTAAACTGCAAACTGCAGGCCTATCACAGCGCTGAGACAAGCACTTGGGAAGCAGGCGCTATCCTCAGCGGGGGAAAGGTGGTCTAACACCCTAACCTGTAGAGTTGCAAGACAAGTTTGGCCAAAGCTGGACTTGGGGCGCACTAGGGCATTAATATCCTTACGCAGACGTGAATTAAGAACGGTCGTAGGAATACTCACGGGACACTGCCTTTTTGGAGAACATGCAAGAAGGCTGGGTCTGGAGGCTAATGACTTCTGCAGAAGCTGCTTGGACGAAGAGGAGGAAGAGACGTTGGTCCACTTCCTTTGCTCGTGTCCAGCTATGGCTCTCAGAAGGCACAAACACTTAGGTAAGTTCAGGATGGACTGCCTCTCGGATCTCGAAAACATTAAAGTGCGGGACGTCTTACGCTACATAAGTAGCTCGAAATGGTTCCAATAGGGGTAAAAGGGGATACATCCTGTGGTATCACAATGGACCGTCACCGGTCTAAGTGTGCGTAAGCAGCCACTCCAACCTAACCTAACCTAACCTAAACTGCAAATCCTTTCGCTATAAACAGAATCCCAACATTCAAACTTTAGAAAATTATTGAGTTTATCGTAACAAATTCTTGATTGATTCGAAGTATTAACAGAAACTGGTTGCCTGATGGATGAGGAAGAAATATTAACTTTGATCAAATTGTGGTCAGAAAAATCCATGGGCAGGTTACAAATATCAAATTTGAATAAATTTTCATTTTTAACAAAAACGTGATCCAAACATGTCTTCAACCTTGTTGGCTCATTTACAAGACTGACAAAACCATAGAATGCAAGCATTGTTTGGTAGTTGAAGGATTCACTAGTATTTAAAAGGTTGATATTAATATCCCCTAAGATAACAATATTTTTGTTATTAAGTGTACACAGCAACCTTTCCAAATCATCACAAAATGAAATGATGTTACCATTATGAAAACGATATAAACAAATAAAGGTAAAGTTTCGTTTAGCTAGTTGAATATTTAAAACAAGAAGATCCGCTGAATTCCAATTGCAATGTTGATACGTGAAATTTATAAATTTTTTACTTATAAAAACACCCACACCACCCGACCGATAATTATCATTACAGCACGCTCGAAAATTATACCCTGGCAAATTAAACTCTGAACATTCATTTGAATAAATCCAAATTTCGGATACAAAGATCAAATCAGGACAATTAGTAAGACTCGCTACAAACAAGCTGAACGCATCAAAATTTTCCCTTAAGCTACGAATATTTTGAATCAAAACTCTGAAAGAACTATCCATGATATACTTGAACACAAATCAATTTCAATAAATTACAAAGGAAAATTTTAATAAATAAAGCAGAAAATGTATAGTAGCGAGTCGTTTTAATATTACGTTTAAAAATAAAAATAAAAATAAATGCGCGTACGATTACGCAAAAATTACAAAAATGTTGCGGTGAGATAGGTATTAAAATAAAACCCGAAACCAGCTTGACTATAAACACAAGCGAAAATACAAATAATTGAAAATTAAACTTGAGAGAGAAATTCATATTTGTCGAACTAACGTAAATATCCAAAAAATTAAAATTATACAGAACAGAGCAACACACAATCACACGCAGATGAAACGGTTTTATTTGTTTTTGTTGACAACGTCTACCGAACAACTTCAAAACGATCAAAATGTTATGTATATGTAGCGAAATATCATTAATATAATTAATACGAATAGATAATGTACTGATATTTAACATATACACACAACACTGAACGGTACTCAACATAAACAATGTTGTCAACACAAATAAAGTTTGATCTGTCAAACTAATGTAAACAAAAACACATAATATAAAGTGATTTAAAAATAATAAAAATAAAAACTGAATGTAAAAAGGTAAGAAAACTATTTTACTTAACCTATTATTATATAATTTAAGAGCCCTGATCATCATCTGGGCAAGACGTGTTGTCCTCATCTGGATCTTCAAGATGTTTGAGCCGAAAAATATCGCTCAGACAACTTATCCGATGCGCATCTGATTCCGCAGATTTTCGCAGGTAAATTTGTCCATTTTTGCACCATAGATATCTGTACTTATGTTGTATTTTGATAATTTTAGCTTCACGATACAATTTGGATTGGTAAGCTGTCAAATGGTGCATGATGAAAATTCGCTGGTGTGGATGATTTTGCGGAAGAAAGATGTCCAAATCCTTCGTCGATAAATTTTTGTGTTTAATAGTTTGTGACAAAATGTTGTTTTTAACATCAACTGAATCAGTGTTTTATTCAATGGTGTTGTGTTTTTGGTTGTAGTTTTTTGAATAGCTTTAATTGAGACAATATCCTCTGTTTGAATTGCTACTCCAATTTTGCTTAACGTAGCAACTATCATGCCACGAGTATCATCGTGTTTCAATGGTAAACCTCTGATGACAATGTTGTTTAAGTTTCGCAGTTGATTTGGCTTATCAATACTGGCTTCAATTTGATTCAGTTTAGAGCTGTGAAGGTTAACCAGTTCTTCTAATTTATGCACTCTTGCTTTTAAAGCTTTGTTCTCAGATACTAGAACCTCAAAATTTTGTTTCAACTGATCAAGAGCAGATAATTTGCTATCCATTCGTTTGAGCTGGATCATTATATCGGATAAATTGATGTTTTCGGCGGATTCAATAATGTCTTCATCGCCATCCACAATCGATTTGTTAGCAGTTACACGGCAGTCTCCGCAAAGCCAGCTCACAGAACGTTTTCTAATATCATTAAAAAGGTTTCTGGAAATTTGTGCACAGCTTATGTGGAAACAATTTTCGCATGGACCACCACATTTAACACCAGGAAAACGTTCATTGGTGATTTTGCTTGAACAAAGATGACAGGTGGAAGACATGTTATCACGAATAATTAATACAGGACACAGTTTATTTACTAAATTTGACTAAATAAATAATTTGATTATTGCACCAAGAAATTAGGCAAAAATTTGACGATATAAAATTATTTATTTTTTATACAGACAATTAGTTAAACACAATCAAAAGAAATGATTTTGTTGTTTTAGTAGCACACAAAATGTCCGAAATATTTGGCAATTAAATCAAAATAATTCACTTATTTAAATAATATATATAATATTTTATTTGTTAACATATGCAATTAATATTTAATAATTACTTTATTATAATTATTAGATTTTTATTATATTATATTTTATTATTTTTATTTAAATACTAATTTTAACAACTCAACTCAATGGCGATCAAAGAACGAATATGAAAAACTAGCTTATATAGTCATACATTCACAGATTTATTTTAACCGTTTTTTTGCTCTCCTGAAAATTGTATAAAATCGAGATAAGATACTTTACCTTTTCACCACAGAAATAATACACAAAAGAATAAAGAAATAACCAACACTGATCGGATAGACACCATATAGTACCAATTTGATGTTGCGGTTGCATCGTTTTTTGTTGAATACGAATGTGAAATATCTTCTAGACTCCAGTCAAAGTCGGTTTATATAATTAAGAAACTGGTTGTCTAATTACTTTACAACTTCCTACTCCTGTTACACATTACAATAAAAACCAAAAACATAATAGAACATGTCATATACTTTGCTTAAGTTTTACCAATGTGTAAACTTTATACAATCCTAACATCTGAGTACAAACAAATATTCATAATATGCTATGTACAGTCATGTTGTAACTAATAATAAACAATGTTATATCTAATTTTTAATAAGAATTTATTTGATCCAGAATTAAAAATGGAAGAAAGAGGAACATTTTTTTTTATATATGTACATATATTGTATTTAGTACATATACGAGAGTATCAACAACAAGGAACTACACAACAATAAATATGTACGAGTATAATAATAATACAAGAATAAGACTAACAATATATGTATTTTCTCATCTTAACCAACATACTCGTACATACATAAAGTAGAAAAAACACAAAACTCTTTTGTGCCAAAAAAGCATAAAATTTTTTAAATTACAACAATTTTTATAAAACAATACCGTATCCAAGCAGAGCAACATATAAGAACAACATGAAACCAGAAACAACAAAAAACAAAAATTACAAAAAAAATTAGGAAAGAAGAAATCTTCTTGATACTCCGTTCTAAATTCTATCATAATAATATATATTTTGCCTAATAAGTTAGAACATCTTTCCTAATTTTTATTTTTCGCTTTTGGTACTTTTCTTATGTTTTTTTTATTTTGGTAAAAATAATGTCTTAAAAGAAATTATATTATTTTTATGCTCTCGTATATTTTCACCCTTCCGTTAATAATAAAAAATAAAAAAAAATTATCATATTTTTGTTCTAGAATTTTCTTTTTTATTTTGTGTATTGCTCCTCATTTTGATTCCTAATAATTCTTTTAATACTTCTTTTTCTTTATAGTTGCTGCTTCTGTTTTGCCTGTGTGACTTTTCTTGTATGATAGTCTATTTTATTTTTTAACGCTTTGTACACTTTTTTATATTCTTCTCAAATGTTTGGCAAAATTTAAGAAAATTATGACAGTAGGAAATAATACATAACAATAAATTTAAAAACCGAAAAAAACAAAGCACAAAAAAAAAAGTTTTTCGTGAGATTTTTAATGGTTGATTGTGAGGTGATTAAATTATTTTTAAGGACTGGTAATTTAAAAGAGAAATTGTAAAATGGAATTATGCTATGATCTGGTTACATTAACATTTTTTTTTTTAAGCTTTAGATCAATTAATTAGTATTTTATTATTTCTTTGGGGTATTTCGTTTTATCAGGTAGAATGTTTTACAATACCTATTGTTCAGTTAAAAACTCTTAATATTGTATTTGGGCTAATGCGTTATTAGTGGTAATACAAAAAGGAATTAACATACTTCTATATTACTTTTATTATTGACTTAGGTCTAGGGTACCTACCCTAAAAACTATACAAATACATTAAAAAGGCTGTAACTTAGCATATGTTCATATTAAGTTGAAAGATTCTAGCCTCACGACGCAATAGCAGTTAAACCGATATACTCTTTATTATTATTATTATTGAAGGGCCATGTTGGTGTTTAGCCACCTCGCAATGCGACCTAAAAGATCTGTTTTGCTTGGATCGTGCTTAATTATCCGTTCAGTTAATATTCAGGCTTCTAATGAACCTGATAATACTGCGGGCGGTACGTGTATGGGGCTTGCGTGGTGATTGTTGTAGTGCACCACAAATAATATTTCTTAGATTTGACGAAGGTTTATTCCGCCTTAAGGGATATTCCTTTAAATGCAATAAATAAAACTCAGCATTTTTTTATGAACAACAATTTATGCTGTATAACAATTGTTTGTATAATAATGATAATGTAAGTATTCTCTGGCTGCAATACTCTAAACGACTTTTATACGACTGAAAAATATTTCTTCCATTTTTCTTGTTTCTAGTTGAATTGAATTGAAATTCACCAAACCACGTAAACAAGTGTGCGGTATGGCACGGTAAATTGCACTGATTCTTTTTTGTAGACTGTACGAACACTTTAAATATTATTTTCTAATAATAATTATTTTGATTTTGTTTTATTTATTACTTTTATTAGGAGTGACTCCTGTACATGTTATTTGACGACTAAACAAATACTACTTATTTAATAAAGATGGTTGCCTATTTATAGCAAAGTCACTTTAGAAGTATTGCAACAATTTGTGTGATTGTTAATGTGCCAAATATTGCAGTTCTCAATTGTTACCAACTTTGTTGCGATTCATCTCTCGTGACGGTTTTTTTGTTATTGTTTTGATTACAATTCTTGTTATTTAAGTTAGGTTATGTAAAGAAATTATTAGTGAATACAACAGAAAATTATTAATGGATATATACATCAAGTAGTGCATTTGAAGATAAGTATTCAATTAAATGTCCTTCGTATCCCATGCATTAATCTTATGTATTTATTTCGGAAATCGCGTTCGTCGCTGTAATGATAATCGTATATTACTGCTGTAAAGTGTTGCCATATTTTTTTTCGGAAAAACTGAATAAAAAACTGAATTTTGGCTAAAAAACTGAATTCACTAAATTTTGGAAAAAAAAACTGTTCAAAGGAACATTATTTGGCAAATAATTTCTTTATTACGTATCACATTTTCAAACAATTCAGTTTTAAATTAACATAAATAATATATTTGTATATATAGAAGAATCTTAAATTAATATAAATAATAATATTCTTATATATTCTTATAAGTAGTCTTACTTCATAAAATAAAATAAAAATGTTTATTTAAATTCATCACAAATGAATCACAAATTAAAATTATTAAATACATAATTTTTTAAATTATCGTTTTTATGTATCTTCGTACATTTTAGAATTAAGTTTCTTCAACATTAGAATCGTCGGTTCAAAATCTTTTGAAATTTTATTCGTTTTTTTTTCAAATGTTCTTTGGTTCTTATAATTCCCATCAATGTAGGAATTTCTAATTTATTTCTGGTTTTATTTTTATTCAAATTTATTTGCGAAAATATTCTTTCAACATTTGCAGTTGCGACTAGAATCGATAAAATTGCCAGAACAATTTTTTTTTAAATTAGGGAAACATTCGCTACCATCTGATCTTTTTATCTCAAAAATAGATTCCCAAAATATTTGCACTTTGCTGCTATCTAGGTCTAGCTCATTAAAATTTACTTGGCGTAATTCGTGCCACTCATCGTCTATTTCCTGCAAATTTTCACGGCTCACGACATTGGGAATAAAAGAATGTAATTTTGATATTATCTTTGTGGAACTACTTTTATTTATTACATTTTTAGGCGCTATCATTTTAATGGATTTAAGAAATTCGTTATCGAAATCAAATTTATTTAATAGGTTATTGCAGAAACTTATATAGAAATTTAGACAATGGATTCGAAAATCTGTTTCGTCAATTTCGGACAGTATGTGGGTAGATTCTAACGCTGCAGAGACTTCAGCTCCAAAATAAATTTCTTTTAAATCTTTCACATTTTTGTTAGATAATATGTTTTGTTTTTGAACATTTCATTAGAAACATATTCTTCTTTAATGAAATATCCAAAAATGTTTAAATAAAGTCGAGTTACCTCACTATATAACAAATGAATTTGTGGTTCTTCAGATTGAAATAAACGGTTAAGTTTATTTACAAAACCCAAAATAAATTTTAAAAATTTCAAATAAAGCTCAAATTGAGGCTTGTGCAAACTGTCTATTATTCGTTGCGTTTGAGCGAATTTTTCTAAATCCTCATGGATAAAGAAAAGTTTTAAAGCATCGATACGACTTAATAATTGTACAACGGTCGCCTCTAATGAAAGCCAGCGTGTCTGGGATGGGTGTAACCTTTTCCGTGGCTTATAATCTAGCAGAACTTGGATCTGTGAGAAAAGCTCATTACGCTTAGGACTATTCTGGATAAATGTATAAATGTCTCTAGCACAGCTTTCGACATATGAAGGTAAAAAATCAATAGAATGACTGACACAAAGTGCAAAAGAATGGCACGTACATTTCAAAATTATCAAATTGGGACAATCCTTTTAAGCAGCTGTGCGACTGAGTGCTTTGCCCCCGTCATTACATTTGCGCCATAGGCTGCAAAACCAATTAAATAGTATTTATAATCAATATTAAATTCTGTAAAAACATCAACAATTTTCGAATATAAGCCGATGGCGTCGCATTTTTCTACTTTAACAAGAGTAAAAAATAGATCTTGAATCTTTCGTCGAAATTCCACTCTTACAACCAGTGAAAGCAATTTTGTCGTTAAAATATCCGTCGACTCATCAATGCATAAGGAGAAAAAATTGTTTCTCAAAATAAGGCACAATTCCTCCATATGGCTCTGTCCAATAACGTTTTTTACTATTCCCATGGTTTTCGTTCGACCACATGAAACTTTTTTTAAAATATCCGAATCGGTAATCACACTTTTTAAAAATGGAACTAAGTTGTCCATTGTTTTTAAAGCTAAATTATGCTCCGCACAAAATGCTGAAAGCTGTATTTCAAGTTTGGATACCTGTTTTTCGGTACTTATAAATTCATGGAGTACTTTGTTGGATGCTGATTGCAGATCAATTGCCTTCGATTTTTCCCTATGTTTCGTTGTTTTAGCATGTACTTTTAAATCTGTAATGCCTCCAAATGATTTTATTTCGGAGTGGCAAATTTGACAGTAAGCGAAATTGTTATCGCTTTTCTTGAGCCATGGCTTTAACAATAAATCGGCTTCCCATAAAATAGAATAATTGCCTTTCGATTTTTTATTTTTCTAGAAAAACATAATAAAATGACATCAATATGCTAATACGGTAAACCTAAACGGTTCTTTTTATAAAACATTAAAAAATATCTACTTACTGCTGCTTTCTTATCATTTTGTATTGGTGTTGAAGCTGGACTAGTTCCTTTTCGTATTGCCCCTTTTTGATTTACCGTTGAAGTTCAGGGTTATTTGTATTTTGTATTTCCGTCGTAACAGCATTAAAATTATTTGCTTTAGGTATTGCCGTTGAAGTAGTACGTGTACGAATTAAATACTTTTCCATATTTACAAGTAGGTATTGTTCATTAAAATTAATTTAAAATATACACGAATTCTTACACACTGACAAAAATGGCGAGAAGATAATTTATAAATTTAACCTCAAATTATTTGACAATTGGCTCTTAAAATATGCGGTAAACCCCATATACATATTTTTACGTATTTGTAACGCGCATTAAGTTTTCTAACGTTATTACGATTATTTTAAGCTATTAACACAAATAAAAATAACAAACTATATGTTAAAAACTTATAATTTTTCAAATTTTTCGAAAAAAAACTTTTGTTTTGCAGAAAAACTGAAAAACTTTTATTATAATGAAAAAACTGTGATTTTCAGTTAAAACTGACAATATGGCAACGCTGGCCCTGTAACATAATTTGTGTATTGGATATTCTGGACAGGTAAATGAATTCAATAACTATAATCAAAACATTAAACTAATTACATTTCTTATTATATTTAAGGAATTGCAAACTAAAACTACTTTAATGCCATTGCCGGTAGCTGATTTGGTTTATCAATTAATTTAAAGTGGATTTATGGTAATTATATTCAAATCTTTAAGACATTAATGACGTTTTGTTTACATTAATTTAGTATTTTTTTTTTTTTAGGTAATTTCTAATTTTAGTGGCGTAGACACAAGTGTTTGTTGATTCTGCGTTTTGTATGTAGATAGCTTCACTAATTTCAATGCGTTAGATTTGGGTAGCGACTGCTTAATATTGTGGCGGATTGCTATTGACAGCGAAAATTCCAAACATTACAACAGAAAAATAAATTAATGACATATTCAACTATGGTTCCCTCCAATGGACGCCAAACCACCATATAACTCTTTAATGATTTTTCGGAAAATCGATAGTTAAAATTTCAGTTAGTACTTTTTGCTAAGTTGAGTTCGTTAGAGAAAATTTAACAGAATCCTATGTAACCAAATAGTGCTCGATTTCTCATTTTCCGTAAAAAATTTTGAAAAATATGGTTGTAAGTTTTTAAAAAAAAATAATGTATTTCAGTTTATTTATTAAATAAGAAAAAAGGATTTAATCCTTACAGTTTTTTATACACAATACAATAAAAGAAAAATAATACAAATTAAATATTAGAAAGGCAGCTGCTAAAAACTCAATCAAATGATCTACTAATAAATTAAAAGATAACTTGTTAAAATTGAAGAAATTGCGCGGTATCACAATATGCCCAGTTTTCTGATGGACGAAACAAACTTAATTTTATTTAACTATTTTAAAAATCACAACCATTCTAAAAATGTGCTAAATTAGTTCCCAAGACAGATTTAAATAAGCTTGAGACATGATCAAATCGCTTAAGATTATAAACGTACCTGATGGAATTGTTCAGTACTTGTAAAATACGAGGAAGTATACCTGAGGAGCATGTACGCTTATAAAGTTTTAAGCAATACAAAACAGAATTCATTTTTCTGCAAATTTTCGACACATGTTCTTCCCAGGCAAAGTTCCGTTGATCGTTATTCCTAAATTATTGACACTTTCTGAAAAAGGTATTGAAAAAGTTTATAAGTGGTTCAGCTCCGGAGTGGTAAAATCCATATTGAATTCCCCGGTCCTGATCGACCATTTGGAGAATTATTGAAATCGTTTCAGAATATGGAGCACCGACTCAATGTATGAACTTTATTATACAATTAATGAAAGTATATTTTTTCATTGGGAGCTAAAGTTCGGGCGTGGATATCGCTTCTCCGGAAGAACAATGTTGCAAGACACAACTGCAAACTTATATTTTCAAGAATTCCTAAAAGGATTTAATCTTATGAAGCGATATAACCAGTTTTAATATTCAAAGCACGTCACAACTAATTTATATCGGTGGAGAGTGGTACTACAAGTGTTCTTTTAGAAGAATTATGCTCATATAAAATCGGTGACCCAAGTAACCTAAAATATTCTAATTTTGCTTTGCGTCATTGTACTTTCGGAGACCCGGTGTATCACCGATGGCTTTTAATATGCTCCAATTGTTTGGCGGTCTATGGTTCATATGATGTTCCACACAGGAAGCCGAGGGTTTTACTTGAATTTTCATAAATTGCTGCTGCAGTTGCCCGACGGACTATCTCTCTTGAACTGAACGCAGCATTTGAAATTATGCTTATTAACACGCTCGTCATTGCATAGGTAGGTCTCCGAAAGCAAGAGAATTAAGTAGCCGTGCGTGGCCGTACCGGCCGAATGCTAAAAATAAGTCGTCATTGTTATCACAGACAAAATCCGTTATTATATTTTGAACTGTACATAGTTGCATAAGCTCAAACTCGCTTTGTAGTTATCCCATTGAGCTTGCGTTTTCACGTTCGTGTTAAAAGACATCTTTGGTTGGGGTAATGATACACAACTCTTTCAGACTCATTACTCATGAATCATGATAAAGCAAGAGACATTAGCAGACTCACTACTCCTGAGTAGACAAGTTGACTGTTTTTCTTATCGTAAGGGTATAAAATCTCTTTATAAGAATACCACCCTGCGGTGTATGGATCGCGGTGGCACAAATTAATAAGTAAAATGAAGGTTAAAATGAAACAGTAATTATTTGAAAATCAAGTGTTAAGGACTCACCATCATATTTCAATGAGAAAAACACTACATTTAGTTTATATGCACTTTATTTTTATAAGTTTGTTTTCCAATTTATTCTTGTTGTTGTTGGCCATTTGGGTTTAACCTAAAAAGAAATAATATTAGACAATTAGTTATTATACCTTTTGTACCCATAAATGTTAAATGTTGTAACTCCAAAACTAGTTCACTTTTCACTATAATGATCACTATATATATTTACTTGCACTAAATAAATGAACATACCAACGTTTAACTGTCATATAAACTGACAGTAGTGGTCAAACTCATGCACGGAAAGAAAAATAAACATTTATAATGTTCTAATTCGAATACTTCCATTTGTGATAAAATTAGTTTACTAATACCAAATAATGCCAACATAATTATGTAAATCACTGCGTTCCATTAGAAACAATTTGCTACTGCCAATGCCAAGTACTTGTGAGTAGATGTTCAATGGAACGCAAATTTTTGTGACAGTAGTAAAACATAACCTCAATTTAAATAAAACTGCTGGATTTTAATAAAAAATACGTTGATCTATTAATAAGAATAAGTAATAAAACATTAAACAATAAAATAATTAAAATATTTTTACGATTTAACAATTGCGCGTCGTATCACAAACATAAACATATTTTTTTTGTTTTTAACCCTAATCAAACCAACATATTTTTGTTATGTCAGTAAATTCAAATTCTAATCAAATAATATACGAAATTTTTTTCAGAGAATGATTAGATATACGTACGTTGTATGGAAATGTTTCAAAATAAAATAAATACAAGTTTATAACTAAATTAACATTATTTTGAAAATCGATGCATTTATCAAACGAACCAAAAAGGCACACCTTGGTTGGATTAGGGTTCAAAAATGACGTTTCACACAACCAAAATTGGTATAGAGCCATCTATTAGAATTTTTAAACTAAAATCCCTCTTTCGTTAATTATATGCGTAACTACTTCTAACAACTACACCATCACTTGAGCATGAGTAGTTGCGAGTAGATACAAGTACTTGTGAGTAGTTTGCTAACGCCAATGGAACACGCTTAATGTCACGTCATCACAAAAAAAAGAAAAACACCAAAAACAAAAATAATAATTTCTCGATTTGTGTGATATTGTTGGTCGCGTTTTGGTTTTTTGTTGGTTTTTGATTCTCGATGGTGGCAGACGTATTTCAAGTCAACACACAAGTTAATTATAACACAATAAAACAATTACAAAATAGAAACTCGGGTGTTTATTTATTTGTACACAATACAAAACTTAACATTTTAATTGCTGCAATATATCCAAAATTGGTCCCTCGAGCCGGATTTGTAAAATCGGCGAACTCATTTGAAATTGCGGTAATTGGAGGTCGTGTACAATAAAACAGCGTGATGTCACATTGCAACTGGTGTTACAGTAATCTCGGCTCAACTCAAATAATATATGGTCTGTTATATTGTATACACATAGCAGTAGCATAATAGTGAAAACCAGCCAATTCAAAGTGTACGTGTTATTTTGTGTTGTAAAAAACGAGCATATTTTTCTGATAGTGGTGCAACATTATCAAACAACGGTAATTGTTAACAGTGTCTCATACGTGTTAACAGTACAAATCTGATTGGTCAATTTCGTGTGTAATTACTGAATTCGTGCACTTGAATTAATCATGGATAAGGAAATTCAAGCGTTAAGGAAGCAAAAGTCATGCGTTCGTTAAAGGAAAACTTACCAAAATCGCTAATTTCGTGAAAGCTGTTACTGGAGAAACAACATTAGCGGAAATTCAATCACGCATAACTTTTTGTCATGCGTTGTTGACACAGTTTAATGACTACGATGAAAAAATTATCACGCTAAATCCAGAAGAAGACATGATTTAACCTTTGAGGATGACTACCATACGACGGTAGCAATGTTAATGGCATGGGCCCGCAAGAAATCTGTAGCAGAACAAGCTGCTCCAGCGCCAGAAGCAGATAACACACTAAGCCTTAATACCACTCAATTTAACCTCAGTACTGAATCAGATTTGAAGTTACCCAAGCTCAATATTCCAAAATTTTCGGGTAATTATACTGAGTGCCCTTCATTTTTTGATTTATACTCAAAAACCATTCATGAATCTCGAAGACTAAGTGCCGCTCAAAAGTTCCAGTACTTGAAGAGTTTGCTGGATGGAGAAGCTGCATCAATCCTGCGACATCTCTGGTAACCGAAAACAATTATAAGATTGCCTTAACCAAATTACAAGATCGTTATGGCCGCAAGCGACATATTATAACAGCATTCATCCGTAAATTCATTGACCAACCAAACATCCATCACTCAAATGCCAACGCTTTAAACAAATTGATGGATACCTCCGAAGAAGTTGTTCGCGGGTTGGAAGCGGTAGGAAGCTGCGCAGAAGCCAGGGATCCATGGCTAATTTACCTTCTTCTAGAAAAATTCGGATTCAGAAGATCCAAAATTTGTTGATTTCATAAAATTCCTATCGCGTCGTATTGATGCATTTGAAACTATTTCAAGTACGACTAAGCGTTATTCGTTAAGAAATGATGCAAAAGGTCACGTTACAACTCAAAATGATGAATCTTCTTTATCTTCGGCTACATTAAGTTACTAGTGTGCATATTGCTCAAGTCAAGACCATTCAGTGTTACAGTGCGACAAATTTCGAGCGTTGGACACTGACAAACGTAGTCAATTCATTCGAGACGATCATCGTTGTTTTAATTGCTTAAGCAAAAGCCATCAAGTTTCCTGATGTTCGAGTCATCGAAATTGTCAGAAGTGCAATCGGCGCCATCATACATTATTACACCAAATGCAAACAGCATCACATAGCGTTTCTATAATTGATGAAGTACTTTCTGATAAAGTAGTAACTGATGAAGACTTGGATGAAGACGACAAGTTCAATGGAATAACAGCTGTTTGTAATTCAATCAATCAATGCTTAGCAGTGTTGCCTACAATATCACTGAAGGTAATCAATTCAACGGGTGGTGTCTGAACATGCCGAGCTCTCCTGGACTCGGGCTTACAAATAAGCTTGATTACTAACTCATGTGTGCAACGCTTAAATCTCAATAAGGAATATTCCAGCCTTTCAATTAATGGAGTGGGACAATCTAACTCAGAAAAGACCAAAGGATTAGTGCGACTCAGTCTAAAAACGGAGAATCAAACCATACTGCAAATGGTTGCATTCTTATTATTAAGAATCAAATGTCGTTTACCAGCGCAATCGTTTGCCGTTGATATGAAACATATTAAAACAGTGCAACTGGCTGATCCACAGTTTAACCAGAAATCCGAAGTTGATATCCTAACTGGAGCAGATTTCTTCTTTGAAATTATTCGCGATGGTATCAAACGCATTGCAAATTCGCAACTAGACTTGCAAAATACCATATTTGGGTGGGTGATAGCTAGGGTTGCCAGTTGTACTTCTTTAGGGAGTACAGTGCTGCCGCTCTGGCTCTGACCCTGCAATGTATCTACTTTCTTTAAGTTGTAAAAAAGTTGTATACTTCTATACAAATTACAGAAAACAAGAACACAGTAAAATTGGAACCAGAAAAGAAGCACCGTACTCCCCAAAGAAGTCCAACTGGC
This sequence comes from Tipula vernalis, assembly GCA_958295665.1. Taxonomy (NCBI): domain Eukaryota; kingdom Metazoa; phylum Arthropoda; class Insecta; order Diptera; family Tipulidae; genus Tipula; species Tipula vernalis. Next base: position 173,577,073 of record OY282559.1, read on the forward strand.
AACCCTAGTGGTAGCTGATCTTAAATCGAATCATAAGCTTGAATCAAATGAACGTGTAGCATTGTCTACTTCAATGGATCTAATTCAACTAGACACAAAACTTTGAGGCTATTCTGGGAGGTAGAATCTGTGGGGGATGGAAAAGCAATCCTTTCACCAGAAGAAAAAATGTGTGAGGATCATTTTGTTGAAAACACGATCAGACACAAAAATGGACGTTTTATCCTGAAATTACCATTCAGAACAGCAACAACACAAATTGGCAACACGTCTTTACGTCGATTTCATTCATTGGAAAACCGTTTCTCACGAAACTTAAAATTTAAGAAGATGTACTCAGAATTGATGAATGAATATATATCCTTGGGCCACATGGTCGAAATTACATCACCACAGGTTACAGATCAGTCATATTATTTACCTCACCATCGAGTCCTCAAATCAACGAATGCTGGCAGCAAGTTAAGAGTCGTATTTGACAGTTCAATTCAACCCTATGAAGGCAAATCATTGAACAGTTGTTTAGCAGTTGAACCAGCAGTCCAACCTAGCTTGTTCAGCATTTTATTACGGTTCCGAGGGAGACGATACGTGTTTTCCACAGACGTGGAAAAGATGTACGATCCTGATGGCATAAGTTGATACAGACTTTCAACGGATCATATGGAGAGACGACCCATCGGACGAAATTAAACACTACCGATTGCAAACGGTCACTTATGGATTATCTTCAGCACCCTTTTTAGCTACCAGGGCATTGAAGCAGATAACAATTGATGTGGTAGAGCGCTACCTAAAGGTTACTGCCACAATCAATGAATGTGTATACGTGGATGATATAATGACTGGTGCGGATACAATAGAAGAAGCGTCTACCATCAGAAATGATCTAAAAGAGATAGTTTCTGAATACGGCTTCGAATTGCGAAAATGGAAGAGCAACTGCGAAAAACTACTACAAGACATTCCGCCGGATCACTGTGAAGCAAGAGAAAAACAATTTACGATTAACGTCGAGATGACCGGAACACTGTGAAAATATTAGGCTTATGTTGGGATCCTCAAACCGATGAAATTACGTTTAACGTTAATTTGCCTCATCATGCGGTGCATTCGAAGCGGACAGCGTTATCAGATGCAAGTCGTTTATTCGATCCAGTTGGATGGGCGGCTCCGGTGGTTAAAGGAATGAAAATTTTCGTGCAGCAACTATAGATGAAGAATCTTGAGTGGGCCGATCCGCTACCAGATAACATAAAAACCGAGTGGTCAATTCCTCGATATTTAACTACGATAAGTACTTCGATAATAGAATTACATGGATTCTGCGATGCAAGCAAGATCGCTTACGCAGCTGCTGTATATTTTAAGATATCTACCGCCGGTAAAACTACAATGCGGTTGATCACAGCGAAGACCAAGGTGGCTCCTACCAAACAGCTGTCAATTCCAAAATTAGAACTGGCTGGGACATTATTATTGTCTCGACTTCTGAAGAATGTTATGGCGGAAACACGCATTACTATAGCTCAAATACATGCGTGGACAGTTTCCAAGGATGTCCTTGATTGGCTGAGTGACTATCCAAGTAAATGGTCTACATTTGTCGGTAATCGAACCGCCGAGATATTAACCATATTACCACGGTCGTGTTGGAAACACGTACCGTCCGAATTCAAACCAGCGGACTGCGCATCCCGTGGAATGCCACCCAAAACATTGAAGTTCCATACTATCTGGTGGCAAGGGCCACAATGGTTATCATGTTCCTCAGACAACTGGCCAGGGCAACCGAATTTATGCAACTCAGCATTGTAATTTCATGTGCAATGTCAGGTACTTTCAGTTGGCTAGATGAAGTGATAAAAAAGTACAGATCGTTTGAAAAATTACAATACATTTTATGCTATGTTACGCGGTTTATCAGTAATGCAAGGCGGCCAAGGAACGAGAGGATTTTCACATTGATTCCTGAACCAGAGGGAACATTACGTGTGTTAAATATGATATGTCACTATGAACAACGGAGAGAATTTAGTAAAGAAATTGATGTTCTGCGCAACGGTAAAGGCATACCTAGGAACAGCATCTTGATATCCCTAAACCCGTTCCTAGACGAAAATCGTTTTACGTGTGGGAGGCAGACTCGAGAATAGTGAATACACATATCATAAGAAACATCCAATAATTATTCATTCCACTTCCACGATTGTCAAACCTATTTTATTTGACATTCATCTGCGATACAAACATGCTGGTCCATCATTACTCATAAAAGTATACTGAGACAAACATTTTGGATACTATCAATTAAAAGCAAGGCAAAAGGGCTTGTTCGTAATTGTGTAATCTGTCAACGAAACAAGGCATCTCTACGTAGCCAAATAATGACAAACTTACCTAGTGCACGAGTTATTGCAGCTAGGCCATTTGTAAACTGTGGCATGGACTATGCTGGCCCACTAGATTTTCATCTCATAAAGGGACGAGGACAACGAACGTACCACGGCTATATGTGTATATTCGTTTGCTTAACAACAAAGGCGGTGCATATCGAGTTTGCTACTGACCTAACAAGCGAGTGTTTTGTCGCAGCTCTTAAACGCTTTGTGCCACGTCGCGGTGTGCCACAGAATATGTTCAGCGATAACAGTCGAAACTTTATTGGAGCAGAAGCAAAGCTGAAACAACATTTTCATAAACTAGGGTCCAATTCACAAGATATGTGTTTTACCTGTATCCGACCCGGATTCGTTCGGAATAAATCAACCGATCGATTCCAGAAAAATTCCACATCAATAGTGAGCGATTTACCAAAGGAAAAACACATCACAATTAACTAGGTCAAACAGAAGAAAAATTATATTGAACCAGGGGTTCAAGGTGGGGGGAATGTTAACGACTCACCATCATATTTCAATGAGAAAAACGCTACATTTAGTTTATATGCACTTTATTTTTATAAGTTTGTTTCCAATTTATTCTTATTTGTTGTTGTTGTTGTTGGCCATTTGGGTTTAACCTAAAAAGAAATAATATTTGACAATTAGTTATTATACCTTTTGTACCCATAAATGTTAATAATAATACTTAGCTTTAAGAATCAAAGAATATGTTCTCCCTGGATGAGTTTGCTGGAAACTATTAACTCCAAAACTAGTTCACTATAATGATCACTACATATATAGATTTACTTGCACTAAATAAATGAACATACCACGGTTAACTGTCATATAAACTGACAGTAGTTGTCAAACTCATGCACGGAAAGCAAAATCAACATTTATAATGTTCTAATTCGAATACTTCCATCTGTGATAAAATTAGTTTACTAATACCAAATAATGCCAACATAATTATGTAAACGTCACGTCATCAAAAAAAATAATAATAATTTCTCGATTTGTGTGAAATTGTTGGTCGCGTTTTGGTTTTTTGTTGGTTTTTGATTCTCGATGGTGGCAGACGTATTTCAAGTCAACACACAAGTTAATTATAACACAATAAAACAATTACAAAATAGAAACTCGGGTGTTTATTTATTTGTACACAATACAAAACTTAACATTTTAATTGCTGCAATATATCCATCAAGTATTCATAGGGTGCGTCCAAAATTCGAAGTTAAAATGCGCATTATTGAATTAAATTAAATTTCTTTATAACCATTAAATTAATCGATAATTATGATAAATTTAAATATAAATTGACATCAAACAACTTGTTAAAAATGCACATAAAAACATCACATGTAGTTTTTTGAAATGTATCTTTCCTCGGTCTCTACGGCAACAAATCTCTGTATACGCAATTATTAGAGACTATTATTAGAGTAACCAAACGTGAATCGCGAGTTGCGAATTATAAATTTTTTCATAAGGGGAAAGTTGAAAGGTCCCAGCAAATAAAATCATTCAAATCAATGATAGGACTTGATTAGGTATTAGTTAAAATTAATTTATAAATTAGACATAAATATTTATTTGTTCTGTATGTATACAAGTAATTTGATAAATTGAACCTGAATAGAATTTATTTACGACACTGTTCAAGCTCGAAAATAGGAAAAGTGAAAATGGTAGAATATGAAGAGGAATGAAGAAATACGTACGTACATATGCATATTATAATGATTTATGAATGGTACGCTAATTTGTATGTTCAGTAAAGAATATAAATAATTGACTTAGTAGAAAACGACATTTTCAGCAAAAACGTTATCATGACGTTATAAATTCATCGTATTGATATGAATAATATTATGAATAAATATATCGTATTGATATTTAGCTATTGCTAAATTAAAGATCTTGTTGGGTGAAATCCACATGATGTCATTCTCTCTCTCTCTCTCTTAGTGAGGGCTGACTTTCTCATTTAGGGGTTTTTGTGAAATTAAAATAATGGCGAGTTAATAAACCTTCATTAAATCCGAAAAAAAACCGGCGGGTTAACAAATTCACGTAAACCCACCCAACCCAACAAAAATACAAACACTTACCCAACACAAATGAATTTCCATTGTCCCAAATTCCAATATCCAACTTAGACTGTGTCCGAAACCTGTGATAAATATTTTCTACTACTAATTTTTGACATTTATTCGAAAAACCGCACATACCCAAATTATCACAGTAAAACTTATGATAATTTTTGACACATAAATATTATATTTATTGAATGATTGATGTAGTCGCCTTAGCGTTTTAAACATGTGAAGTTATCCCAGTTTTTCATCCCAAAAAAACTAAAAATGATCATTAGATAACACTATCCCACTCCATCCCAGTTTTTTCTGTACATATTAGAAATGTAAATAAAAAATAAAATTATGATTACATTTTTTCATCCCATCCCAGCTTTTTCTTTATAATGTATGTTTGGAAGTACAAAACATTTAGTATATCAAAAAAATTAAAATAAATTATAAAATGATAATAATTTAAAAAGTTTTATTGGCTATCTCTCAAGAACTTAGCAGGACGTAAATGGTTATTTATGTTTTAAGTTGGTAGTAGTATAGACTAACTTTAATGAAGATCGAAGATCAGCCGTATGGGTGCAACTTCCACAATCGGCCAACTTCCAAATGCAACTTTCACAATCGGCCAATATTCAATTTCTGTGAATATACCATTGGATGACGATCAATCCCGATCATGAAGGACACAGATGCATATGATCACCTTATTGGTATACTATCGGGCTTCCGTACTATCCACTATCCTAATACGGAAAACTTAATAAGGGATGTTGAAAAACTTGACTTGACTTTATTCTGAAGCGTGGAAACGTCAGAAAAAAACCGTTGACTGAACTGGACAAGGAGATCAAGAGGACAGTGAAAAGATGGATGAATCTCCCACAGAGAGCCAGTGCGGAGTTAATAACTATTTCCTACAAAAATGGTGGGGCAAACATCATGTCAACCGGTACACTCAATGACACCGGCAGCATTGTTCATGCGGTAAAACTACTTAATTGTTGCGACATCGCCACACACACGCTGGCTACGCAAAACCGCAAATATTGCATTACAAAATGTTGCATACAAAATGTTGCATTTCAAAATATTGCAATCACAAAATATTACTACAACAAAATAGTGCATTACAAAATATTGCATTACAAAATTTTGCATTACAAAATATTGCATTACAAAATGTTGCATAATATTTTTCCGCACATTTATCGAATCGCGCGCGAGATAAGAAATCAGTTGTAATTCAATTATACTGAATTGTGATAATTGCAAGTGGCAATACAAGAACAGTAAAATGAAATCAAAGTTACCAATTTTCCTTATCGTAACATAACGTTTCCATCGTAACATAATTCTAGTTTCGCTTGTTTCGCAAATTTTTGCATATCATAATACACAAGTAAGTACTATTAATGGTTATTTTTATAGTATTTTATATTAAAGTTAATTGTATTACTCTCTAAAAATGAATATTTCAACAGTTGTCTCCAATAAAGGCAAAGATAAATTATTCATCGACGGGTATAATTATCACTTAGGGCGAAAAACGAAAAAAACGTTTAATTGGAAATGTAGCCAGCATCAGAAATGTTTCTGTAATGTGCGCGTTGTAACATGTTTATTAAATAATAAACATCAAGTGATTGAGTGTGAGCACCACCATCCGCACATTCCCATGCACCAATCACCAGTGAAAAAGTTATTGCAGAAACCAACCAAAATATAAAATCTAGGGCTAAGAATACCGACCTACCACCGTCTTGTATAATTACAGAGGCAATTGTTGCTACATTTAGCGAATCACGGGTATATCTGCCTAGTAAAGAGTCGCAAAAAAATAAGATTCATCGTGCGCGTGCTGGTATCACGAATGAGCCCAACAGTTTGGAAGAGATTGATATTCCTCAACAACTTCGATATCTCGAAGGAGAGTTATATGTATTAAACGAAGAAATTTGTGAGGGAGACAAAATTATTTTACTGGGCACCATCTCCTCATTAAAGCTACTTTCAGAATGCAGTTGTTGGATTATGGATGGAACTTTCGATGTAGTTCCTTCCATAATGCGGCAACTGTTTTCTATACATGGAAACATTGAAGGGGAAATAGTACCACTAGTTTTTTGCTTAATGAGTAAAAAAACATAGAAATGTTACGACCAAATGTTTTTTCAATTAAGGAAAATATGCCTTGAGAATGAAATCAACATTAATCCTCAAAGAATTTTGTGTGATTTTGAAAAAGCCATTGTTTCGTCGGCAAAGGTTTTTTTTCCCTCAGACATCGTTTAAGGGCTGCCTATTCCATTTTGGGCAAATTATTTGGCGTAAAGTCCAAAAAAGTAAATTAGCAGCCAAGTACGGTACTTCTGAGAGGTACTTCTCAAAAGTCTCGCGTTTGTGCCACCAAACGAAGTGGCCAGTTATTACTGCAGCTTAAGCAATCAGTTTGTGGACGATGATTTGAAAAAACTTGGGAGCTGGTGGAGGAGATTTAAATCAACGGCCTAAATATAACTCTAAATTTTGGACTGTAGGGAGTGCAGAAACAGGCACGGAGTGTTTTCCGCGGACCCAGAATAGTGTAGAAGCATGGCACCGTCGTCTAAAAGTTGTTGTGGGAAAACGCCATGCAGGGTTGTATAAGCTAATACAAAACCTTTCAAATGAGCTTATTGTGGCCAAACATCGTGTGGAGAAAATTAAAAATGGGGAATAGCAATCTAAAAAAAAAATACACAATAACAAAAAATAAACGAATAAAAAAAACTATGGAGAAACGAGAGAGACTTGGTAAAAAAACAGATTATTTAAAGAGAATTGCTCAAAATACAATTCTCAATTAAATTGTTTAACTTAAAATTAAATTTAAATTGTTGTATTAACTGTTAATTTATTATGAATTTCAATAAAATAAAAATATGTTATGAATTTATAACCAAATTAAATATTTTTTAGCGACATCTTCTAAAAAGAAAAATAGTTGCAACATTTTGTTACTGCAACATTTTGAAATACCGATATTTTATACCGATCCCCAATCCAATACTTAAATGGATCACTTCAAGGGGATTCAAAAAATGATAGCGATTACTGTGTGCCCTCAATGCTGTACGGAGACTGTTCTCCGTTATGTCCATAACTTGGAGAGCAACAGGAACAACGGCGTTGCTAATTAAAATCAACAATAGGGAAACTGCTGTGGAACTTACCGAAAGATATCATTGATCGGCGTATCATGACCAAATGCTTGCTAAGCTCTCAGGCAAACCGGACCAGGGCAAAGTGTTTAAGTTGTCGGCTAAATTTAGCGCATCAAACCATTTTCTTCGAGCTGGCAACTTTACGCGCTTCACAGAATGGCGGTTTGTTCACCGAGCTCGTCTTGATGTTGTGCCACTTAATGGGAACCGCCGATTTAGGGAAGGCGATAAAAGATGCAGGGTTTGTGGAGACGCTAATGAAACGTTGCCACATGTTTTATACCACTGTCCTCCATATTTTGGAATGATAACATCGAGGCATAATGATGTCCAAAACCGCCTAATAGCTGCAATACCGTCAAAAAAATAATAGAACAATTGCTATTAGTCACACCGTTAATGGGACAACAGTCACTTTAAGGCCTGGTATTGTTATCAGTGATTAAGACAATAAAACGAGCATAGTTATTGACGTCTACTGTACATTCGAAAATGGGTCAGATGCTTTTCTTACAGCACGTGAGGAAAAAAAGCGGAAATACGAAGCGATCGCAAGGCATCTCAGGCAGCAGGGAAACCGTGTATAATATGAATGCATTCATCGTTGGTGCACTCGGTTCTCGGGACCCTGAAAATGAAGCCGTCATCAGGCGTCTGAAAATCAACCGTCGCTATACAAACCCAATGCGAAAACTGATGGTATCCGAGGTCATCAGATGGAGTGGGAATATTTATGTGAACCATGCTTCTGGAATCAATGACAGTGCTTCCGAAATCAACAGCAGCGCTTCCGGAGTCGTCATCAGTCAACTATAAATATTTGGTACCCCGAATCAAATATTTACCAACTATATTAATATGAATCTACCCATATTAATTTTCATTTTAAAACAGCAAAAATTTTGGAAATTTGAATTTTATGATTTTTGATTTATTAAACTTTTGGTGTACGTGTAATTTTTAAACAAAAAAATAAAAACAAACATATTTTTTATTTTTTTGATATAGGGTGTGTATTGCGCACAGGATGGTCCCAAAGTTTTGCAAAAATAGTGAAAAAAATTTCAAAGACAAATTTATGAATTAAAAAATTATTTGATTTTAAAATTTTTTTTGCGTTAATTAGAGTGAATATCGAAATTATAAATTCTTATAAAATTATAATCAAAATTAAATTTTTTTGATCCGATATATAACGGTAAAATATTAAATGAGATATTAAACTAAATATACCATAATTTTTTTAAATTTTTTTTTGCTCAAAATAAAGCTTAACTAATTACCTTTCATATACTCAAGCACTTGTGAAATTTTTTGTTTTTAGACTACACTAATACAAACGTAAGGCTTTCTTAATAAATACTCAACGTGAGTATATGAATGAATCTCGTTTCAAGAAAGTTTTTGATTTCACTTCTGCACAATTTGCGACCATGTCGAACAAAAACAAAGCAAAATTGGCGAAAGGGTTAGACGGTAGAATAAGGATAAAAACAATAAAAATGTATGGTTAAATTTATAAATTTAATTTGAAATATAATGTTCACTAACGATTTGTGAATTTGAAAATGATTGTTACAAATTTATTTTTTGCCTTAGGTAAAAAACAATGATAATCGTGAGTTCCATTTATAGTAATTGCGCTTTGTTGTTATTACTTTTGTTATAAATTGATTCATTTTAGTTTTGAAGAGATGTACTGCGATGCTATCGTGTTCCATACAATTAGAAATAATAATGAAAGTAGCATGTTTCACTGAACTGCTCTCAGGATCCTTGTAATAAATAACGAACGGATGAATGGTCGCTTGTGCATTATTTCAGTGATAACCTTGCACTGAATCTTGTACGATAAAAGCATAATTTTCCCCGAAAACACATTGTACAAGCAGATCCCCTTCTTGTAAAGATTCTTTTTTTTTTTTTTGTTTAAGAAATTTTGATTGTTCTTTCGATATAAAATGAGGTATTAACTTGGTTAAATTATGAATAAATTTTTCTGTAAACTTTGTCATTTGGTCTTCTAATGTAACCAAACTGCATCTTTGAACGGTAATCCATTGTTTATACTTAATTTTTGACACATCACTGTTATTCAAGTATTTACGCAACAATTCTTCAAGTTCTTCCAAATTTTTAGAGCACACTTTACACTTTTTAATGTAACATTCTTGCATTTGTTCATCACCACACATAACGAATGAAATTAAATCTTTGTAATCTTTAAACGGGAATTGACTATTGTCTCAGGGGTGAACTGCTTTTATAATGCCTTCGATCCTCAGCTTCATGTTTTGGTGCATAAGACAAACACAAACATTATGTTTACTGCTAGAACCCAATTTTATACAGTGGTTTGGACGTAGTTGTGTTAACTTTGTAAATCCTATTTTAACTCCAGGCTGACGAGATTTAAACTTGATGTAGGCCTCATTTAGAGAACATAGTAATACCCTCTTCTGAGTATTCTGAAGAACATCCTGCCTCCCCGGCATCATTCCACTTATTTCATCATCCTCAAAAAAGGTTCTACTAAGCTCCGTGCAGTATCTGATATCTATTTTTTAGGGATACTGCGTTTAGTTATTGAAGAGAACGTACAATTATGTCTTTGAAGATCCTTGCAGTGATCAATTAAATAACGGGTAGCACCTTCTTTAAAATAATCTTGAATTTCGTGGTAATGTAGTAAGGCTTTGGTAGTAATGTTAATAATTTCTTCTTGCCTTCATAATTTCCTTCATCGAACTGGTATTTGAAATTATTCATAATCTCTTCATAATACGAAATCTGCTTTTCATTTTTGGAGCACGTTGGTTCTTGGTCGCAATTTAACTGCTTATAAAGCGCTGTCGAAATTTTACTTGATTTTCGTTTAAGATATCCGGCCTTCTCACATAATTTTCTTTTTATTGGTGAATAGTTAAATAAAAACATGTAAATATTTCAAAAAGCGTTTTTCCTATTCATTTTGCAAAAAATTCAATTAATAAATAAAATTAAAAAATATTTTTAGTTCTTCACCTAAAATTAAAGTTGTCGTATTCTTATCACAAAATGTATATTTGATATATAAGGCATATATTGTCTTATAAAATATCACAATTGGTTACTTCAATTGGTTCTTCGAGTACCAATTTTCGTTTTTCCACTTTTAAATTTTCAAAATGTACTCTCTGTTCATGTAATTAGTTTTTTTTTGTTGCGCTTTGAACTGTTCCTGTAAAAACTCCACTTCTCTCTTTTTCAGTTCGTACATTTTTTTGGAATAATACTATATTTTTGTAGAGAATTCTTGAGTAGAATACAATATTTTTGTAGAGAATTCTTGAGTAGAAAAACTCTTCAATTATGCTTCTAAATTTTGTTTTTAATTATCTTATACATAAGTATGTACATAATTCATTTTTTTATTGCTTAATAAATTTGTGACTCATGAATTCAATTTTTTGATCATGTTAAGATATCTAAATACATATACAAATTTAATTTTTATATTGTTAATTTCAACCTTGATTTGTCCGTGTATTCAATTTTTAGTAAACTTTGCAAATCTTTTAAAAAAGTGTTTCATTAGTGGGTCGCAAATGTGTTACTTTAACGTATCACTTAATACTAAACATAAACGCTTTACCAAAACGATACTTTAACGTAACCCTAAATGTGTACCGTTTGCGAACTACCAATACATTAACAATACTTCGCTGAAAAGTTTAATTATCATGTTATAGGAATACCATAAATGGTTAGTTTTTGAGTCGCAAAAATAATTCGTTTACGAGCGATTACATGGATCGCTTTCTTCGTTTATGACTCGTAAACGGTTCACCTTGTTTAGAAGGTATTTACACATAGACACAAAAAGAATTCCTGAAAAATGTACTAACATATCGCAAAAAAACACATTGCAAAAATATTTTTAATTGACCTTATTAACAATTGCTGTATCATTTGTAAATTTATAAACAAACAAAATTTTGTAAATTTTATAACTGGCTGACAAACCAAACTCTAACAATTATCAAAAATAAATAAAACGCATAAAGAAATTTCACACATTCAGAGGTGGTGAATGGTTACTCATCGAATATACATATATATGTACATAGGGAAGGCTTCATTTTCTATAGCATAAGTGTTATATCTCCGTAGCGGGGCGTTTCGATAGTTAAAGGTTTAATTTGAAAATACAATTAATGTAAAATAAATTTGATTTCTAAATTACTGTTCAAACTTAATTTTAAATTTCATGAAGAAATAAAATACTCGCTGCTGCAAGTGGAAGACTACATATAAATGTATAAAAGCAACTACTCTAAAGTTTCCAGTTGACTCCTTTATACACAAAATACATTGAAGTTATATCACGAATAGAAGAACGACTCCGTACAGAGCACATAATATGAATTCTTTCATCTCGTTAGCTTTATACCTATTTGGATCTCACCCGTTTACATACAATGTAATTTTTATGTTATTGTGCGTGCTATAAATTAATTTTATGCTTTTTTGAATCTTTTTATGTTACTTTTGATATTACCCCAAAGCCCACCTCCCCCTCATACCCTTCCTTCGTGAATACATCCACATTATACTCAATTTTTTTTTTTTTGTTTTGTTACAAATCAAAAAGCATGAAATTTTATGAACATAATTAATTTTGTAACAAACGAGAAAAGTTTTCGAGAAGAAGTAAAAACATTTTTTTATTCTTACTTTAAGAAAGATGGGTTGTGTACTGATTACAACGATTCTAGGAAAACAGTAGATATGTAATAAAAAGAAAAGTAAAACAGCTAGAAACTCGCGTTTCAGGAAAGTTGTGCTTATATTCGAGACTAAACATTGTGTTAGGAAATTGTCAATCCATTGGTAAATGTATAATTCACCAAAACGTGACTCTTTAAGCACTGACTTATATCATTTAATTACCACCATAAAACTCTTAATTATTGAGCTTTTATTAATGCGCCTGATTATTTTTACTTCCATTGAACGATTTTTAACATTTTCGCATAATCGATTTAATTTGTGTTTTTAATCTTTGTTTTCGAGTAATTAATTTTAAATTAAAACAACTACATGGATGATTGTGTTTTAAGAAACTGAGAGACTTGTTGTTGAGCACAAGAAGCTTTCTCTGCAAAAATGTCTGCTCACATAAACAGTTAATAATTTATTGGACATCGTATATGTGTATCCAATCAAAATATGTTTTTGGAGACACATTTATTAACCTGTTTTAATCAATAAATAAATATCGTACTCTTAATAAAAATAATCACTCAAATTTTGATGCACTAGCAGACAAATCGATCAACAAGTTATCAGTTGATTTTTTTCGGCATTTTATAGACAATTTATTAATTGATTATTATTATTATTATTTACTGGAGGGCCATGTGGGCGATAAGCCACCTCGCACTGCGACTTAAAAGATCTATTGTGCTGGACCCTACTTAATTATTCGTCCAATCAATATTCAGGCTCTTAATGAATCTGACAATACTACTGGCCGGTACAAGATACATACTATCCGGGCTCATTGTTCTCCCTCCTAGATGTTGCAGTCTTTGCTGGAAAATGGCTGGGCAATGGCACAGATCATGCTCCGCTGATTCCGCTTCCAGACCGTAGAAGCGGCATCCATCTGTCGTACTTAGGCTCATCTTCTTAAGGTGATACCTTAAGGGGACATGACCTGTGAGGAAGCCAGTAAGCAGTCTCAAGTCAGGTTTCCTAAGTTCAAGATAATCCTTAACCCTGACAGACGAGGGTAATATAAATTTCTTCGCCTGCCTTAAACCTGGAATTCTGCGCCAGTAGGAGGACTTTTGAACATCCTCCCAGCGTTTTACCGCTACTCTAAGGTGTCCCTTAGTGACACCGCAGAAGGGTTCTGGTCCAATAAATGGAGAGGCAGAACCCTCACGGGCGAGGCCATCAGCTGCCTCGTTTCCTTCGATTCCAGTATGACCTGGCACCCACATAAGTGTTACCTTATTTGAGCCTGCCAGATGTTAATAACCTTCAGCCAATCCCATACCAGCCTTGACTCAACGGTGCAAGAGCTAAGAGCTTTTAAGGCCGATTGTCTATCTGATACAATATAAATCTTTGCATCGTTTAGGCCTTTTGCTATGCCTATCCTAGCGTAAAGTTCTATAGCATGTACTTCTGCTTGAAAAACGGTAGCATTGGTACCCAAGGACTTCAAGAGGGTAGTGCCACTCCCGTATATTCCTATCCCCGCCCCATCTTCCGTTTTTGATCCATCTGTAAACCATACCATGGAGCCTAGCTCAAATGATGGTCCACCTGCCCTCCACACATCTCGGTCAGGTAACCTAACATAGAATGGTTTGTGGAAGTCCAGTTTAGCTGGCATACAGTCGGAAGGCATTCCTATAGTAGGGTCTGTCTGAAATTCCTTAAGGATTTCCAGATGACCCACCATATTGCCTGGTTTGATATTTCCTTCCGCCTGCATTTTCAGGGCCATTTTTGCAGCATCCTTTTTAATATGCAGGTGTAACGGTGTCAGTCCTAGAAGTGTCTCCACCCCTGCGGTTGAACATTACTTCATTCCCGTAACACCGATGCAGGCTACAAGCTGAACCTGATTCAATAAGGTTTGCGTTGTCTTCTGCTCAGTTTTAGGCCACCATACAACCGATGCGTAGGTGACCATAGGCCTAATGATTGTAAGAAATTACCAGTAGATCATTTTTGGTTGTAGTCCCCAAGTACGCCCATAGAGTCTTTGACAGGCCCAGAGAACCTTGATGGCTCTATTTTGAACTTTCAACAAATGTTGGTTCCAGTTCAGTCTTTGATCTAGGATAACCCCTGAATATTTAACCTCGCTGGAAAAAGGCACAGTAGTACCGTTTAACGAAGGAGCTGTAAGCGCAAGCTTTTTCCTCCTCGTAAAAGGAACAATGACAGTTTTGCTTGAATTGACACTGAGTCCTTCCTGGTAACACCACTGCCATATTATATTGAGTGCATTTTGCATGCGACCAGAAATGACCTCATCAAACTTGCCTCTGATTATCCACATCATCCGCATAGCCCTGGACATCAAACCCATGGCTACTCAGAAGGACCAGTAGTCTGTCAATAACCAATGACTACAAAAGAGGAGATAGTACGCCTCCTTGGGGACAGCCCTTTACGGCTTTGATGGTTACTGATTCGCCACCTAGTCTGGCAGTAATCTCACGATGTTCCAGCATGGAACGGATCCACCTAATTGTAGAAAGCGGAACCCTTTTTCCCATTGCTGCCCTCTCTATAGATCCATAGGAGGTATTATCAAACGCCCCCTCAATGTCCACAAAGGCACAAAGGGCAATTTCTTTATATGTCACTGCTTTTTCAATCCTCATGACTAGACCGCTAAGGGCCATAACCGTGGATTTACCAGTTTGATACGCAAACTGGTCCCGATGCAGCGGATTCTTTCCAAGGACCTCACTTCTTATTTGATAGTCCAGGATTTTTTCCATCGTCTCCAAAAGAAACGATGTGAGGCTAATTGGCCGATATGCCCTGGCCTGGGTGTCTGGACGACCCCCGCCCTTTGGTATAAAGACCACATTTACTTTCCTCCACAGTTTCGGAATATAGCTAAAAGCATAACTTGCCCGAAACATCTGGATCAAGCTGGGGAGTATTTTCTCAATACCTTTTTGAAGTAAAGCTGGAAAGATACCATCCCCTCCAGCGGATTTGAAAGGTTTAAAAGACCCAATAGCCCATCGCACCTTTCTGGGTGTGAAAATTATTTCAGAGAGACTCCAGATCCTACAGTAAGGCGCATAGACGACTTCACTTGAAGGATCATGCGAGTCCTCTTGGGCTCCTACCACTACTGAATCCGGAAAGTGGGTCTCTAACAGTACCTCTAATGTTTCCTTCCGTTTTTCAGTGAACCCCCGATCTTGCTTCTGGAGAAGTCCTAAACCATTTGAATGATCCCTGGAAAGGACTTTCTGGAGACGAGCTGCAGAGGGCAATTCATTGATTCCCTCACAGAAATTCCTCCAGGTAGCCCTTTTGGATCTCTTTAGTTCGAGATTATATTCCGTCAAGGCCATTTTATACTCGCCCCATTCACCGGTGCGTTTAGCCTTGTTGAATAATCTTCTCGATTTTTTCCTCAGTTTACCCAGCGTCCCGTTCCACCAAGGGACCATCTTTGTGGACTCTCTTCGCTTAACTGGGCAGCTGTTCTCGTAAGCCAAGTGTATAGAATTATGCAGCTGGTTTGAACAGATCTCCAAACCCTCTGGAGACTCTATGTTCCCCACAACCGAGGGCATTTCTGATTCGAGTGAGACTCTATAAGAGTCCCAGTCGGTCAGTTTTGGAATTCTGATTTCCTGCCGCTGCATGGTCTCAGCCGCCAAATCGAATCTGATGTGCAAGTGATCCGATAATGAGGCCTCTTCAGACACATGCCAGTTTTTGACCAAGTCGCTGAAATGCGGACTAGCAAGTGTCAGATCTAGGACCTCTTGCCTAATCGCATTTATAAAAGTAGGTTTCCTTCTCCTATTGACAATGTCTACATTATTTGAGATCAGAAATTCAAAAAGGTACTCACCCCTGTTATTGATGTCCGTGCTACCTCACACCGTGTGGTGCGCATTTGCATCGCATCCTATCAGGTAGGCCAGCCAATTGCGTTTGCAATGAGCTATGAGCCGCATAACGTCAATTGGAGGTATTAACTCTGAGTCTCCAGGAAAGTAGGCGGAGGCCATTATAGCCTCCTGTTTGCCTTTTTTACCCAGAACCTCCACCATTACTGCAACCAAGTCCCTGGAGATGAACTCTGAAATGGGAATAAAATTAATTTGCGAACTGCCCAACACAGCCGCTCTTGGACTCTGAGTTCCGTTATGATAAATTAACCCACTTGATTTGGTATACCTCTAATCTGGTTACCTATCACCCATGGCTCCTGGATTAGAGCCATGCCAATGTTTTGGCAGATAAACCTACGACAAAGGACGTCCGAAGACGCCTTTGCATGATGCAGGTTTATCCGCAGGCAGGCGATGTGTGCCTTCAATTTACCGAAGGCCCCTTCTAAAGGCCCTGATCAGCCTCCTTTTCAGCACCGCTACCACCCGCATGCTTTTTTTGTCCGGCCGATGGCTGACCAGTGTCCTCCATCGCCGTTCTGCTGGCCCCCGCTGCCTGAGAGCCTCCGGGCCTAACCAGTGGCTTGCACGGGGGGAGCCCTTGTGAGGCCTTCCCCCGCGGAACCCCTGACGCCTTCCTCTCCCTTTCCCGCCTTCTCCTCACCTGTATCCTGGAGAGGGCGATCACCCTGGTGGTCTTAGCTACAGGTGCCGCTACCGTAGCTTCTACAGGCTTCACCACTTGGGTCCCGCCGACAGAAGCCGGTTTAGCACCACTCTGACCACCCTTGGGATGCAATTGTACAGTCCCAAACTTATAGTTGACCTTAAAGCCAAGCCGCTTGAGCTTCTTAAATGAAGCGTGGTCCATAGAGAAGGTGAAAAAGGCCGAAGATCCTTTCGCCTCTCCCCTGATCACTCTCCAGTTGATCGCCTGCATGCCCTCATTTTGGCTTTTTATAAAACCAAAAATCATCTCCGTGGGTAATTCAGCACTATTTGGGAAGGTGCCGAACACAATCCTGGCTCGAGGCAGGTTTTCTGCCTCGGCCACGATCAGCTGCGCACCCTCCCATGGCTTGATACTGCCTATGGCCTCCCTGAGCCACTGAACAGTGGCCCGGTCAGCACAGGTTAGTACCAGCCAACCAGGCCGAAGCTGACTGCCAAGGAACTTAGGTTTAAGCTCCTTGGCCTCTTGCTCTAGCACCTTATCTAGGATGCCCTTCTGGACAGCCTTAAGCTGCTCTCCAGTGAGGACAACCTCTGGAAAACCAGTGGGCAAGATCCCAACGATCTCCGACTCCGCAGCCTGCCTAAAGGTAAGTCCAAACCGAACTGCAGAACCCGAGACCGTTGGGACAGATTCTTCTCCCCTGGCCTGATTTTGTGCCGGTGGAGTACCCTCATCCGAGCGGATCCTCTTTGACGGTGGGGCCTCTGCGGGAGCACAAGACTCCCTTTGTGGCCGCATCGCCAGAAGCCTTGTCTCGCTTCCGGGCGGTTTGCCCTCAGCAAGAAGCCTCTTGTACCGCTTCTTCGCGGCCCCACACATTTTCACGCGAGGAGCCGCGGAAGGTTTGTCAGTGATGCTGACAGTTTCTTTCGGGTCCTCCCCGACGACTTTGCTCCCCCTGCTTTCACAGAGGCGATACCCCCACTTACGGGGGCCGAGTTCTCATCTCCTGAGGTGTCCATGTCGGAGTTGAGAACTAATTTCTCAATCCCCGAACGGAGCTCCCCATCCGATAGACCACTCATCGAGAGTCCCACAGCGGAAAGAGGGCCGAGGTCCTCGAACACCACCGCGGAACTATCGCTGGTGCATGACGCTTTAGGTGCGTCATCATCCTTATTATTTTTTCCTTGTTTAAACATTTTTGACGAGTTGCTGGGAAAAGAAAGTCGCCTGTGGGACACCCAGCTTTACCACAGGAAGGCTAAATAAAACTGGAGGGCGCTTGGTATCCAGAGTCCGCATACTTTGGACTGATTAACCTATCAGCCATTCATCCATCGGCATATGCTGTTCCACCTTAGATTAGGGTTTTTTATCAAGGATTTCTCCTTTAGCGCTGTACTTTAGCCTGTGCCAAATGGTCAGAAGTACCAAAGGGCCTCAGTTACCAGTGATTGCCACGAGCAGGCAGTACGTACCCTTGCGAATTGTGACCAGGTTACCCCTTCCACAATTGTACCCATCACGCCAGCTGCTTAAAACATGACCAGAACAGCTCGCGTAATGTGCACCTTACCGAAAGGTTACGGAGCTGGTAGATTACTCTACTCAACTTTGATCCCCCCCTCCAGTAGACGCCAAATCATCAAAAAATCACCAATTAATTGATAATATTCTTAATGTTTTGTCTTGTTTTAATTTAATCTTCCAAAAATTTAGGAAATCAGCTTTTTATAGACAATAATACTTAAATTTCAATTTATTAAAAAAAATCACTTAATATCTAAGTCGGCTTGTTAGCCATCATCAGTAACTTCAAAAATTAACAAATTAGAAATACATCAATATTACTACTATTGGCAAATTTGTTAGTAATTTATTTTACCACAAACAAGACAATACAATTTTAAAGTTCATCTACTGCTCCAACCTGTTAGAAGACACAATGACCAACACAAATTTTCCTGGTGCCGCAAACTCTTTTTTTCTGAAAGCTGTAAACAACTATTATTATTCCCCTCCACCATTTTTTCCATCGGTGGTAGTGAGGGGGGCGAGATTTCGTTCCATCATCATGTTCCCATGCGGTCACCCAAATTTGTACTAACTATGGGTAGTGTTCCTTGACGTTGTTGTTGAAATCGTTGCGTCTCTGCTGTCCCTGCTACTCGCCCCCCAGTAAAATACTTTTAGTCCAGCGATTGAATCAAAATTTTTCCATTATCTGTTTTTATTTTGTATGGAAATTATTTGAAATAGTTTTGTTTACATAGATTTTGATTTGGTTTTGGATAAAGGATTTGTGGCGTCTCATCCACCACAATTATTTACAACACAAAACATAAATTCAACTTTGAAATTTATTTGTGAAATCGATCGAAGCAACTGCAATTCAACTCATTCATTTAAATATTAAGCTTGCTTCCCAATTATAGAAAACCGCACATATGGTTGTTATTCTCAACATTCACAAACGACATCTTCCGAAAGCGAAATGGAACCAGACACCTAGCGTTCACAGTATGCATACTCAAAACACAAGAACAAGAACAACAAGAAAAACGTCGTGATGTCTCTTTCATTTCTATTTATTGATTTTTCCAGTTTTGGTTTATATAAAACAGTCTTGTTTAAATTCTCGAAACGTACGCGTGTACAGTGGTGGTGAAATTTAATAAATTAAAAATTAATAAAAACTAAATTTAAATAAATGAAATTTAATTAATTAAAATTAAATATATTAGAATTAAATAAATTCAATTAAATAAAAAATTATAAATAATTTTAAAAAACATAAAAAATTGTTTTTGTGAAAAGCACTCAGTGCTAAAGATTCAATGATAATAAAAGGAAATTAAAATAAAACAGAAAATTAAATAAGTATTTAACACATGTAATTAAATTATGGCATTGTATAATAAAAAAAAAAATTAAAATTGAATTAAGCCGTTTTATTAGGAAAGATATTTTGTGTGTTAAAACATCATGATTGTTTCATGTTACATGCATTAAAATGATTTTTTCAGTATTTTAAACATTAACCCTTGTGTGTATACCCAAAAAATTATACACTAATGTATACCCGACCCACCCGAGTGGCCAGGTATATTTTTTTCATATCTTACTGTGTTGTTGCATTTCATTGTTTGAATTTACGATAGAAAACGAAACAAAAAATATTTAATGGGGATACCCCCGAGTAAAAGTAGAAGAGCGAGACAAACAAAAACATATAAATAATGGTGGATGCATTTAATTAGTAATGCATTGTGTGTCAAACTAGCATGTTGTCGGTGTAAAAAATAATATAATATTTATTTTTTAAGTACAATGGCGGAACGAAATAACGAACTAACAAACGCACAATTTAGACGGTAATATTGGTTTTGGCCACGTTGATTTATAATTTTGATTTATACATATACCATATATCTCGATAGTTTGCCCTACGAAGAACAACAAGCATATCTCCAACGTTTGCTAGCAGAATATGAAGATGATGAAGTAGATCACGATGTGCATGATTTCTTTGACGACGATTCAGAAGATGAGTGGCTCTCAACCGCACCACAAGAAAATAGGATTCAGATATAGAAGACGTATTTGCAGACAACGTAACAATAAATTTGTTGGAAGATGAGATTTATAGCGATGACGAAGAATTTGAAATTGTTGATACTGTAAACAACGGCGAAACCACTTCTTCTGATTATATAGCTAAAGATGGAACATTATGGTAGCGAAAGCCTCCCCAAAAGACAAATATTGAGGCATAATATCTTGCGAAATAAAAACTGTGGGCCCTCTCGTCCGACGAATATGTTGCCCATAAAAGACACATTCAATTGTATTTTCTCTGATATAATGTGTCACATTATAATCAGAGAGACTAATAGGAAGGCTAAAGATATGTACGAGGCATATAATAAAAAAAAACGGGGACAAAACAGCAAAACAATGGAAATTATTATGTGACGAGGAATTTAAAGCTTAAGCCTGAATTCCATTGCGAATAAAAGTTTGTCAATCAAAATAAAGGGAGATAAAAATATAAAATCGGTGGTTGTGTGAAAGAAACACAAAACGAAGTCAGTCAAGATTTTACTTACATCGAATGTGTGTTTGTATTAGTGGATCGCCATAATTATGGTCAAAAATTATCAAAATCGAGGTCATTTTATGGTTATTTAACTAATATACGCACACAAATTTTGTGTATGAACGCAAATTTTTTTCCGCACACTAAGTTAATTAAAAGTTTGTTATTTTTATGGTAAGTGTCATAATTTTTTTTGGTGGTTGCTTCTAAAATAGCTGTGATAATAAAAAAATATAAAGTTTGTGTACAGTTAAATTGTGATAAATTGGGATCAATTGTGATAATATCGCTAAATACTATTATTGGCAATTTAATAAAGTAATCGTTTTTTTTTTAAATAATTTATAGGTGGTGAAAAAGCCAAATTAAAACTCCAAGTGATAACCAACAATTTATTTCTTTTATTTTTATTTTTTTTGCTGTCGCTGTCAAAATTAAAAATAAAATAAAACATGCTTTATCTTTGTCACTCCAATGGATTTTTTTTTTGTCTTCTTTCGACTTGAAGTCAGTTCAGTCAATTATTCACAGTGGAAGTCAGGCTTTACTTAGCCATATCATAAATGCTGGCGTTCATCGTTCGAATAATGAGCATGCGACGGTGTTATGGGCAACTACATCAAGTCCAATATATCGGGCAAGCATGGGGTTGAATCGTTTTCAAGAAATTTCCAGGTTTCTTAGATTTGATAATCCACATACAAGAGCGTTTCGCTTAGAGACAGATAAAACTGCCGCCATAAGTGAAATTTTTGAATTATTGAACGCAAATTTGCGAAATAATTATACTCCGTCCGAGTGCGTAGTTGTGGATGAGCAAATATTTTCATTTCGCGGAATGTATCGTTATAATGTGGTTTGCTCTTGTATTATAATTTATTTGATCTATTTATTTTTCATAACTTTATAGCCTGCAAAATATGGCATCAAAGTTTGGTGGGTTTGCGATGCCTCTAACTCATATCCAATAATAGGGCAAATATACACCGGCAAACAACGAACTGGCTGAGAAACTAACCAAGGGGAGTGAGTTGTAAAGAAGAGGAAATGAATTCCGGAGTTCGGAAGAAATACAGTTATGGATAATTTCTTTACAACATTGCCACTCGCGCGTCTATTGATAACATGGGATTTATCAATTGTCGGAAGGTTAAAAAAAAAATAAACCTTACATTCCAAGAGAAATGCTCCCTTCCAAAACACGCGAAATATATTCTTCCTTGTTTGGATTCAGCGATAACAACTTTATGTTCTTACGTTCCTAAAAAAAAATAAAAGTGTGTTATTGATATCCACTCAACATTTTAGTCAAACCGTAATAGGGGAAAAAAGGAAACCGTAATAATTCTCTATTATAATAGTAACAAGAGTGCCGTAGGTAATATGGACAAACTGGTGACGCATTACACAACCAAGAGAAAGACACGGCGATGGCCTTTTTCTATAATATTATTGATATTGCTTGCCTGGCTTCTTTTACAATATATGTTGAAAATAACCCATCTAGGTCTAATAACACATCCAGACGCAGAGAATTTTTGAATTATTTAGCACTACAACTTGCTTTACCACATATTTCTGCTCGAGCCACCATACCTAATGTACTTAGAAACTTTAACACGCGGTCGGGCATTGAGTGTATACTTGGTAAACCACTTTCAATGGCTAGCAACCGCGAAGAGACAACATCTAATTTGATGCGCGACAGCACTGGGCGAATTCCTCAAGTAGGAAAATGCTGGGTATGCTTAGCATCTACTCCAAGTAGACGTACGAATACACGAAAGTCGTGTAGTTTATGTAAAAGGCCAATATGCGTAGAACATACCAACTCAGTGATAAAGTGTCCTAGGTGCAACTAGTTTATAAGTGCATGCTTAGTTTAGCATTATGTATTACGTTCAAACCAAACTATTACCAAATGAACTAATTATTTTTTTTATTTATATAATTATTAATTCTTAATTTTTGCAATTGAATGTTAATATTTTGTGATAATTTATAATTTAAACTGTGTGTAATTTTATATAATTAAATAAATGAAAAACTTTTATGAATTTTGCGAAAAATAAACAAAAAAAATCGTATTTTCCTCATATTTTGTATTGGCCACCCGGGTGGCCGGGTATATAAATATTATAAGGGTAACAAATTGTTTTTGCGAATAATTCGGTCAAACAATATTTAGTAATAAACTTTTCTGTAAAAGTCGATAAAATTTATACAAATCTAGGATGTCAAGGGGTTTGAAACGCCTAACACCAGATTTATATAATCCTCGAGCATTTAAAATCGAAATGGCCACTCGGGTGGCCGGGTATACACACAAGGGTTAAAGAAATGGATGGAAACATCACGATTAATAGTCAACATTTAGGGGTGCAATTGAAAAATATTATTATGACAGTTTTTTGCTTGTTAAACTCACATAAGCTCTAATCCGGAACAAAATGAATTATTTAATGTAGAGTGATACTATGGGAAGAGCAGTTAACTGAAAAATAATGTAGAAAAATTGCAAGCCGCCGAGTTAAGCACTCTCAAAATGAAGATAACAGGTAGCAACATATTTGCCACCGTAAACTTACAGAGCATAGTTTACGTTTATAGACTCAAGTTACATTTTGTGAATACCATTTTAGTACTAATCGGAAATATTACGGTTAAGAGTGTAATTTAATAAAATTAACCGGTTTAAAATATTTCTCAAAAATTCTTTTATTGAATTGCCAACACCTTGAAAACTTATTTCCACGATTCTTTTAGTGTATCTTCAAATCGATCAAAAGGCCAAAATTCTCAAACTCTACAAGTATTCGACAAAAGTTTTCCCAGCATGCTAAAGCAGAAGTAGTATTTCTTAAAAAACTATTAACGTTTATAATTTCATAGGGATTTTCAATTTAAATCGTTTATAACTTTAACGTTGAATATCATGTATCTTCCATTTCCTAATTCAAATATTTTGCAACAAAAATGAAATTAATTATTTATTCCGATATTGTTAATAACAAATAAATATAAACTAATAAGCAATTATAGTGTTTATATATTTATTATAATAAAATTATTTAATTTTCGTAATTTTATTCAATCACTGTTAAGGAAAAATCTTACAAACTCAATCAAAACCAAATCCTATATTAAAAACAACTTTTTATTATGAATTTATGAAGATTTGACAATTCATCGCAAACACGATTCGTAGCAAAGTTTGTATGGGAAATCAGTACAAAGCAGTCAAATAGAGAAATATCTTTAATTCTTTGAAATTGTTGCTATAAAAATTAAATTGTTTAGAACAATATGAAGAATTTTTAATAAAAATTACTTAAAATTTCTAATTAAATATTTAAAACAAATCATATTAAATGTTAGAAATTCAACTGTACCTATTTAATGATAAAAAATAGATTTGTTTATCAAAGAATAATTTGTTAATAATAAATTACATATTTTATTTATAGCAATTTTAAATGGATTTCAGAATTTTTGGACAACATTTTCATTGTACAAATAAAATTGTATTGTAACAGTTTAATAATTACTGAAAGATTTATTTTTTAAAGCACAATTGTTCTTAATTTAATTAATTGATTTGATTTAAATTTTTACTAATATTTATTCCATTTTATTCTAGTTCTGGTAACATTTTACGGCCCTAAGAATTATTTGATTACATATTGTGATGTGGTATCATTCGATTCCAGCGATTCAATTGCGATATTGATTGATTGATTGTGAGTGTACGGCCAAGCATTATAGCAAGTCTCCCGGACTCCCGGGCACACACCGTACACCCGTTTACACATAACAAAACCGAAGGATAGGATAGGATTATTAGTTGGGACAGACTCGACCCGGTTACAGACACCAATGCGATCGATAGTTAGTAAATAGACGGCACAAAAGACAACACAATCTAACTACATTTTTAGATGATCATTTCTCTGGAATCCAGGGCCGGATACTCAGGACTCCCTAAACCTAAATTAAAAATTATGATTGTTGTAATTCCCCTTGTTCGCCTTTCATTAATTTACCTGATAAAATAATTAAGAAAATCTAAAATTACTAAGCTAAAATTATAATTATAATTACAATTACAGTAGAACTCGCTTATATCGAACACTCAAGGGACACAATTTTGTTCACTATAGCCGGCTGTTCATTTTAATCAAATATTCGTTTACGTTTATAAACGTAGTTCTTTGTTTGTAGTGTATAAGAAAAAATAAGTATTCGTGCAAATTTAAGGCACACAACTATATGACAAAACTATATGATAATTATAAGCTTTTGTTCGTTATATACATGGTTTGGTATAAACGGATTCTACTGTATTATAAATACATCATTAAAACAAAATAAAGATAAATTTAAATAAAATAAAGTTGAAATTAAACTTTCATGATTTATTATGAGTGTACGACCAAGCATCATGGCACGATCTCCCGGGCCCATTCCGTATACCCGTACACATATAACAAAACCGAAGGATTGGATAGGATTATTAGTTGGGACAGACTCGACCCGGTTACAGACACCAATGCGATAGATAGTTAGTAAATTATTAGTGTAATATATAATAAATAGGTTAGCACAAGACAGCACAACGTCTAACTACATTATTAGATGATTATTTCCCTGGAATCCAGGGCCGGATACTCAGGACTCCCTAAATCCTAAATCTAAAACAGGGCTTAAAAAAATATTAATTATTAATGTTGTAATTTCATCCTTGTCCGTCTTTCATTAATTTACCTGATAAAATAATTAATAAAAATTTAAAATAACAGCGCTTATTTCCTTATTAATGGTCCTTTTATATCCAATTAAAAATTATTACTTACTGCAACAAGAATTAACATAAACATTTAACCGTTTAAACATAAAATTTTACTTAAAACTAATCAGAAATTTCCTACCGATTAAGAAAAGAAAATATATAATTATGAATTCAATTATTTTATAAAATTTATATAAAATGATTAACATGATAATATTACAGCACCACAATACATAGATTTATTAATAATTCAATAAATCAATTAGGTACTATAAGTATATTAAGAATCAACAAATAAAATTAACATACAAATTCTCAGACGACTCTGAAAACTAAATTTAATTAATAAACATCATAATTTCAAATTTTATTACTTAAATAAATAATTATTATAACAGGATCTTCAGTATTCCCGAGCACACCTCGTACACCCATTTATCCATCCCCAGCCGAAGGATAAGAATAAATTGTTAGTAATTATATAGTAAAAATAGTTAGCACAGGACAACACAATTTCTAAACTACAGCTTATTCACTACTTATTAATCCTGGAGGGTTGATTCAAACTAAAATTTAAATTTGAAATTCGGGATTAATTTTGATCCCTATAATAATGATTAATTCTAGAACTATGTTTATTCTGAAAATTGGATTATTTATTAGTAAATTAAAAAAGAGATCCCTTTAAGTATTTTAAAACTAAATTAATTAAAATATATTAATGGACAAAACAGAATATATTACACATTACAAAAAATTAACATTTTATTGATTGATTGATTGATTGAGAGTGTATGGCCAAGCATTATAGCAGGATCTCCCGGACTCCCGGGCCCATGCCGTATACCCATATACATATAACAAAACCGAAGGATAGGATAGGATTATTAGTTGGGCCAAACACGACCCGGTTACAGAGACCAAAGTGATCGATAGTTAGTAAATTATTAGTACAATATATAATAAATAGATTAGCACAAGACAGCACAATCTAATTATATTGTTAGATTATCATTTCTCTGAAATCCAGGGCCGGATACTCAAGACTCCCTAAATTTAAATCGGGACTTAAAATTATTAATGTTGTAATTTCCCCTGTCCGCCGTTCATTAATTTACCTGATAAAATATTTAAGAAAAATTTAAAATTACTAAGCTAAGATTACAAAAACCCCGCTTATTTCATTTTCCATGGTCCTTCTATATCTAATTAATTAATTATTACGTACTTCAACATGAATTAGAATAAACGTTAAAAACCATTTTAAACATAAAATTTTACTTAAAACTAATCAGAAATTTCCTACCGATCAAGAAAAAGAGAATAAATAATTAAAAATTCAATTATTTTATAAAATTTATAATAAATAATTTAAAAATGATAATGTTACAGCACCACAACAGCCTAAAATCATCAATAATTCAGTTAGTACTATAAGTAGTATATCAAGAATGAACAAATAAAATCAATATATAATTTCCCAGGCAATTCTGAAAACTAATTTTAATTAGTAAATCACCATAATATTAAAGCTAATTCTGAATTTCAGGATTAATTTAATCTCCATATGAAAGATTGATTCTGGAACTATGTTATATTCTGAAAATTGAATTATTTATTAGCAAATTAAGGAAGAGAAACCTTTAAATATTTTTAATCTAAATTAATTATTATACATTAATGAGCAAAACACAATATATTACATAGAAGAATTATAAAAATTAACATTTTATGAAATTGCCTATGTAAACTCTCCCACTTCTAAGCTAAAATTCTAAAAGAATGTTTAAAAATTTTAAATTATTAAGTTATAATTTAAATTCACAGCACTTGTTCCATTAGTTACCATTCTCCTGTAAATAGTTAATTAATTGTTTACCTACTGCAACTAGATTTAAAAATAAAAAGTTGAAAATATATATTTAACCATACTATTAAATTTAAACTAATCGGCAATTTCCTACAAATCTAGAAAAAAGGAAATTAATAATGTTGAAAATTAATTATTTATTTGTAAAAGTATATAATATAATTTAAATGCCAGAACTCATTATTTTATAAATCTAAATTAGGACATCAAACAATTATTATTATTATAGATGTTTTAATTTACTAATCTAGTTGACATAATTAAAATAAAACAAAAAATCAAATACTACGAAATTTAGTATTTGTATAAGAATTAGATTTTTTTTTTTTTTTATCTATAAAATAAATATGAATATATCTATAAAACTTTTACTCCGTTTATGGACATATTACCTTGCAAAATAAAAACCTGCAAAGTAAGTAAAAATAATAAATCCATGAAATAAAATTGAAACATTATTCTCCTACAAAACTAATCGGTGTACTGTACAAGCAAAATTTTCGTTTACGTGGGAAAACCTGCAACCTAAAAACTTCAATCATATTCTATTAAGTTAATAATTAAGTTCAATACATTTAGCCTTTCGAAAATGTTTTTCACATAATTCCACCTCGTTCATCATCTTTTAATCGAAATTTGGCATGCATAAATGAATACGTCATTATGTGATGCAAACCAAAATCACAACTCAACTCAAATCAACACTTCCAAGTTAGCATTTTATTTATATGGTTTGTTTTTTATTTATAGCCTTTTCACATTAATTAAAATAAATTTAATAATTTAATGCATTTTATGCATTTGCCCTGTAAAAAAATAAAATAACTCATATCTAAAATAAATCCATCCTATATGAATTTTATAAGGCGGATTCCAATTCGACTCAAAACTTATTTTATTATACAAAAAATACAAAAAACAAAAAAGAGGGGAAATAACAAAATAGAATAAAAAACAACAGATTCTTATATACTAAACCACCAACACACATTAAAAAGCAAATATCTCTACAATCTTCCATATGCGTAGCAGAAGACTTATCATGTTTTTATTATTTTATATACAGCTAATACCATTACAGCGCACATACAAAACAATCCTGATCTATATATCAAGATATAGAAAAATATTGGGAACAACTACACTCACAAAAAAGTTGTTACGCGGAGGAGGCATGACCAGAACACCGCCAACAATCCGGTATGTGGGGAACCAGGAATATAAGACCCGAACCTAAACGCCCAACTCAATTCAGCAACCAAGTTGCCTTGGCTGCTCCTAGAAAGAGTTGGTGTCAGGCCCGAGTCCGCACCCGGTCATCGCAGAACCCCAATCCGATCATCCACTTCGTGTCGCACGTTGCCGTGGACGACACCCTAGCAGTGGATGATGGACGAACCGAACTGTTAACCGTGTCCTGTGCTCCCCGCGCAAGCAGAATATCTCCGCCAACATCACCGCGGGTTTGTGCGCTGACCAGCACGGTCTGTAGGGGTGGTAATTGGCGATGCCGAACGGAAACTTGAATTAAGCCGCTTTTCCTCTACTTGTACCGGACCACACTCACATGACACTTACCTTATTTTAAAAAAAAAAAAAAAACTATACACAAGCACACACACACATTTCCGCGGAAACACTATATCTCCCTGAAAATAATTTAATTAACAACACATTTTTTTTTTTTTTAAACACGTTATAAAGAATATTTATTAACAAAAAAAAACTTGGAAAACAAAACTTTTATTACATGATTGTTTCTTTGTTTGTCCTTTGGTTGGCCCGACGTGTAAGTCAAGGGATCTGACTCCCAGTACCCTTAACTCGGTGATCCGCAACTCACTGTGGGTATTCCCGGTGGATTATCGGTGGTCTGCGGACGATGAGCTCATTACCCGAAGATCCCTTAAAATAAAATAAAAGTATGCGCTCCCACAAAAAAATCTTGGCCTGCGCTCACCGGTTAAAGTCACTGCCGTACTTACCCCAGACACCTACACGTCTGGTATGCCGCCAGACTTCGTGTACGCGTTGAACCGCCAATCAGTTGCAGGAGGATGTTGTTGTTCGTCTTACCCTATTTGTTTGTGTTGTTTTTCGGGATCACCTGGTATTGTTGTTCTTCGGAATCACCTGGTTCTGTTGTTCTTCGGAATCACCTGGTTCTGTTGTTCTTCGGGATCACCTGGTTCTGTTGTTCTTCGGGATCACCCAGATTTTGTTGCAATCTTTTTCTTCCTCCCACACACACAGGTAATTTTATTATTATTATTTAGTTATTATTAATGTTTATTTATTTATTATTAATATTATTTATTTATCAATAAGGTTATTATTTATTTATCATTAATATTATTATTTATCAATAATGTTATTATTTATTTATCATTAATATTATTATTATCATTAACATTATTATTTATCAATAATGTTATTATTTATTTATCATTAATATTATTATTATCATTAATATTATTATTATCTATTATTAACTTTATTTATTTATTATTATTATTTATTTACCCAAATTTTCTGGAATATGTTGTCCTCTGTGTGGTGGTGGTAGCATGATCAAAGATCAAAAGAGACCGATTTATATTTTTGCCTCCGCTTTTATATTTATTTTTCTGAATAACAACAACAATTTTTTTATGTTTTGGTCGATCGCGACGCCACCCCCATGTCAACCCAATAACTTGTACTTATGTACGCAACCAAAAAACACAAAAAAAACAAGGCAATTACTGCCATCTGTACTAAAGTTACTCCATACCGAACACTAATTAAACCCAAAACACCACCATTTGTATTGGTGTTGTTATTGTTGGGAATTTGTGACAGGTAAGAATTTTTCCTATTTATTTTGCTTTCAATTTAATTTACACAGATGATACGGTGCACGAGATGTGTGCCGAAATTTGGATAGTGAGCGAAGTAGCAACGAAAATTGAAAGAAAAAAATGGAAAATAAAGAAAAAAATTTGAAATTGAAATTGAAAATGTGTATGTGTTTTTATTGATAAAGCGGACGATTCTCTGAATCGTAACAAAGTCTCTGTTTTTGTTGTTGTTGCTTAGCTAATACATAGCAAAAAACCAATAATAAATAGTACATTTCCCTAATAGGATCCGCGTAAAGAGCGAACGAGGCGGCCCGTACAAAACATTTCGTTGGCTTTGTCATGTATCAATTTTCAAGAAAAGTATTTCTGTCTATTATACTTTGTACATAACATAAAAACCAAGAACCAAAACCATACCGAAACCCACAAAAAATGTTTATACGTATGTATGTATAAACACCTTTGTTTGGCTTGCAAGAACGCATTCAATTATGCGTAAATATAAAATCGAATATGAAATTAACTACGGACGTATGTTAATTTACATTAAAAACTATTTTGATACGATCCAATTATTAGGTTTCAGTAATAAAATCAATCACACACACGTTAAAACATGCACCGAATAGAAATCAATAATTTTGATTTTTTATCTATAAATATAAAAACATTGCCTGATAAATGCATCCCGGTGGATTGCATTTTCCAAAATTACACTTTAAATTATTTCACTTCCACTTTAATTATTATTTCACTAAAAACTGAATTAAATAGAATTAAAATTATAATTATAATTAAAACTTTATATACTACATAAATAAAACAAAATAAAAATAAAATTAAATTAAATTTTTTGAAGAGGATAGAAAAAACACGTCTATCCTCTTTGAATGTTCGCACTCGCCCATTCCAGCGATTCAATTGCGATATGTGATAAAAATTCGTTCTTACGATATAAACTCTTTTAGACATAATCAAATTTTACTATTCTTATAGTTAAATGTTTAGTTCATTTCCAATATTTATAAACAAAATTAAATAATTAACACACAAAAGTAACATTTATGATAAACGACCTTTTTATATCAAATAAGTTTTCTATATCATCAAATTTCATCCACATTATTTCAGTATAATTTTTGAATAATAATTATTGTTGGGATCCAAATGTAATTAGAATAATTTAAATACAAAATTAATTATGAATGACAATTAGATTGACGTTACAATTGTGGTCGAATGTTTCAAAATTTCGCAAAAAACCTCAAGGCTCATTGTTTTGTTTTTATAAATTATAGTTAAGCTACCTAGTGCTGGATTGTGTGTACTCATACTGTGTCTGTATTATAAATCAAAACATATTAAAAAATTGTATATTCGGCTTTTTCTTTTTCGCCTTTATATTTACATATAAGCTAATATGAATGAAATCTGAATGATAACTTCTCTTTTTCTCACATAAAATATCAGAAGGAAAACAAAAAATGTTCGTTATATTTTTACAGAATTTTCAAGAAATATAGGAACAGTTTCAACCGATTTTATATTTACTTCGTGCATGTAATTTGTTTACTTTTGGTTAATTTTGTCCGTTAAAATTTTCGATTGTATGATGAAATGAAATTAAAAGTTATTTTCCATCTGATTGTTTCATTTTTTGATATTACCAGTTTTAGTAATTCATTTTATATATACCATATGTATATGTATAGCCATTTATTTGGCTTAATTTTATTTCCAGGTTTTTTAGACATTGCTATTTTTCAATGGAATTGAGCCAATAAAATCGGAAAAAATAGAGATTTGCTTCTTCTGGAACGGTATCTCTATTATAAAGAGAGGAAATACAAAAATAAAATTTATTGGCGTTGCAACCAATTTTGCAAATTGAGTTCCAATGCCCGGGCGCATTCTGAAGGTGGTTTGGCTTTTATAGTTATAGAACATTCTGGCCATTGGCCGGAATCAGCTCAAAATGAGGCAGTTAGTTCCCTAAATTCCCTAAAAGAGCTTACCTTATAGTATACCCTTCTACCCGAGAAATCATATCCCTAAATTCTGTAACAATTCCCTTATCAGTTGCTTCTTTCATGCCTTCAACCGGTTCGATGAGTAGAACTATTCAAAATATTCGTAACTGTAAAATTCCTTTGCCATCATCAAGATAAGATATGGTTATTCCTGATGTGTTTAGACTATCAAAACGCGGTGAAAAGTTTATATTTTTTGATTCTGGTCCCATTCAAAATTGAATTTTGCTATTTA
Organism: Tipula vernalis; assembly: GCA_958295665.1. Lineage (NCBI taxonomy): Eukaryota > Metazoa > Arthropoda > Insecta > Diptera > Tipulidae > Tipula > Tipula vernalis. Next base: position 173,609,958 of record OY282559.1, read on the forward strand.
CGACGAATCTAAATTTAGATTGTTTGCAAAATGCATCTGAATGGTTCGTTGATGGAACTTGTAAGGTTGTTCCATTGATATTTCATCAGTTGGTTTCTATCCATGCAATATTAGAATTGAAATCGATTTCTCTAGTATTTTCTCTTTTTTCCCTAATAAGTTGGAATCCACCTATACTAGTGTTTTTGAAGAACTCAAAAATTTAAAACCTTGCCTAAATCCTACCTCTATTACGAGTCATTTTGAGCAAGCTATTACGAATTCGGCAAAAAATGTATTCCCTACTATAATACAAATACAACGATTTTGTTTATTTCATTTCGGACCAAATATTTATCATAAAATTGTGTCCGGAGGGCTTAAAACAAATTATGATTTAAATCCTGAGTTTGCTCTTCAAATGAAAATGATTATGGCTCTAGCATTTGTTCTGGTAAATGATATTGTTAAAGTATTTGATGCGTTAAAAGCCTTTGGCGATTTACCGTCTAGTGCAGATAATTTCGCAGCATATTTTGAGGATTTCTATGTTGAAGCACTCGATGATCGAATCTAAGAGGCCCCACACAGACGAAATTCTCGATATGCTATTCACGAATGTAATCATTTTGTTCAATCAATAGTTTATTAATTTATATTTATTTGTTATTAACAATATCAGAATAAATAATTATTTTATTTCTGCTGCAAAATATTTGAATTAGGAAATAGAAGATAAATGATGTTCAACGTTAAAGTTATAAATGATTTAAATTGAAAATCCTTATGAAATAATAAACAATAAGAATTTGTTGTAAAAAATAATGATTTATTTATAAATAAAAACAACATAACAATTAAGGTTGGACAAATAATTCTTTGAGTTATTATTAAACGCTCTATTAACAATTTTGTTTATTCAACGTAAATGTCCGCAAATTCCAAAATTTTTATTATTATTTTACAAACAAATATGTTTTTATTAATAAATAGGTACATTTGAATTTCTATCAATTTAATAAACAATTTTGTTTAACCTTTTCTTTTTTGTTAATAAAATTCCATTATATGTTACAAACAAATCAATTTGATAAAAACAAAACCAAGATATAAATATTCTAAATTATTTAATTGTGCCTAATATAGTTTAATAAAAGTTGAATTCTACTATTGATCAACATGAATTCAACTTTCTTTTATCTACGTAATCTAAAATATTTTTCGATTAACTGTTTTTCGATAAATTGCTTTGCGACGAATTGTTATTACGAGGAATTATTTTTTCGTCAAATTGTGTTACTATGAAGTGTTGTCATATGAATTGTTGTTTAATGAATTGTGGTTTCGTTGAACTGTGGGTATTTTCTTTTATTCATTCCGAATAAACAGAATATTCCAAAAATGGCATTAAACGTTCTTTTATTCATTCTATATATTCTATTCCTTCGTTTCTTTATTTGGAATATTCCGAATGTATTCTGTTTATACCACACCAAAAGGTAGAATAAAAAGAATAATCTTTGAAATTTTGTTCATTTTGATCCATATATTAATTTCTTTTTTAATTAATTATTATTGAATTGTGTAATTATGGAAACAAGTGTTAACGAAGGTAATTTTTTTTTTTTATTTATAATTATTATTTCAAAATGCTATAAATGTTAAAAAATATTTGTACGAATTTTTATGGTTATGTTTTTTCTATTTCAGTTCAAGACAGTTTTAGATGGAGCCCGCGAGACATACGTTACTTCATTCGATCGGTCTTCCAAAAAAAAAGTATGGAACGATATTGCCGGTAAGTTTTTTTTTGCAAACTTTTATAAATATATTACAATTTTTAATTTTCTTTTAATTTCATTTTTAGATACGCTATCCAGTACTAGAAATAAAAGGGTAACTGGCGATCAGTGTGATGGAAAGTGGAAGGGGTTAAAATTACGTTATAACAAAGTAAAAGACCACAATGGTACGAGTGGCAATTCTCACAAAAAATGGGAGTATTTTGAGTTGATGGACGAAGCACTGAACGATCGCTCCGAAATAAACTCTCCTGCTATCTGTTCTAGCGATGAGCCAGAGAGTAGAGTAAGTCGACCTGGACCAGCCTGCAGTGATTTTGATTTCGCCGATTATGTCGAGGAAACCGTGGTCGTGTCTCCTCCATCGTCACTTTAACGAAAAAGAAAAGCGGCAGAGGATGACAAAAATAGAAGGCATGCCGAAAAAATGGAGAGAACTGACCGATTTTTGGACCTGTGCGCTCCTGCTACCTGTTCTAGCAATGAACCAGAGATTAGAGTAAGTTCGCAAATCGTTACACCTGGACCAGCCTGCAGTGATTTTGATTTCGCCGATTATATCGAGGAAACCGTGGTCGTGTCTCCTCCATCGTCACTTTAACGAAGAAGAAAAGCGGCAGAAGATGACAAAAGTAGGAGGCATGCCGAAAAAATGGAGAGAACAGACCGATTTTTGGACCTGTTCGCAAAATTGGTAGAAAAAATATAACTCATAGTTTTGAACATGTAAGTAAGTTAAGTAGATAAGTTTTTTTAATTAATTTTTATTTTTATTTATTTTTTAATACAATGAAATTTTAATAAAGTAAATAAAAAAAATACGAAATGGATTAATTATTTAAAATTCCAAGAATCTGGTTCCTTTTAATGTTGCCGTTTCCCTCGTTATGAACCATTATGGGATCGCTACTTCCATCATCATTAGAAACGGTATTAGGTCGGGTTCAGGCCAGTAAGCCGTCGAAATCGGCCTTTTAATAACCCAAATGCCACTTCAATGATGAATCTCGCAGAAGAATGGGCCTTATTATATAACCTGTGCCTATCACGTAAATTCCCCGTGTCTTTGAAGAGAGTTAATAGATAGGGTTTTAACCCAACAAGTTAGACCGCCTGAAAAGACAAGAGTCGTGGATCGAACCCGCCTCACCCGCATAGCAATCGATGAACGCCATCTGAATGAATTTTTTTCCGATTAATGTAGGAGTTTGGATGCAATTTACGTGCTGGAATGGCGATGTGTGATCCATCAATGCAACCGATGATCCGTAATATGTTTTTTTAATTTTTTTGGTTTCATTGTTATCAGCATTATTAATTAAAAATGTACCTGGAAATGTTGTTTTGTTCCTGAAATAATCTGATGTTTCGAGAGCTCTTTGCTCAGACGGCCAAGCGATAATTTTTTTGTCATGGTTTAGGTGTAATATATTTTTGCTAATATTAAACACAACATTCCAGCAAGTATTTATCGAAATGTCAAATCTGTCTGATACGGATCTGTTAAAGTTAAATAAACGGAAACATATTGTTAAAATATTTAGACTTTAAAAATCTTAAACTATTTTATAAATAATTAAAAATTATACCTGAAACATTCGGTGTTTGCCAAATACCATATTGTGACGAGAATTTGTTTTTCTAGAGTAATACGTGGATGACCACGCGAGACATCCACGTATTTACTTTCAAGATACACGAGACTTTGATACAGCATCTCGAGCGTACTGGGCAACATTCAAAAATGTGCCTTGAACTGCTGGTCATTAAAAGCACAAATTGCATTTTCGTAATACAATACATTTTTAGGGTTGTTTTTGTTTTCATCATCGTCACTTGAATCACTATAACACAACAAATCCCAACTTAATTTGATACAGATTGAAACAGCAATTTTTTTGCTGTCCATTTTATTATTTGTATCTAAATAATAAAAAACACAAGAATCAACCAAATTTAACGAAAAAATTTAAAAAATCACACAGCTCAAATGAATTTGTTAGAATTATTGTAGTTCTATCAAAATAGTATTCCTTATATTCTTTTATATTTTTATATTATATTTCATTCGGAATATTCTATCGTCACGTGATCATTATTCTATTCCGTCTGTAGAATGAATAAAAGAAAATACCCTGTGTTTCGTAGAATTTACGGAGTACTGTTTTTTAAATATTTTTGCAGGTGTTTCCTGTGTTAACTAGTATAAAACAGGATAAATTAGTTTTTGGCAAAGTACGATGAATTATGTCGCAGCTGTACTGTGCTGCACGGAAACGTACTGATAATATAAATACTCTCTTAGTAAATGCATGTAACAATATTTTTTGGTATGAGCTGTGCTGAGACGAGCCGATAATATAAATCCACTTTAAATTGACCTTCATGCATGGTCTTATATATCAACGATTTATATTATCGGTACAAAGAATCATTTATTGTTTCGAGTTATGTATTTTGGTGTTCTTAGCATGTTTTCGTGTACGTTTGGTTTTTACAATATTCTTTTGGATGATACGATATGCGCTGTACATCACTTGGATACTGTTCAGGCCTTAAACATTCGGTCAAAAAACGAAAATCGAGTGATAATGCATAAATCAATCCAGAAAATCAGTACAAATACTCGAAGCTTTTGTCATTTTTAGAGGATAAAAAAGAGCCAAGGAGGTATGTGTGTAGACAGTTCATATAATGTTGTACTTTTGACTCAAAACTGATCTAAGTAGTTTGACGCCTAGATCTAATACATCTATAACAATAAATTTGTTTATATTTAAATTATGTTTTATTATGTTTCATTATATTTTATTCTTCTTCCAGTAGGTCCATTGAGCTTTGCGTAAAGATGATGCTAGTACAGTTTGTACTGTTTCGGGGAAACAAATTGAGAACGAGCTGTTGATTTCCGAACTGTATTTAAATGGAACGGTATTTTTAATTCGGTTCATCGATAAATAATTGAGATTAAACGAAAAAGGTTGCACTGCATTTTTTAACTTTTATAGCAATTAGTTGACTTTGATGTGAGTCGGGTGGTATCTGTTGTAAGATAAAAAATATTTATTTACAATTTGGAAAAGACTTGGAGTAATTCACCATGCCATATCGTCCAACATTCCTCATAGATGCCTCTCCTATAGTAATTGTTTTTGGTAATTTGATTGGAGAGTGAGTGGGGGAAAAAATTATGATCTATAAAAACGTGGCAACGATGTCAATCGAGAGGAGTTGCAAAAAAAAATTTTGGGAGATACAGTTTGATTGTCAAGAAGAGGTGCCATTTGTTTTGCTGTATGGCCGTAGGTAAATTATTAAATAAAAAAAAAATAAAAATATAAATAAGGTTTAGTGAAAATTAGATTAACATTTTTATCATTAAGAGTTTACCTAAAAATAAAATATTAATAAGAATTATATTATATAGTATATATACAGACATACACATTCATAAATATAAGTGAGATTTACAAGCGGTGATAACATTTTTTTTATGCTTGGTAAAACGTTCTTTTTGGCATTTATAAATACCAATCATCTATTTGAAATGAGTTTAATTCTTTGGAAGACTTAATTATGTTTAAAAAGTTTCCAAAAAATATAATTTCTGTCTTTAATTGAACTACTTTTATAATACGAAAATACTTCAGATATAATGAGATTTTAGATTGATTGCCATGGGAACTATTCCTTTTAGTAAGTCATGCATAACATGAATAGGACTAATTAAGCAAGAATTTTCTTTTAGACCGAAATCTTTTGGAACATTAAACTTGTCAGATATGTTTTTTAAATGCTGATCATTTAAAGAAATAGTTCTTAAGGGAAACTTTGCCATTTCTAGGCTTTTAAGCTGAGACTTAGCAGTCATATAACTTCTACAAAAATGTATGCAGGAAGGGCTGCAAAAGCCAAGAATCTCTTGAGCGACTAATGTATCGCCGTTAAAGCCTCGAAGTGTAAATGGGGTTCCATTTTTTTTAAGCATAAAAAATACAGTTATTGTGGGGTGCCGACCCGAAAATCATGTTTTGATAAATGAAAAGTCAAAACTATTCCATTTTTAGACTTGGGTTCGTTTACAATATAACAACGCGTTTTAGTTATCCAAACTTATTACGAAAATTCTCGAATAAAATGAGCGTTTTTCATCAAAAATCATCTTTTCAGATGAAGCTCATTTTCACCTAAACGTTTACATTAGTAAACAAAACTGTCAAATTTTAGCGGCTGAAAATCTTCATGTTATTCATGAAAAAGCAATTCAACCAAAAAAAATTACTGTTTGGGTGTGGATTATGCCTCTGGTGGCATCAATGGACCTTATTTTTTCGAAAATGATCGTGAAGATGTAGTAACAGTGAATATTGAGCCCTTTGTGCTTTTTCGTGGTCAAAATCGGATGCAATTCATTTACATGATTTTGGTTTCAACAAGATGGTGCCACATGTAACACAAATCCTAAAACACTCGAATTATTGGCAACAAAGTTCGATGATAGCATAATTTCAAGAAATCAAAAATTTTGATTTTCAACATATGGTATGTATGTGTACATTATTGAAACATTTCGCTAATATTTTTTTTTTAGTTTCTACTCCATTTGATAACCTAATTTCAATTCGAGATCCTAAACAATACTCTTTGGGCTTAACAATCTTAATTTCTTGATCCATTATCTTAAATTGTTTATACAATGAATTAGAAATTTTAAAAATATTCTGAACATTGTTTATCTCGTCTTCAATATTTTTTCGATCAATCTGTGAAATATCTAAGGATTGTCTTAGAATATGATTAAGATAAACGGTTCGCTCTGTGTATATTTCATCAAAACGTTTTAGAATGGAATTAAAGGTGGCATATTATAATAACACCTAATTTTATCTACTGTATTCGGCAGTTTATATATTTTTGCAGCGTATTTTATGGTTTGACTCATATGAACTAATGTTTGTTAACTCATTTAACCTGTCGGTGTCTATCGTATTTGTACATAAAATTTCTGACATCTCAACAACAGTAATTGGAGTAATATCATGTTTGAATTGACAATCGAAATGCTTATTTAATAAATTTCTTCGATAGATATGAAAAGAAATAAAAGTCAAACCACAGTCACTTTCATTGCAAATAAAATCAAAAATACAATTAGACTTTTTAAATTTTAGTTAATGGTCAGGGCCTAGATTCTGATCAAGTGACAAATGACAATTTTTTGTGACTTTGTACTAAAATTTTAACTGCAATAAAATGACAATGTAATTGTGAGTTCTAAAATGCGATTCTGATGAAGTGAATTTTTCAAAATGTCACAAGAAAAAAAATGACAAATTAAACAAAATTGTCATTGATTTGGTTTTCCGTGACAAAAGTCAGCTGCATTATATATGTATATATAAAAATAGATAAAATTAAAATATAAACAATTAAAATGTATAACAAGAATTATTAAAAATTAACAAAATATACTCACTCATATTTTATTTAAGAATGCAGCTGACTTTTGTCACGGAAAACCAAATCAATGACAATTTTGTACATGTACATATAAAATAAATCTTAAAATATAACTGCGGTAAACTAGAAATGCAACTGCTGTAAACTACTGTTAATGTCATAACTCATTTCATCAGAATCGCAAATTTTGCGTGACAATATTTTGTACTAATAACAAAATGTCACGAAAAATTGTCATTTCATCAGAATCTACCCCCAGGTAACAAATAGTTTCCGCTTTCTGTATATTTGCAAATTGTGGTTATCCACGAAACATTAACTTTAAAGTATTTCATATATGTATTTTACGAAAAAAGACTGACAAATTACAGAACATAAATAGGACGATGCTTAAAAAAAGATTTTCAAAATCCTGCTTTAGCAAAAATATTTTTATTAATTTCGCCGGGAGTTTAAAAATCGAGATTTTGAATTCGGGATTTGTGCTCATGCCTTCAAACACCTATTGCATATTTTGACACACATATTTTAATTAGTACTAAAAAAATGTTTGGTAAATTTTTAAATTTTATTAAAATACCTGTTGACCTTCCAAATCACGAAAGATTTAAGAGCTTCTTGATGCATTTAAATGTTGAGCTAATAATACTTATTAATGCATGTATTACAGAAGAGCAAGATTACTACAATCCAGGCTCGTAGAAGTGTCATGGCTCTATCAACTTATTTTAAATGGTCCATAATTTTTATTACTTTGCATCTCCCTTACGTTGCCGCCTGATTTTTTTTAAGATTTTTCGTTTGAATACATTTTATGTATCTTATAAGTTATGGTAAAATCTAACGCGAAATTGGTATATTGAAATGTGACAAAAGCAAAGCCTGTTTTAAGCAGGTAAATGTTATAAGAGAATATAAATAGGATCCTTACCGTTCGGACCTTTAGAAACATGTAGTTTTAATAGATCCGTAATGTAAAGTATTGTTTATATGGAATAACATTTATTGTAAAACTTAGTACTTTTCAAAGTAAATTATGACATAAAATTGTAGTTTTATTGTCACTCAAATACTGATTATAGCTTAAAGTGTTTTAATCGTAAAATTTAAGTGTAAAACTTTATTTAAAAACATGATTTGGAAAGTGGATTTTTCATTTTAATAGCGCTATAAATATAAATTTTATGTAAAGCTAGTATGTAGATAAATCATTTTGCATATATGTTTTTGTTGTTGTTGTTTTTTTAATGTCAACAAGTGTGAAAGACATGTAACAAAAATCATATCGCAACAATATTGGAGCACGGCATTATAGTTACTAAATAAACATACCTGCCAGAGTATTTTACCTATTTACACTTCTTGATACACACAATATTTGATTTGTTGCCGTAACAACACCACACTTAATAACCTTTAATTAAAATTATCGGCCGAATCCAATAAATTTAATATTATCTGAAACATTATATTTTCGTTTTACTATTCCTTTACATTTTCTAAATGCTTTTACTGATGAAATCAATAAGAAAAATTTATCGATTTGTTGTTGTAATCGTTCGTGATGCGGTGATGGTTTTTAATACGTTTACACATAAAGATTTAATACCCGGAGAATAAAATTCTAAGGAAATTTCAAACGTTAAACGTATTATTGTGTGTACTTTACTATGTTTGTCTAAGTGATTTTCAATTTAGCGTAAGAAAAATTGTGGAAACAAAATAGAATCAAAGAGGAACACAACCATGTTTATATTAAATATATATAAGTAGAGTAAAGTGTGAGAAAACTGGGGATAAAAATAAAAGTGATATACTCAGTGAGGTGGAAATTTGATATTTTGTTTGGTTCTCTTAATGTGTTTGTCTACTAAATGTCCTGTTTGAATATTAGATATATATTTAATATACATTATATTGATAGGGACTATGGTTTAGGGATACTCGTAAATGTATTTATACAGGATTTGGTTTTACAGTTAGTTTAATAGATATAAAATTGTGAGTTATAAGGACTTTTTTCGGTTGGTTAACTGCGCACAACTAACAAGTAATTGTCTAACGAATGTGAAATTTGGATGAGGAAATGCTAGATTTAATTTATGTTCTAGCATGATTTGTAATTTGTGTTGCGAGTAAGCATCAATTGTAATCGTTTGTACATAACTCGAGCAGTATTTACAAAAAGTGTGAAACACGATTATAGGATGTAATCGCATTGCCGGCATCTTAACAAGCCATGTATTAATAATAATATAATAATATTAAGTAACTTATTAATAGACAATAATCTAGAAGGATTTCAGCAAATGTTACTTATACCACAAGTACATCATGTCATTAAGATTAAAAGTGATACCTGACCGAGTGTCAAAATTGCGAGTCAAACTAAGTCAGTTTTAATTTGAAAAACACATTCTATTTGTTCTTCAACGAAGAAAAATTCATTGTAAACCAATCATAAGTACAATACAAATTATTTACATTTCAAGATTGAAAATGTTGCGGAAAAATTTTAAGTAGGAAATGAGGCCTTGACTTTTGTTTATTTTAGCGTTTTTTGATTTTTTATCACACTATAACTAGCCAGTTTCTTTTATTTAATAGTGGTATTTAAAGAAAATGTAAATTGTTTATTAGTAATAAAAAAGCCAACTTTAATACACAACAATAGTATTAAAAAAGTACTTTCAACTTTAAAGACGTTTGGAGAACGTAGTAAATTGTGTCATTCAGCCAATTTAGACGATGCCTCACTATGTCGCATCATTTCCTCGTTTCTTACTTCTTTGCCTACGAACTGATTTTGAAGTGGGGATTTTTGTGCGCATTTTTTCACCATAAAATTGTATTGCCTCACATTTGATGATACACTAATACATTGAAAAAACAATACGTATTTTATAGGTTCGTATTTTTTTGTTTTTGAATTCGCTGTTTATTCGTCATTGTAAATCAAAATTGTGTGATGCAGCATGCAGGTTTTTTGAATAATTGAATTGCGTGTATGTTTATAAAATTTTGTTGAAAATGTGTGATATTAATTCACCGTCAGAAAATTTAAATGTAAAAAAATCGTCTGACACCTGGAGTAGACAACATACGTTGTTATTAATGGAGGCGCTCCGTAAATGTTCGTGTCTGTACCATCCGCTTGACCGAAATTTTGTAAATAAAGTAAAGCGTAGTGAAAAATTAAATGACATATTAAATGAAATCAAAAATATTAAAATTGGAGTTACAATCCAGTGCATAAAAAATAAAATTCGGACGCTACAAAACCTAATATCGAGAGAGAAATCTAAAGTGATGAATTCTAAAAAAAGCGGTGCAAGTGCTGATGAGGTGTATGTGCTCAAATTATGGTGCTACAATGAATTGGCATTTTTGCTTCATTGCAACGATTCGGAACCAAGTACATCAAATATAGACCATGTATGTATTTAATTACCATAAGTTTTTCTAATTTCCAATGTTTTTAATGTGAATTATAATTTACCATATATTTTCAGATTGAAGTTGATCATATCGAACCTGCCAAAGTACTTATTCACAATCCAAAAGAAACACGAAAAGTAATTATTTACATTAAATAAAATAAATTTTGATAATTTTATATTTTTATTAAATTTTTGTGTAATTCATTATATTCCTGCCTCATTAGTGAAATATTGCTTAAAATTTGTTCTGATATTTTCGCCAGTTTTTGAATTTCTAGTGTTTAAACGTCCATCTGCCACCTGTTGAGACGTGGCAGTTTTAGTTAATTCACTTATATTTTGTTCACTGTACCACGGACTCCTTGTTATCAAGAAATTGTGCAGGACACAACAACATCTTACAATTAATTTAACTTTATTCTGATGAAGCTTGATTGGTTTTTGAAATATTTGAAATCTGTTGCTTAATATTCCAAAAGCACGTTCAATTGTTTGCCGCGCCCGACTTAGTCTGCGGTTGTATACTTTCTTGTTATCATCGTTTGTTGAAAATGGGTTAAGTGTCATCATGTTTTGTGATAATGGAAAGGCATTATCTGCAACAAACACATATAGTAATTCAATTGATTCTTCAACAAACGATTTTAGTGGCAAATATTTCTCTGGCTGTTGCAGAATATACATAAAGTTGGAGCGTTGTAAAACACCACCATCACTTATTCTCCCGTTACACCCAACGTCGATGAATATAAATTTGGTGTTGGTATCCGCAAGGCCAAGTAGTACAATACTGTGAAATCCTTTATAATTATAGAATAGTGGAGCATCTTTTGTTGATGGTCGAAATGCGATATGCTTTCCATATAAATCACCCAAGCAGTGTGAAAATTGGTATTTTTCGTTGTAATGGTGAGCTATTGTTAACCATTCCTCTTCAGTCGTCGGGAACTGAAAATAAAATAAAATTGTTTAGTTTAACTATTATAAACTTTCATTGAATCTTAAATATTAATGATTTTAATTTATATTTTCAGAAAAACAAAACAAAAATGCAAGAAGAACTGAGATTCGCTACTTTGAATATGATGAAACAATCCAAGGATTTATTGCAACAGCGGCGAAAACAAAAATTAAGCAAAGAAGAAGATTTCTGTCGGTATCTGTGCAACGAGTTGAAGCGCATAAAATTTGAAAATAATTTCCAGGAATTAAAAGCAAACATTCTTAAATTGGTGTCTTCAAAAATTATATTATTGAAGAAGATAATATTTTACACCTAAATCAAGAATCTACCCAAATTTCAAGAAATCCTGTAGAAGATAATGAAGAAATTAATTATGAATAACGCAGTAAAAGTTCAAGTTCATCTGTTAATTCAATTTCTCCATTTCCAACATACGATTCCTATGACAATTCACAAAACTCAGTAGTATTTGCATCACCAATTATATCACCACTTCCACAATTACCAATAAATAAAAATGTTACCGAACAATCGGCCCAAATTATTATACCATCCTTAAAATGTGTCCCATCCTCAACATTTAAACCACCCTCAACATTTATTCCATACTCATCATCAATAAATCAAAATCAAACATCCGTTAGAAAAAAATATCAAAATATACAAATTTTAGATAATCGAGTTATAAAACAGGCTAATAACGAAAAATTCTCAACAGCAGACCTTTTAAACAAGGCAATGGAAGGTATATTGTCTAAAGAAAATATTGTAAGCGAGTATGAATAATGTTAATGCTTCTAAATAAATTTAAATTTAGTATAACAAAATATTTAATGTTTAATTTATCTTTAAAAATTCATGATTCAAATGTTTGAATATGGCCTCACATACTTCAATGATTGTTCCAGATAGGTAAGATGTTGATAACTTAGAGTTATAATCTAACTCAATATAATTTTCACCAGTTGCCAAAAATCTGAGCGTAATTGCTAGTTTTTCCTCTGAAGTTATCGCATTTCTCATCACTGTATCCTGTTTTACGATATCCGGTTTGATTAACGACAATATAAAATTAAAAGATTCTTCATCTATTCTAATAAAATTCTTAAAATCGGCCTTATTTAGTTCTAGTTCAACCATCAAACTTTGGGTGTTGCCTATTGGATTTCGCGATTTTCGATATGGCTTAACCCAAAGACGTTTTGTTTTGGTTTCCTCTTCTTCTATATCGATTGCATCAGCTAGCAATAAGCAACCAGCAGCCGTTAATTCCAATGGCACGATTAGAGCATCATCATCATCATCGTCTCTCAAAAATGTTTCATCATCAGACAGGAATAACATCGTCATGTGAAAGGGTTTTAGGAGAGGTATCAGTACTTGAAGTTTCTAAATCATCCATTTTTGTCTTATCAAAATCCGCACAAATTATATATTTACATAAAAAGCTAAAATAATTCCTTACTTATTTTTTATTTTTTTATTTATCGAACAATTATTATTATTATTTGGAAAGCACAACAAAACAATTTATTAATATTATTTGTTTTAGCAACCGTCGTTGACAAGCATCACAACAATAATGAAAATAATTCTACACATTCATACAATGGTTCGACATTTTACGTGTGAACGAAATAGTGTAGAATGATGTGATGTAGTGATGGATGCTTCTAAATACCCTCATTAGGATTAAAAGTGTAGTGTAGTCATTATGTACATTTTTTTTAATGAAGAAAAATTTATTGTAAACGCAGCGACATATCCAAACATTTGTCATTTAAGGCACAAAAATACATAGCGCTGATTGTTTAATTTTAATTACTTTATGTGACAAAATAATCGTATGTCCTGTGTAGGTACATGTAAAATGTTGGTGTAGGAACTTATTTATGTTTTACATTTTATAAATTTGACCGGTTTTCTTTAAGATGAGCATAATTTAAAAAAAAAGAAAAGAGTAAATAAATGTGTCATTATTATATTTATTATAGAAAATATATTGGAATTTGGAAAAAATACGAATTTTGAAAGGGAAACCGGAAACCTAGAAATTGGTAGGTATAGGATGAGTTAAAAATAGTTCGGTGAACTACTTAGACCAGTGATTCTCAACCTTTTTTTGTTGCGGCAAACTTTTAACGATTTCAAAATTTGGATGGATGGATTTTTATGGATTTAAATATCTTTTCCCGTTAAAAGGATCTTTCTTTTTAAATCATATTTTTTAATAATATTAACATAATTATATATCTAAAATTTGGCGGCACACTTTTAGAATTTCGCGGCATACAAAAGTGCCGCGGCACAGTGGTTGAGAATCACTGACTTAAACTATTAGGTCCCAATCTAGAAAACATAATATAGTTGAACAGTTCATTCGACCTGAATTAGGGTTGAGAATTGTGTTAAGGTAAATCATTAAATAATAAAGTTTTATGATCATAAGTGCTTCAATAGCAAATAACACACTGAAAAAAAATTGTGCATTTTATTTACGAATGACATTCGTTCTATTCGTACTATTAACGTAAAAAATATAAAATTTACAAAAGATTCATAAAAAGGTGTGCTTTAATATTACGAATCATAAACTTTTAAATTGTATTGTATATTTAACACATTGACATGTTGTTGCATATTGGTGCAACTTGCATGCTTTTATTAAAAACTTAAATTTATGAAAAATTCATAATATTTATGAATATATTGTTAAGATTATGTAGGAAAATGTACGTAATCTTAAGGCGGATTCAGTGTTGCGTTCCTTCCTTCCTTCATTCCTTCAGTCATTCTGATTTTTTTTTTGACGATTCATGGTTGCGAAAAAAAAATGCAGAACGATTTTGCTTCCATCTATAGGTAAAAAATGTAACTAATTGACAGTTTTCGTAATGATTGACATTTTTTCTTGCGTTTTTAAAGTTATGAAATTATTGATTGTTGTAAACAAAAAATTAAAACAAGATAAATTAATTGTTAATAAACATTAAATATTTTTGATTTGTGAAAATATGGATGAAGAAGATTTAGTATTACTTTCGTCAGATATGATGAACGCAAGCGCCATAATTATACCCCACATATTAAAAAAGAAAATCTCGCGCAAAAAGACGCTGTAATGTCCGAGAAATACTAACTGAAAGAAGCAGAATCGGGCATTACACGAATTTAATAGCGGAAATGAGGTTACACGATGTGGAGGGGTTCAAAAATTTTCACCGCATGACGCCCCATTTGTTTGATGCTCTTTTGCATATGGTTGGACCGGCTATACAAAAGTATGAGGAGTTTACTACGACCCCAATCACTTCAGGTGAAAATCTATTATGAACCTTACGGTAAGTAGCCAGAAATGTTTACATATTTGGAAAAAATACAATGACTTCTCTTATTTATGTTGCAGTTATTTGGTAAGCGGCGACAGCATTGTATCCATCGGCCCATACGGTTATCGGATAGGTTAATCAACCACATCAGGCATCATCAGGGAAACGACAGCTGCTATTTGGGAAAAATTAAAACCCCTTGTTTTTCCAAATTTCTCCGCTGCGACATGGCAAAATATTGCAGCCGAATTTAATTCAACTTGGAATTTTCCGAACTGTTTAGGTGCAATTGACGGTAAACAGTCGTTGTTCAAGTAAATTAAACTAGTTGACACAGATGTTATACACACTTATGGACAAAAAAAAACGCATAATCTGTATTTTTGAAATTACGAGTAGCTTAATAATTGTTTTTATAATTATCATGATAAAATCTATATAGTATCTAGTTCTCACTGTAATACACATGCATTAAAAAAAATACTACCGTTTGTTTTGTTGAATTCGAGTTTAGCAGAAATTTGAGCACTTTGGCTGTCCAGTCGAAAAGTTTATTTGCAATGAATTGTTATTTAAATTATACAATTAAGTGTAAAAGTAAGGTTTTTCATTAAAAACAAATAAAAATGAATAACTTGTCCGCCGGAAGAAATCATTTGAGGGTTGAGGATAGCGTGAGGGCCGTTACATTAGTTGAAGAAGGAAGAACTCAGTCTTACGTTGCACAACTGTTAAGAGTGGACCAATCCACAATATCAAGAGTGATTAAACGATTCCAGGAGAATGGACAGTATCATCGTCGTGCTGGTAGTGGGAGAAATCGATGTACAACTCTCGTTACTAATTTTTAGGATTAATCAATAATTTAAAAGATAACTTTTAGTACTCATTCAAATGATTTTGAAATACGAGTCAAATTTAGCTGATTTTCTTTACTTTAACGGTTTCGTTAAATTTGTCCAATAATTCACAAAATATTGAAGTAAATTAAGCTTAGAACTAATAAAAATATTTGTTTTCGATTAAATTTTATTTAATAATAGATATTTCGTTGAGAATTCCCCTTATAAATCAAGCAAAAAGAATTATGCGATTTTTTTGTCCATAAGTTATTTATGTAATTTTATTTTTTTTTGTTTTCAGGCATTTGCCAATTCAAATAGTGCATGTTATAATTATAAACATTCGCACAGTATAGTGTTGATGGCAGTGTGTGATGCACAATACAAATTTATATTTGTGGATATTGGAGCATCTGGCCGGAACAACGACAGTGGGATATTTCGTAGGAGTGAATTTGGAAAGCGCATAATAAATAAATGCGATTCATTACAAATTCCAAATGATGTAATATTGCCGGGCAGCACAATAATGGCACCACATTGCCTTGTTGGTGATGAAGCATTCCTCTTGCTAACAAATATTATGCGCCCATATCCCCTTTGAAATAAATTATCCCGGAAGAAGAACAATTGTTTTGTTACACGATAAAAACGTGTTCAATTACTGACTATCCAGAGCCAGAAGAGTCGTCGAAAACGCTTTCGATACTCTGAGCTCAAAATGGCGAATTTTCCGGAAACCAATTATTGCAAGCAGACCTACTGTGGTCAACATAATAAAATCAACAGTGTGCTTGCATAATTGGTTAAGAATAAAGTCCAGTGATTCTTACCAGTATTTCGGTAATGATTCTGTGAATCATTACACACAGAATGGCGATTTAGTGTTGGGGGAATGGAAAGGGGATGCAAGTATTGATGGATTGCGGAATATCGGACGGATGGGGTCTAATAATCCATCTGGCGATGCGGTTCTGATTAGAAATAAATTTGCCAGTTATTTCACGAATGACAATGTCTTACCATGGCAAAACTCACAAATGTTCAGCGAATGTTAAAATAAATGAAACTTTTTAATTGATTACATTTAAAAATTCGTCTTTTATTTAAAATGAGAAATTTATCCCTATTGTGTTTTATCGACATAAAATTTTATGGTATTCATTATACCAATTTTCGCTTCGAGTGTAAATTTACTTCCAACATTTTTGAATTCTTCACCAGCTGATATAAAAAACTGGTCAATATTTTGGCATTTGCACGGTGATTGTGGTGTCCTTTGAGAAATGAGCTGGTTATGGCCTTTCATTGTATCCAGCAGATCAACCAACACCGGATCTGACTGGGTAGTTCTTTTTCTTTTCGCACCCGGCCCAGTGGATTTGGACGTAGAAGGTGTGGTAAATGTAATTTCCTCAAAATCGCTCACGTCCAGGCTCTCTACCGTTGCGTTTAATTCTTGCTGGAACGGACTGTTGCTTAAATTTGTGTCTGGTTCGAACGTACAATTCGGTTCGAAGTTTAACACTGTTGTGCTAAAAGTAATAAATATCATTTCAAACATCTATAAATATATACATGTAAAGACTCGTTACCTGGTATCTTGAAAGTATTTTCGAAAAAAATCCATCTCCTTAACAAGGAATGAATTTTTTTTTATTAATAATTTTGGGAGCGTCTCCACTGCGTCCTTCCTGTATTGCTGAACTAAAACGTTTTCTCATATTTCGCCATTTCGCTTGAACCTCCTTACCTGAAAAAAAAAACAGAATTCGGGTCATCAGATCTCTGATATTTGATATTAAATATAATATACTAAGAAATATACATAATACATTAGATACTAAATACTTACTCGGTAAGTCCAATTGCTGGGCCAAATTGTCCCACGCCATTTTTTAGCGGAATTATTTTTATACATTTTGTGGCTCAGATCGTACAAAATTGGTTGAGCCTTAACCAATTCAATTAATCGACTCTCAAAATAAAATTCTATAATAAAAAGGAAATATGTACATAATTTTTAAATACACAATTCTCCAACCAACTTTGAAATAAATTATAGATCGTGTTTCTTTAAACATTTTCCATGAGATGTCTCGTCGTTACGGTGTCTATAAGTTTTGTTTACATTTTTTTTATATGGAGTTTGGTCCAAAACAGCTCTAAAAAAATTTAAAAAATGAAGGAAATCGACCTCGACGCGAAGAAAAATTAAATGATATTAGTTAACAAAAGAACCATTTGTATATTTTTACCAAAAAATAGATAGATCGCCATTATATTTGCTAGAAAAACGAAATACAAAAATCAACAATTATTTTGACTCCGTAACGACGATCTAAACAGAACATAAAATTCCACTTACCCATATTTTACGATATTAAAATAAAATTCAAACAGAATAAATAAAATAATTAAATTTAGAATTAAATTCTAACAGAAATTTATTTATTTAATTTTAATATTTATTTCTTTAAAATTATCATTGTATTCAGCAATTCACCAAATTTCCAAAAAACAAAAAACAATAATAAACAATATGGTTGTTTGACATTAGATTTGAGCGTGGGTTTTCTTTTCGTCTCTTTCATTTAAATATCATGCTATCTCTTTTTCGCCATGTTCGTTCCGTACAAAAGTTAAAGTTAAACCAAGTTGGTGAAAAAAATTCACAAGAAAAAAAACGTAATTTTTAACCAATCAAATTAATTTAAAACAATTTCAGAATGACGGAAGGAACGAAGGAACGCAACACTGAATCCGCCTTTATTCTTCTTTACATTATTATTAGGTACATATATATTTAATACACAAGCATAATTTTTTTAACCCTTAGCACCCAGAAACTACTAAATCGATTTTTATGATCGAGGTCTCTATTAAAAGAACTTTAGATGAAAATTGTAAATTGCTACAGAAACGCCAATTATTTCGGTCTAAAAAGACTAAAGTATTGAAATACTGTCAAAAATGATCAAAAATTTGATTAGCAATAAAACAAGAAGTGTACGTCCGTCTGTCTGGATGTCTGTGTCCATGGTATCTGGAGAACGGCTTGTTTAATTTAGAATTTTTGTTTGTCAATCTTCTTTGATGGTAATGGCTGTGATTTGAAAAGCGCTTGGAAGATGTGCTTCAAGAGGGTCGGGTACCTGCCATACGAATTGACCCAAAATACCTGGATATAGAAATATTTACCATTTTTTATATATGCTGGTTTCAATATTGAGTTGGGTATTGAGTTTGGGGTTGAGTTGAAGGTAAAGTTAGGGGTTAATTTGCGGGTTGAGTTCAAGTTGAGTTGGAGTTAAGCTGGGGTTGGGTTAAGATATAGTGAGCAGTTGACCAATTTTTTATATATGCTGGTTTGAGGATTGAGTTGTCAACAAGATTAGTAAATTAAAACTTTAATTATAATATTAATTGTTGATGTCCTGATTTAGATTTAAAGAATCCTGAGTTCTGGCATTGGTTTGCGAAACGAGCATCTAATCATGTAGTTAAAATGGCTATCTTGTACTAACCTGCTTATCATTTATTGTTTATCATTTATTGTACTAATAATTTGCTATATATTAATCGCTTAGGAGTCCCAACTTATAATTATATTCTATTCATCGGTTTTGGTATGTGTAAATGAGTGTATACGATGTGTGATCGTGAATACTGAACATCCTGTTATAATAATTATTCATTTAAGTAATAAAATTTGATATTATGGTGTTTTATTAATTAAATTTAGTTTTCAGAGTCGCCTGGAAATTTTTATATTAATTTTATTTGTTGATTCTTCATATACTTATAGTACCTAATTTAATTATTGATAAGTCTAGGTGTTGTGGTGCTGTAACATTATCATTTAAATCATTTTATATAAATTTTATAAAATAATTGGATCTATAATTATGTATTTTCTTTTTCTGGTTCGGTAGGAAATAGATGATTGGTTTTAAGTTAAATTTTATGTTTAAATGGTTTTTAATGTTTATGTTAATCCTTGTTGCAGTACGTAATAATTAATTAATTAAATATAAAATGACTATGAATAAGGAAATAAGTGTTGTTATTTTATATTTTTCTTAAATATTTTAGCAGGTAAATGAATGATAAGCGGACAGGGGTGAAATTACAACATTATTAATAATTTTTTTAAGTCCTGTTATAAATTTAGGGAGTCCTGAGTATCCGACCCTGGATTCCAGAGACATGATCATCTAATAATGTAGTTAGATTGTGCTGTCTTGTGCTAATCTTTTTATTGTGTTGTGTTTTGTTCATTAATGTATATTAATTAATTTAGTTTAAAGAATATTTAAAGGGATCTCTTCCTTAATATGTTAATAAATAATCCAATTTTCAGAATATAACATAGTTCCAGAATTAATTATTATTATAGGGATTAAATTAAATTAATCCTAAGTTTCAGAATTAAATTTTAGCTTGAATCAACGCTCCAGGATCAAGAAGTAGTAAATTAGCTGTAGTTTAGAAATTGTGTTGTTCTGTGCTAACTATTTTACTATATAATTACTAACAATTTACTAACTATCGACTATACCTAGGTGTCTGTAACCGGGCCGATTCTGTCACTTCTAACTATCCTATCCTATCCTTCGGTTTTGTTATGTGTGAAAGAGTGCACGGTGGGACCCGGCCAGGGGTGGACATGATGCTGTCACATTTATGTGATATCGCGAGTGGTTGTGCTCTCCTTGTTGTAATGGTGCTTAGGTATCTTCAGTAAGGAAAGCATTCACTGTGTTATAAAGTTGGTGTGACAGTTTAATGACCACATCACTAACACGGGATTTCTTGCTTCATAAGCTTGGCCGTGCATTCATATCAATCAATCAATCAATCAATGCTGGTTTGAGGATTGAGTTGAAAGAGAGTTTGCGTTTCGGTTGAGGGTTGAGTTGGGGACCGTTTGTGGGTTGAATTGGGGTTGAGATGATGTTGGACCAGTGTATAGTGAGCAGTTCATCAATCTATAAAATAAATTGAGTTTTTGTATGTCTGTACATGACATGTGTATGATATTTAAACAAATCCACAGAAATTAACCAATTTGAACCAAACCTTACACAAATATTGTGTAAGACTTTATAAAGGTAACTGTTAATATCTCAAACCTCAAATTGAACCTTTTATGTTTCAAACTAAACCTTTAGCACATTAAATGAATGACTTATCTATTCTTAACTGATTTTAGTGAAATTTGACTTCCGCGATGGAAATGAGATTCGAAAATGAGTTTTGGATGAAATTCTGGACTACAGCCAAGTATGATGGAACTTGCCTATTTCTAAAACAATTATGATGAAATTCGGCTTGTGAAATATGGCCAAGTATTATTGAACTTGCCGTTTCCGAAATTTGACATGTGTGTTGGAAATGGGATTCTACTCTTCCATTCAATTGAATTTGCCTATTTCTCAACCAATTATGACGAAATTCGGCTTGTGCATTGGAAATGGGATTGTAAAATAATTTTTGGGTAAAGTTCTGAAATATGGCCAAGTATGATGTAACTAGCCTATTTCTCAACCAATTATTATGAAATTCGGCCGGTTTGAATTGACCCCTAACTTTGGTTTCGTACTGAAAAGTTTTGACTACTCATCAGGTAGCTTTTTGATTTAGTGAATTTAATTCGCTAGATCGTTATGTTCGTACTTGATACTCTTGGTGTTAAGTATGAATTGTATTTTTGTTATTTGGTAGTAGCTACCTGATGAGTAGACCAAAGTTTTCAGTACGAAACCAAACTACCAACACAATGGACTCAAGGAAAGTTCTTATTTTTGTTCAGGGTTGTTACACTTTGTGTAACTCTTGGGGGTAAAGTATGGGGGGGTTTGATATTTCTACTTTTTTGGATGGATATATTACAAATGATTGGCCTCTTCATTTTGCTTATGATTAATCAATCGAAGATCTTGTGGATGGCATTTATTACTAATATATTCGTGTCTATAAAAAGCCGAAAACAATCATTTGATATTTAAAACAGACATCCTTCTCTTAACTTGTAATTTCAATTTTAATAAAATAATAAATTTATATGTATTGCAATCAGGTAAATATGGTGTTTTATTAGCTTAATTCATGTAATCGGTAATTGGAGTAATCGGTATAACAGGATTTTGCCAATTTTAAAATATTCAATTTTAAACTAATATTTTTGTTTGTAAAGCTAAAAATAATTTTTTGTATGGAAATAACTTAATAAATCAAGAAATAATAGCTGAAATGAACATGAAAAATAGGTTTCTTATAAACACAATTTGTGAGAATCAAAATGTCCTGTTAAAGCAGAATGAAAAACTCTCTGCTACAACAATCATCAAGCATAAGATAAATACTAAAGATGAGAATCCTGTATACACAAAGATATACAGATATCCTCACCACTTTCAAAAAGACGTAAAAGATTCATAAAAGAGTTGCTAGACAGTCAAATTGTTTGAAATTCTAGCAGCCCTTACTCTTCTCCTATTTGGGTAGTTCTGAAGAAACCAGACGCTTCAGGACAGCGATTTTTGTCGCAAAATGAGGATTGAGTTGAGAATTATCGGAAGACAATAGTATTGGTAAATTGTATTGGTGTCCAAAGAGTAGAAAAAAACAGCGAATAAACATTTGAATAATAAAAAAAAAACAATTTATGTAGTGTCATCTCATAGCCGATTTAGACGTACCAACATTTTTTCCCCAACAAAAAATGAAGATATTAATATATTACGATTTTCAATTGTTAGAGAAACAATAAAATACAACAATAATCCAACAAAATTTTGTTGGGTTTTTTTTCTGTTTTTTTTTCCAACAAATGTTACTATAAAAATAAATTTCACTATAAAATATACTCGACCCGAGTATATTTTTTGATATTTTCTAGTAACAAACAAGCACAATCACAAGAATAGTATGTCATGATTACCAATACAATGACCAGGACGTCGATTTTGGTCGCAAAACGAGGATTGAGGATTGAGAATTTTGTATATGTACACGGCGTATAATATTCATTTTGCTATTGTGTGCCGTCAAATATTTTTATTGTATTAGTGTGTTTTCTCATGATGGTAAGTATCAAAAATAAGCTAAGCGGGTGAAATCGGTTCAACTTTTTTGTTGCTTCCGCTCGCCTTGAGTTATTTTTCCCTACCTTTTAGCATGAGGAATTCATGTTTTTCTATCTATTGTTGTTGTAAACGAGACATTCATTTTACTTCGTTACCAAAAATCCAAAACAATATACGCAATCAATTGCTCGTGGTGATCTTCAATATAAAAAACAAAAAGCAGCATAAATAAATGGTTTTTAATTTTTACATTGTTCGTCGACCGCATTCATAATATTTTTAACTTTTTTTTTTTTTTTTTTTTTGAGTTATGTGAGAATAAACATTTGAAAAATCAAAAAAAACAATTGAATTCACTCAGTGTTATCTCATGCGCACGAAAGGAATGTTGTACATATTTTTATTTCCAGTAATTTTCTGCAAAATTTAAAACTAATAAAATTGTTAATTAAATAATGATTTAAAGATAAATAAATATTAACTAAAAATGGAAAATAAGTCAGATAAATATTGATAAACTATAATTTTATTAATAATTTAAAATGATGAAAAATCACACGACGTACATCCACCCTTTCCTGTGCTTGAATTAACACTAAGCCAAAATAACTAATTTACTTCTTATTTTTTCCACATTATATTTTATATCCCTCTTTTTCGTGTCATTTTATCTCTCTTATTTGCATCATGTTAAACAAAAAACTTAAAAAAACGCCCATTAGACACTGTCAAATGTACGTATTTTTTAGTTTTTTGTTTAATATAACATGGCATAAGGTTTCTTTGTTTAACATCGGATAAGAGGGATAATGTGAAAAATATAAGAAGTAAATTAGTGATTTTAACTTTTAGTGTTGATCCAAGCACAGGAAAGGGAGTATGTACGTCGTGTAATTTTTCTAACTTAAAATTATTAATAAAATTATAGTTTATAAATATTTTTGTGACTTATTTGCCTTTTTTAATTAATATTTATTTATCTTTAAATCGTTATTCAAGTAACAATTTTATTAGTTTTAAATTTTGCAGAAAATTACTGGTAATAAAAATATGTACAACCTTTCGTACGCATGAGATGACACTGAATTGTTTTTTTTTTATATCTCAAATGTTTATTCTGAGTTTTTCTCTATTCTTTGGACACCAATACAACTTACCAATACTATTGCCTTCCGGTAATTCTCAACTCAATCCTCAAATTGCGACCAAAATCGCTACCCAGATGTCAAATGTTTATAGGAGAAAATTTTTATTTATTTTTATTTATTTATTTATTTATTTATTTACAACAAATTTATAAAGGTTGAACTTACACAATATACTTTGAGCTAAAGCTCATTCATAGCAGATTATGCAAGATGAGGTGTGAATTAACATAAACATGAAATCTTTGAATTAGAAGTTCTTTGTCTCTTAAAGGGGTATATTTGCCGCTTGGAACATAAGATTTTGGATTTTTGCAGATAATAGATGAATGTATGGCATTATTTACACAAAACGCTTCGTTTCACGAATTTTGAATCGCTTCAAACGGTATGACAGGACCCCCGAGCCACCGTTGGTAAATGTTCGTGCACAGTAAATGAATCCCCCCCTCATTCCGCTTAGATTGAAGTCTCAGATAAGTGATGGAATTACGAGTATAGTTGGGCCATTTTGACGTTATAACAATTATAACCTAATTTCAATTATAACATACTTAATAATAAAAATAAGAAAATTAAAAAAAATAAATATTTTAAGAAAAAATAAAAATGTGACTATCTGACTTGAAAGTCAAAGCCTATTAAATAAACAAAATAAAAAAAGGAATGTCGAATTGTAAGCATTTATGTTTTGAATTTGTTTTAGTTATATTTATATTTTTCAGTTTAGTTAAAAAAATAATTATACTAAAAAATGAGATAGTATCTTCGTCGGCTTTTAGTTTGGCTCGAATTGGTAATTAAACATAATAAATTTTTGGTTATGTTATTTTGTTTTGATTAAAAAATTGTATTTTTTGCAGATACTGAATGCAATTACAACGAGGAATACATATTTTCGGACCCTGATTGGCAAACCGTACAGGCCGAAGATGCTGTAAGCCCGACTGAATATGGTAAACATGAGCTACAATTATAGTGCTTAAATTAAAACAGTTAATTTCCCTGGTTTAACAATTTTATTTCCAGAGTCTCAAATGTTCTTTCCAGAAGAGGAAAGGGAGCGGGACCTGCCGGTAGGTATGCACATTCTGTTTAATTGACTGTGTTATAGTGTATTTTTATTATGATTTAATTTTAGAGGATCTGATTGAAGCGGTCAGGCAACATCCCTGTATATGGAATCTCAAAGATGTTCAATATAAAAATAAAATTATAAGGCAAAGGATATGGAAGGAAATTGCTGTTTCAATCGGTATGTTATATCGCCTTTTACAATAAAATATTAAGTTAAAAACATTTAACCATTTCATTTAAATATGACAATAAATGATGTGGCCGTCAATGACAATCAATGATGTGTCAGGTCGAAAAAATCAGAGCACAGGGGAACAGGAAAAGCAAATAAATCTTACAAGTTTCCTAAAGCTTTATCGTTTTTAAACGATACCATCGAGCCTAAACCGTAAGTAAAATAATCTATTCGATTTTTATTTTAAAAAATAAAATAAATTTTATATTAGTTAAACACGTATATATATTTAGAAACAAATATATAATAAGTTTAAAATAAATTAAAATGTCTTTCTTTTCGTAATAATTTTTTAAATGAAATTTAGGAGACCGGTTTCGGATTACATCCATCATCAGTCCAATTTTTTTTTTTTTTTGTTATTTTTTTTTTTAACTACATGTAAGTAAGTAGTTAAAAAAAATTGGACTGACGATGGATGTAATCCGAAACCGGTCTCCTAAATTTCATTAAAAAAATTATTACGAAAAGAAAGACATTTTAATTTATTTTAAACTTATTATATATTTGTTTCTAAATATATATACTTGTTTAACTAATATAAAATTTATTTTATTTTTTAAAATAAAAATCGAATATCCACGTAATAAAAGTTACGGCAAAACGAAAGAAGAAAAAATGGCTAATCTCCATTTTTACTGCAATTTTACTGCAAAAATAATCTAGTTTAAATGTTTCAATGAAAAATAATTTTCCTGAATTTTTTCTTTATTTCAGAACAACTTCCTGATCGAATATGGGTTCGAACGAAAGCTTCGGAGGCATCCCTATACCACCCCGAAAAAGTAAGCAAATAGAGGCTAAAAATTGATTTTATTCAAATCGAAGGTGTTAAAAAAAAACCAGCACAACTCGAAAAATGAATTTTTTTATTTTCAATTACCTATCTCCTATCTGTAACCCATTTTCCCGCCCACAAAAAAGCAGAATGAATTTTCCCCGATTTGATTAGTAAATCAAATTGCAGAAAATTCATTGGGTTTTTTAGTTGGCGGAATAGTGGATGACGTGTACGTAATTGCAAATGAACATTGTTATTTTTTGAGTTGTGCCGGTTTTCTTTAAAATTTAATGTTTACCTTATAAATCTATATTTTTAGGAAAAACGACATCGGACCACAATATGGCTCAGGAGCATTTAAATATTAAAAAGCAAGCGCTCTAAGTGCTGGTCAACAAAAATGCGCAGCCAACACCAGCCCCAGCCTCAAAAACATCGCAAGATGTTTTTGTGGGTTATGTGGCTTTGCAGCTTAAATCCCTGACCGAAGCAAACCAAAATGAGGCGGAATTTCGGATTGCTGAGATATTTTATAAATTAAAACAAAAACAAATATTGAATTCAAATAAAACATAAAAATTTAAAATTTTATTTGTTAATTTATCTTTTGCAACGAGGAAAAGCACATGAAGCAACTAAAAGAAACTTAATGTTTGCTTCCATTAGGCATAAAAACCTCTTTTAAAAAAAATTGAATAATACTTTCAAAAATTGTCTTGCTTTCAGGAACGATGAAACAAAGTTATCACCTAAAAAGAAATAAAATAACCAAAATATGAATCACTAACTACAAAAAATTAATTTTATAGAAAAATACTTATCTTTTAATTAGGCACGAACCACCAAAAGTTCCTCGTTTCGAAATTTTCTATATTAAAAAAAAATAAAAAATTATAAATATGTTTGAATTTAGATTAATAATTATTTACAAACTAAATTTTATCCATTTGCCAAGGAACAGCGCCTTCGTTATTGAAGTAATCGGCAAATTTCTCCCTTACTTCTTTGGCCTCCTTAGTGGAATTATAAAATCTTGTTTTGATACCTCTCATGTTGTCCGTTACGTGTTTACCATCTATAGCGCCAATGCAGTTTGGAAAATTCCACCGTTCCCCGAAACCATTTGCTACGTCTAGAAAACCTGTAGCACTTATTTTCTTAAAAACCTTTGTTTTAAGAGCGTCGATAAATCGCGAATGATGTTTTCTTTATTATAAAACGCACACTTGCTGGCGAGCATTTATACGCGGTAGAAAGGCTTTTCTCGGAATCACAGGAATCACATTAGTTTATTAAATAACATACAAATAAACAAATCTTTATTATTACCTGAGCGTGATAGCCAATCTTACATTGGGTTGTATGGTTTGACGAAGAAATTCTTGCTTTTTTATCGCCGGTCCAATCAGAAATAAAAGCACGTCGAATTGAGAAGATGACATTCTCATATAATTAAAAAATAACTCTGGATCTGAAATCTTCAGAGGCAAAAATATATTTTGGAAAGCCCCAGTTTCATTTCGCTCTCTGTAATATGGGCGATTCCAATATTTTCGCTTTCTTTTTGTAACTTTGCGATAATTTAAATTATCAATGTTGTCGTCTTCAAATATGATGTTTCCCAAAATAACATGTTCATCACACTCACTTTCACTAAATATTATATTTAGAAGCTGATTCTGATTTAAATTATCCATTTTTTTTTAAATTTATTTAAATACCGCCAAAAAATTATGGCAAGACGAACATTTTTCTTTTTTTTCTTTTTATCGCATAAACATTTTTTATAGTGCGTGTAGCTCTAAGCGTGAACAAAAAAAAACGTTATGAAAAATCACACGACGTACAGCTTCCCTTTCTTGCTCTTGGATTAACACTAGTAATAAGTCAAACAAAATCACTAATTTACTTGTTATATTTTTCACATTATCCCTCTTATTCGTGGAGAGGAAACTGTAATATAATATTTATAATTTTATTTAAATTTTTTTAAAACAACTTGCGATTTGTTGGATTTCGATGTACATATATCATTCATGAGGTTGATTTGACACAATTGAATCAAACTCGAAAGATGAAAAGAGTGAATTGCTTGTTGCTTTTCGTTAGTAAGTTACTACATATTTTATAATACAGGCAGCCACACACGATTAACATTCTATATTACATCAGATATTCGTACCTTCCATAATTTAAGATTCCCATTACCCAGATTCCCATATATTTTGGTACAGCGAAATTCAAATAAAATCATTAAAAACAAATTATTTTTATAACATATCTGTCGGAAGTCAATTAATACTAAACCTGCCATCATACCAAATCCATTATAAATATGCTGTTATACATTGTATCTCGGTAAGTAGTTAATTGATTCATGCTTTCACATCACAAATAATTGATTAGCTTTAATTCGTTTCATATCTAACCCCGAGATCGTATATTTCCAGTACGAGTAATTCATCATTCGTATAACGTACACACAAGCGGAACTTTATTTTTTTCTTTACAAATAAATTAAGTTTTAAAAGCACACTGCATAAGAAATATTGTAAATAACTGTGTGTGCTTTACAACTTTTTTGAATCATCTTATGTTCATACCATATGTATGTATATAAATAATTTTTGACCATTTTCTAGAAATTTGTTTACCTTAATTTAAAATCATGTTGCTAAGGAAATGGGATGCGTGAACGACGTACCGCACTTAGACGGTGCTAGTTTATATTTCAAAGGTTTTAATTTACTTCATAATAAAAGCCCTAAAGTTTCATGAGCATTACTTTAAAGTACATATTTCAAAATGACCATTCTCATTTTGTAGTGTATTTATATTATGTATACACAATTACTGCTATATTATATAAAACAAAATTATTTGTTTTTGTTATTTTAAGCAAAGCACAGCATGAACTAAAAAATATAAGAGGATGGCAATAAATTCTTAAGGAAATGATATCGATTTCTCAAATCAACACATTTACTCTCACAATTGCGAGTATACCATTCGCAGCGAAAAATCTATATAGTATATGAGATAGTATTATAAGGTGTGGGTGATTGGGATGAATGGAAAATTTGTATGTCTGATTTTTCAAAAGGAAAATTCGTCATACAAAAAAGAAATATTTTTACAGCTTTTTTATTACACGGATTGTTTCAATTTTTCTTATGGTTATGAGCGTATCCCGATTTATTTCCATTCCATATCATACATATACGAGTAATAATTTTGGTTCGTCTGTTATGCGACAGTGCGAGGGAGGGGAGGAGACCCTTAAGTGAAATATTAAATTTATTGTATCAATCTTTGTGTCAATATGAATAATATTGTTGTTTTATTTCAGTACATAATAACGCAAGTGTTCTTCGCCTTTCATATTACATATAAATAAGGATGACAACTTTATTTTTAAATTGGGCTTTAATGTATAACTCAAAAGAATCTGTAATAGATGAGATAGGAACATAACATGATTATTTATGATTGGCTGGGTATAAAACTGTTTTTTTGTATTGATGGCCATATTAATATTGATTTTGGATGATACATTTCTGGTTGTATATTTAAATGTTAGATGCCAGAGGGATTTAAAATGTCAAGAAATACTGAATTTGAAAATTTTTTGTAATTTATACTTTATATATTTTAAACTCATCTTTAATGAATTCTACAATGACTCTCTTCTTTAAATGACTATTAAAATTAAAAATTAATTCATTGCTTTAAATAGTGTAGTGTTACATTTATTAAATTTTTATTGTTTTAATTGAGAACAAAAATTTTATTTATTTATTTATTAACAATAATTTACTTAGTAATTTACGTACCAATATTGTAAAGTAATTTACTATTTAAAAATAAAATGTAAAATAAGAGGCCGAAATCGACCCTAACCACGTCCCTATGAAGTATTTTACAAGTGATCGTTTTGCGAACTGGAGACCGGAGCTTATTGTAACACACTGTAGTGCTACTGTGCACGCTATTTTTAACGGCTATAATTCTGTATTAGATGATACTGGTAGGGCTTGTAAACCGGTTAAAACCGAACCCGGTTAACCGAGTTTTTGTTCATTTTTACGAAACCTCTTAAAAACCGGGTTTTAGGAAAAACCGCAAGTCATTTTTTTTTTGTTTCTTCCAGTAAATAAATTTCTTTTTTTTATGGTTTTGTAGCATTAAATATTATTAAAATTTAAAATTTTACTAATACATATTTACTAATATAAATTAAAAAAAAAGTATACTTTGTAATATTATTTCGAAGATTTTAATTGTCTAAGTGTAATTTTATCATTTTGGTAAAACCCAAGTTCGGTCTAAGATTTCCCCTTTTTTATATCCTTTATATTAACTTCACCTACTTGATTGCTTGCTTGAGTGTCCTTACGATCTTCAAGTTCAAAATTGACCCACTTCCCGTGATCCTCTCGCGCTGAAGTTTTGCACATCGACTTTTGTCACCTAACAATACTTTTTGGCAAAATTTCAGTTCGATCAACATACTATATCTAAGTTTTTTCTTTAATTTTCAATTTAAAAAATTCAATCTAGTAGTGTTCCAAATGTTTCTTCAAGTAAGTTTAAAATTCAAATTTGTTTTTTGAATGACCCTTACTCATTGAATTTTAAATTTTAGTCATGGTGAAGAAGGTCGAAACTGAATTGCAATCGACTGAGTCTTATATATAAATTAGGCGTTATTTAGTTGGTACCAGTTTTTGTAATTTCGCTAATGTGTTGTTTAAAACGTCTACCAAAAAATCTACCTGTCTGCACTGCACCCTGTGAAGAATTTTGGACAGTTGTCAGGTTTTTTAATAAACGCCTGCAATTACTGTGTATTTTTTTTTATTTCTTATATTTTTTATTGGTATTTTGATGAGCTATTGTGTATTTGTATATTATGATTGTTTCAAGGGTTTTCCAATAGTACAATATGTATAATAAAATACAAAAATTAAATAAAATACAAATTCTACGAAAAACTGCGAATGTTAGATGCCCTCGATTCTAAGACGCACCCGATTTTTAGAAATCCCTAAATATGAAAAAATTTGCATCTTAGAATCGAAGATATACGGCATATAAAAAATGTATGTGCATAACGCATAATCATATGTGTGTTGAACTTTAAGTAAGAACTTTGAAAAATATTTTATAGGTATTTATGCGTACATCAATAGCTTCGTGCAACCGTTAATTATATTTTAGTTTAGTCCCAAACGAACCGGCAAGAAATCAGGAATATGGAAAATATTCGAAAAAGAAAAGGAAAATATGGCAAAATGCACAATGTGCAATTCAGTTTTAAAATGTGCAGGTGGCAACACATCAAGCTTAGCAAATCATCTTCGAGCAAAACACATTATCGATGTTAAAAAAATGTAGAATCTCTAGAGAAAAGAGCAAAAACAACTCTAAATACGTATATTAAAAGGGAATCTATTGGAGACTTATTGGCCAAATGCGCGGCGTATCACGGGTTTTCGATTCATGCTATGACACATTCAAGTGCTATAAAAGAATTTATAACAAAACGGGGCTACGAAATGCCAAGAAGTGAGAAAACAGAAAAAAAATTAATTGTGGATTTTGCTAATGAGAAAAAATTAGAATTTCATAATAAGTTTATAAAAATGGCTGAATCTGGTATGCGTTTCTCAATAAGAATAGATGAATGGACTAGCTGTAATGCCAAAAGATATTTAAATTTAACAATACATTCTCAAGAGGACATAAGTTAGGCTTTATTGCCTTACAAGGTTCATGTGATGCGTACCAGGTTCTGTCATTGTTGAACAAAAATTGGAGGTGTATGGTATTACATTTCGACATATTTTGGCACTAACACAAGATGGAGCCAGCGTTAAGAAGAAATACTCTCAATTAAATGAAATAGAAAATCAATTTTGCCTGAACCGGATTCTGAAAATACTGATGAGGAAGCCGAAAATCAGTTTGATTGTTTTACTGGCGACCTTAATTTAAATATAGATGGTGATATTAATAATACTGGGTACAATTTAGAAGACGCAAACATTAATGAAATACTGCAAGGGTTTCGAAAGATTGTTAGATTTTTTAGGAAATCGCCAATCAGAAACGACATATTGCAGCGATATGTTGAAGAGAAAGAAGGTAAAAAACTTAAACTTATATTGGACTAAAAAACACAATGGAACTCGCTTATACCTATGATGGAGAGATTAGTGCAACTTAAAGTTTGCATTAAAAGCTCATGTAAGAAATGGGGCATGCTCATTTATACAACGGAAACCATTTTAATGTTTTGGTAAATCTAATTACAGTACAGCCGACAGAATTAGCAGTAAAAGAACTACACAAAAAAACTTCAACCTTACTTGCCGCGGAAGAAGTACTCACATTTTTATTTACTCAAATGAAACAAAATACTACTGCTTTGGGGAAAAAATTTTATAATTCCTTGAAAATAAGAATTTCTGAAAGACGAAATAAAGAATTAATGACATTGTATACATTTATACAAAATGGAACTTTTCCACAAACTGATAGTAATTGATGAAGAAGATATTGACAAAGGTGAAGTCGAACCAATAGCATCCGGATCCTCATCTTTAATACAAAAACTCCAGCATTCAATTTCTGCTGTTTTGCAGGGTTCAAAGGAGTGTGCCGACCGTAGCAATTTCGAGTCATCCTTCCAAAAAGAGTTGAAAATGTTTAGGGTTACTATGTCGTACTACACGTCAACAGACAGTGAGAGAGTCTTTTCGATCGCCGGTAATTTATGTACCTCATTACGTTCTTCTATGAAATTTGACCTGTTGGAAGCATTAATTTGTCTAAAATACTATTTTATTAAAAAAACAAGATTTATAAGATTTGTTTCTTTACAATTTTTCATATAATAAATTTTAATACGTTATTTTTGAGTTTTTTCTTAAATAAAACAATTTTAAAGCAGAACAAACGTTTTTTTTATAGTCTTGTTTATTTTTCTAGGTTAACAGCTCCGATATAATTAAAAAATGCGGTTTTTTTTATTGTTTATTAGAAGTCGATGAAAAACCGGCCAAACCCGGTTAACCGTTTTTTCAATTCACAAAAAACCCGAAAACCGATTTTTAAAATTTTCCGGGTATTTACATGCCCTGGATACTAGGTCCCAGGTCCAATTGGACTTTCCCTTAAATGGGTTTTCGTTTCGCTGGTGACTGTTTCGCTTATTGACATTGCCGGTGAAACAAGTACACTTCTTTGTTCATGATAATTTTCTGCCACAAGTTTTTTGCGATTTAGACGTTGTTTGCGACGGTATGAGCGTATTTTAAACGGATTTGCGGATCCAAAGGCATCAACAATTGCGATGCACTTCTTGTTTATGTTCTCGCATTTTCACCGATATATTCACGCATTCTATCAATATTCTAACTTGAACTAGCCTATACGCCGCTTGCCGAAGCGCTTTGCATCCGTAACAACACCACTTTTAAGAAATGCTGCAGATAAACTTTTCATGGCTCTCCACTTACATATTTTTCTCTTGACGAAAAAAAATCTAGTTCATTCTTTTCTTGTGAAAATTTTTAGTATATTTTGAAAAATACATCACAAAAATGGTTTT
The DNA here is from genome assembly GCA_958295665.1 of Tipula vernalis. Taxonomy (NCBI): domain Eukaryota; kingdom Metazoa; phylum Arthropoda; class Insecta; order Diptera; family Tipulidae; genus Tipula; species Tipula vernalis. Next base: position 173,643,718 of record OY282559.1, read on the forward strand.
GGGCATGCCCAATGAAATTTTGTCAAGAGAGGAAAAGGCCAGAATATTCAATATTTTTGTCATGACGTTGAGCTTATATTATCAAAAAATCAATCTTCTCATCAGGCCGCGGCGACTGGACTGTTTGTACCGAAATTTTCATTCTATATTAACAGAATGTATCATACAGGTTGTATTAGCGAATTAGACTAATACAGCTAAATTCCCTTACAAATTGTTTTATTCGTCACATTCACACAGCTCTATTCATGTGTAAGCAAATTTAATAATTTTTCTTTTTTACTCTAATTTGAATTAATTATTTAATTCATGTAATCACCATAATATGCAGTGGACTTTATGGATTTATTTTCCGTTTTCCATCACTGATTATAACGAATAAATTCAAAATATGATACGATTATTATATTTAAAAAAATAATTTAATTTTTATGAATTTAAGAATGTTCGGAGCAAAACATACATTTATTATTACCGAGGGACCGGATAACGTTTCCATTCGTTACGCTATTTGATAATGTTTCTTTTTATTAAATAACGTTAAAAATAAGGGATATCTGCCCATTTAAGGTATTATAACGTTACGTATCGGTATTTTTTTTTTTTTTTGCAAATGATGAAATAAAATAAGCTTCGAATTGTATTATAATGAAAATATAGTAACTACTAATTCTCTTTATTAAAATAAAATAATATACATATATAGATTAGATACATTCCTTGGTATCAAAATAAAAATTTAACAATTAAAACATAGCAAAAAATAGGTAACCTACATATGGTATATTATAAACTATGACCATTAAGATATATAGACAAAGCCTAAATAAAAAATACAAAGTAATTAGAAAATCAAATAAGTGCGTCCGCTAATACATTGTTAATAAATAACGGTTATTTTCGAAGATTGATTGAAGACATTTCATTGGAGATTGAATTCATTTCCAATATTTGTGTTTTTTTTGTTCCGAAGCTTTGAACAATTAAATTAATTTCATCGAAGATCCTTTGTCGTTTTTTTTTTGTGTGTTTGAATATTTCAATTCAAAACGAACATGGCGATTTCCATTTTTGACGAATAAAAATTTACAATTTTTAAATGAGACTCTTATTTGTCTCAAATTAACTAATTAAACGACAATGAAGTCAAATATAATTATAATAAAAAAAAAAACAAACACATTTACTTTTTTTTATTTTATTTTATTTTAAAAATGGACTATATACAAAAATGTCTTGCTTCCAGTGTTTATTCTTGACTACTACTAAAATTCACTTTTGCTTCTTTCTTTCAGAATAATTCTTCTACCTAAGAACCAAAATTTAGACATTAAAAAAAAATACATATAGTTCTTTTCCTAAGGGCAATCTATTCAAATTTTAAATGGAACTAAGTTATTTACTTAATTTTAAAATTATTTTTAACTATATTTCAAAACCAAATATAATTGTTTAATTCACTTATTTCGATTTCTTATTTCTAAAAAACAAAATAAATTATACAAAACTAAAATTAATTCTAGTTTATTTTAAAATTTCAAAACTACTCAAATAATTTCAATCACCTGATTTCAAAGGCAATACAGCTATTTTGTTAATTGCTCTTTAGAATTCAGAATTCTGTGTTTTAATTTGGATAACACATACAAACCCGTCGCTACCTTGAAAAACTTTTGTTATTCTTCCTAACAACCACAGTTGAGGTGGAACATTATCCTCTTTTAATAATACTAAGGTCCCTTCCTTCACATTTGGTGAAGTTTTGCGCTATTTATTTATTTGCTGAAGTCAAGAGACCAACGCTTCCAAAATTATTGTTGAATGTGTTGAACTTTCTGGAAACGACTTTACTTATTAAAATTTAGATGCTCCAAAGACGGATTTGGAAGGTTAGTCAAAATATCACCTATTATAAAATGGCTAGGAGTAAAATAATTTAGATCGTGAGGATCGTTTGATATAGGAATTAAAGGTCGTGAGTTTAGAATTGCCTCGATTTGGCAAAATAAAGTGTGGTATCCGCCATGATTGTATGTGGCTTTACCAATGATTTTTTGCATAAGATGTTTTGCGCTGTTTACTGCTGCCTCCCACAATCCACCAAAATGTGGGGACTTAGGTGGAATAGTATGCCATTCAATTCTGTGCTTCACACAAAAATCAATAATTTTACTTTGGGAAATTTGACTAAAGAACATGTTTTCTAGTTCTTTCAACTCCGTTCTAGCTCCAACAAAGTTAGTTGCATTATCGAAATTAATATGAGCACAAAATCCTCTTCGTGATACGAAACGAATTAGGGCAGCTATAAACGACGGAGTAGTTTGATCTTTGTCACAATATGAGAATATTGTGTAAATGTTTTTGCCGTATGAAATGGCTCCCCTTTCTATCGATGTGGCGGACTTTTGGCTGATAAATTATATCGGATATTTAACCCAAAGAAAAGACGTCTACACAGCTTGATGGTTGATATCAAAGAGAGTTATTTATTAGAATTTGACATTTAACAATAATTTTTTACCATAATAATAAATTGAGTAAAATTCGAGGTAGATTGCTATATTATTCTATAAATAAAATCTACATTAAACAAAGTATTAAACGAACTCTCGCATATGGTCTAAATTTAGATTTAACATTTGTATGGTTTTTTAGCCCATTAACATTTGTACGGTTGATCAGCTGTCATAACATTAAACAAAAACAAACTGATCAGGTAAGAAATTTTACAATTAAATTATATACATAAATAATTAAGATAATAAACTTTAAATATTTCAGGGTAGAATTACTTGGAACGAATCAATGGACTAAAATCTTATAGGATGTAGATAAGTATAACACAAAAATATTTTAAATTCTTAATTTCTGTACAAGTTTTTTTTTCTATTCTAGGTTATGTTTTGGTTGCTGCAATATTCATACATACAGCCCCGGTTGAATCATCATCAGATTCAAGGACTGGAAGACGGCATAATTTTTGAATTGGGCGCTTGAATATACCGTTTTTGGTTTTAACATCAGCTACGCGTACCTTACTGTCATTGCCTGGATATAATAAAGTAACTCGTCCTAATAGCCATTGAGCGGGAGGTAGATTATTATCATGAATAATAACAATATCATTCAGCTGTAAATTTTTGTTTCGTGTTTGCCATTTCGATCGCTGCTGTAGCGTTGTCAGGTACTCCAACTGCCAGCGTTTCCAAAATTGTACGTATATCTGCTTTACAATATCCCATCTTGCATGTGGAGATAACTTATGATCAGGCATGTGATCGGGTAATTGATGAATGGGTCGTCCGATCAAAAAATGGGCAGGCGTGATAAAATCTGGCTCATCATTATTGCTGGAACATATCGGCCTCGAGTTTAGAATGCCCTCAACTTGAACCACAAGAGTTGAAAACTCTTCTAATGTAAGTATTGCGGCGCCAATGGTCCTAGTGATCTGCGTTTTTGTGGATTTCACTGCGCTTTCCCATAATCCACCTTGATGGGGACTTCCTGGAGGAATAAATCGCCATTCTACATCATCCTTCAAAAGATTAGAAGAAATATTATCAGACTGCAATTTTAAGAATTCATACACTTCTTTAAGATGATTTCTCGCGCCAATGAAGTTGGTCGCGTTATCGCAATAGATGGTATGCCACAATCCTCGTCTACCGAAAAATCTTCGCAGTGCACCTAAAAAGGATTCAATGCTTAAGTTCATGCAGATTTCAATATGAATGGCGTGTGTGCTAAAGCATACAAAGATGCAAAGATAAGCTTTTATTGGAATTGAGCCTCTGCGTCGCACTGGATGGATTCGAAAAGGTCCACAAAAGTCAACTCCAACTGTTCCAAATGTCACTGTGTGCTTTACTCGGTCTTCAGGCAACTCTCCCATTAATTGGCTCATCATTCGCGGATTTTGTTTTAGACACCTCACACATCTACGAAATATTTTCTTGGCCACATCCTTGCCCCTTACGATCCAATATTTCTGACGAACTAAGCTGGTTAATAGGTTTATGCCGGGATGTTGATTTTTTACGTGCACATCATAAGTGATGGTGGTGGCAATTGCTGATTTATGGGATACAATTATAGGATGTTTAGCATTATAAGGTAGCGCTGACTTCTGAATTCGACCACCAACACGCATCACTCCATAATTATCGACAAATGGATCTAGTGGCCTTAATTTGCTTTTAACTGCAACTGGTTTTTTATTACGGAGACAGTGGTATTCCTCGGGAAAATCTTTACCTTGGAAATGCTTTGCTATGTAGTGTGTTGCTCTCTCTAGTTCCACTGGCAATAATACTCCACCTTTCCTTTCGGTTTTCTTATGACCAAGTCGAGCGTTGTAACAGAATCGAAGTACGTACGCTACAATCTTCTGTATCTTGAAAAAACTGGAAAAATGTTTGCTTAGTTCGTCTAATATATGATTCTCACCTTTATTGTTAATGACAATGGTAGGGCCGTGGACTTCAACAGGCAGTGTACTCTCTTCTGCTGTTTGGTTTATGATGGGTTGATCTGGCCAAACTTGTTCAGTCTCCTTCAGCCATGGGGGACCAGTCCACCACAAATTGTTATGTGTGATCTCTCTTGCTGATATTCCTCGGGATGCCAAGTCGGCCGGATTTTGCCTAGAAGGAACATGTCGCCATTGTTCTCGTTTGTGCGTGCAGATAATCTCTGAAGTACGGTTCGCAACGAATGTTGTCCAGCATCTTGGTTGTCGAGATAGCCAATCAAGTACTATTTTCGAGTCAGTCCATAACGTGATTGAGGATACTGGGATAGTAAAAATGTGTTTGACTTGATTGGCAAGTCGACTTAGAAGAACAGCACCCATCAACTCCAACCTTGGTAAGCTGACCTGCTTTAGCGGAGCCACCCTTGTTTTTGAGCAGATTAGTTGAACTGTAGTGCCTTGTTCGGTTTGTGATCTGGCGTATAGTGCTGCCGCGTAAGCCCACTTACTGGCATCACAAAATCCATCGATAGTTATGCAGGTAGACGCAGTGATGCAACGTGGAATTTTTATCTCCGGCGCTCTGCCTAAATCATTCCTGATGTCAATCCATTCGGATCTCGTTTCTGCCGGAAGCTCTTCGTCCCACTCTAATTTTTTGAGCCATAAGCTTTGGAATAGAATTTTGATCCTGACTGTGATTGGTGATAAAAGACCGAGAGGATCAAAAATCTTACTCGCTTCTGAAAGGAAATTTCTTTTAGTATATTTCGATGTTTCTGCTAGACGGACTTGAAAAATGAAATTGTCGGTTATGCCGTTCCAACCGATACCCAATAGCTTTACAGGTTCGTCTGGGTATTCTACAATAGATTTAATGCAGTTCATATCCGAATCATCGGATGGGTTACGAATCAGTGGATGGTTGGATGATATTTTCCGCAAATTGAAACCTCCACTACTCAATATATTTAAAACGTCGTTCTTCAATTTGATTAATTCGGCTACCGTTGATACACCCGTCATCAAATCATCTACGTAAATATCATAATTAATAGCACGAGATGCTTCCGGTTTTATAGCTTGATTTATTAGGGCCAACTCCTTCAAACATCTAGTTGACATAAATGATGCTGAAGCTGTCCCATACGTTACGGTTTTTAAGGCGTATGGACAGATTCGATGTTGCTCATCTCGCCATAGAATTATCTGGTGCTTGCTATCTTCTTCGTTTACCCACACTTGGCGATACATTTTCTCGATGTCGCCAACTAATACATACAAATGTTGTCTAAACCGAAGAATTATGTCGAAAAGGCTGGATTGAATATTTGGACCTACAAGTAGATTTTGGTTGAGCGACTTCCCTGTGGTGGATTTTGCCGACGCATCGAAAACCACGCGTAACTTTGTAGTGGTACTGTTACTTTTTACTACCCCATGATGTGGCAAGATATAAGATCGCTGCAAGTCTATGCAACTTGGAGGTATTTTATTCATGTGTCCCAGCTCTTGATATTCTCGTAAAAATTCGGTATAAAGCTCCTTAAAATCGTGGTTTAATTGAAATTTCCTCTCCATGGCCAACAGCCGTGATAGTGCCAAGCGGTAAGTTGATCCCATATTCATTCCATCTTCCTTGAACGGAAGCTTTGTAATGAATCGTCCATCTTGTGCCCGCTGAGTGGTAGCTTTGAACCATTCTTCACATGTAGCCTCTTCGTTGGATAGTTCTATTGTGTTAGTTTCAGGAACCTCCTCTATTTCCCAGAAACGTCGTAATGTTGCGTCAATGTCAATAATTGTAGTGAATGTTTGTGCAGTATTTGACAAGCTATTCTCGTGCTTCCCTCCTATGACCCATCCTAGTTTGGTATTGTGTGCTACTAAATTGCTATCGCCAATTTTTATATTACCTTCTTCAAAAAGATCGAAGACTATTTCGGCTCCAAGAAGCAAATCGATGGATCCCGGTTTACAAAAGTTTGGATCGGCCAGTTTAATGGATAGAATCTCTTTCATATTGATCGTGTTAAATTTAAAAGCCGGTAGCGACGATGTTATCTTCGGAATTATTAATGCACTTAAGGATATTTGCTTCATATCGAATCTCGAGGAAAATCGAAGGTTAATACTTCCGTGAGCCTGACCCAAACTAGTTTGTCCAATGCCAGCTATTAAGGTTCTGCTATTAGTGCGCTGTAAACCCAATTTCTGAACTAGTGCTTCGGTTACAAAAGATGCTTGTGATGCGGTATCTATTAAAGCTCGACATTGTCGGGGTACTCCATGACTATCAACTATATTCACTATTGCTGTAGGTAGGATGGTTTGAAATGTACAGTTAAGTGAAATGTTTTGACTGTATTCCGGAGCATTGGTATACGCATGGTGAATAGCGGTGGTAGTAGCCTGCTGTGAAGAATCGTCCGATACAGTGGTGTTATTATCTGAAGCTCTTGGATTTATATCGTTATGTAAAAGCGTATGGTGTTTACGATAGCACTGCCGACATCTTCCTCTATTTCTGCAGTCATATAAAGAGTGGCCTGGGTTCAAGCAATTAAAACATCTGTTGTCACGGATCATCAATTCCCTCCGCTCATTCACGGACAATTTCTTGAAAGTATTGCAATCTATCAATCTATGTTCCTCTTCATTGCAAGCTACACATTGATCATTATTTGTTGTTGAAGCAAAACTGTATTTCGGTGGTGCGATGGCTCTTGTTGGTCTAGTAGAATGTAACTTCATGAATTCTAGTGCATCTGTTCTTTTTATTAGAAATTCGAAAAAATCATCTATTGTAGGAAACTCCTTTTCGGTGTTGCTTTGTGCCCATAGACTTCGAGTAGATTCGTCCAATTTCTTTTGCAGCAGATAAATGAGCCATGGATCTCTTGCTTCGGCTTGTTCACCCAACGCTTTTAAACCGCGTATTACTTCATCGGATGTGTCGAGAAGTTTCCGTATATTTGATGCATTTGCCACACTGATACTGGGTTGTTCTATAAATGAATGCACAAATGCATTTATTGTGTGGCGCTTGCGATCGTATCGTTTTCGTAACTTATTCAGAGCCTCAATGTAGTTAGCATCGGTGACCTTAAAATGCTTCACAAGGGAATAGGCTTCTCCTTTAAGCAGTCCCATCAAGTATTGGAACTTTTGGACTGGACTTATAGTTTCTCGTTTGTGGATGCTCGAACAAAAAAGGTCGAAAAAGCTTTGCCATTCGGTGAAATCGCCCGAAAATGGTGGAATTTGTAGCTTGGCTAATTTAATTTCGGGAGCTGGATTACAAATGCTCGTGTTCATGGTTGTTTCGTCCGCTGTATTGTTTGATGCTTCAATGCTTCGTTTATTTATCCACTCGTTTAGCTTGGCAACAGCTATATAATAGATCTCCTCAGCTTCAATTAATTTCGACTCTTCTTGACTACCGAGAGCAAACATGGTAGCTTCTACAGAAACAATTTTTTCTAGTACTTCATGGGCTCGATTCACCTTTACCCGCATTTCCTCAACCGTTTCGCGTGATCTCTCGTTAATTTCCTTTGCGTAGTTTGATAACTTGGTTAGAACTGCTTTGTAAGAACCACGTTGCTTTTTTAAGCCTTCTATCTCAGCCATTTTAAAATATTGGAACAACTGGATAGATGTTAACACTGGACACTTTAGTCTTTAGAGTTTTGGTACACTTTAGAATTTAGTACTAGTAATCACTTTGCACTTGATAATAATGTTTTTAATAAAATTGGTGGTTGATAAATACGAAAAACCAATTTTTCAATTTCCGTTAGGATTCACAGATTGAATGTGGTGGATGCAATCTTATAAATCAATTCGTACCTGAAATCCGGCTCGAAGGACCATGTCACAATATGAGAATATTGTGTAAATGTTTTTGCCGTATGAAATGGCTCCCCTTTCTATCGATGTGGCGGACTTTTGGCTGATAAATTATATCGGATATTTAACCCAAAGAAAAGACGTCTACACAGCTTGATGGTTGATATCAAAGAGAGTTATTTATTAGAATTTGACATTTAACAATAATTTTTTACCATAATAATAAATTGAGTAAAATTCGAGGTAGATTGCTATATTATTCTATAAATAAAATCTACATTAAACAAAGTATTAAACGAACTCTCGCATATGGTCTAAATTTAGATTTAACATTTGTATGGTTTTTTAGCCCATTAACATTTGTACGGTTGATCAGCTGTCATAACATTAAACAAAAACAAACTGATCAGGTAAGAAATTTTACAATTAAATTATATAAATAAATAATTAAGATAATAAACTTTAAATATTTCAGGGTAGAATTACTTGGAACGAATCAATGGACTAAAATCTTATAGGATGTAGATAAGTATAACACAAAAATATTTTAAATTCTTAATTTCTGTACAAGTTTTTTTTTCTATTCTAGGTTATGTTTTGGTTGCTGCAATATTCATACAATCTTCAACCAACTCTATATGTACAGCTTTACTACTAAAGCATACGAAAATTGCAATGTAAAATTTCGTAACAACTCATTTTCTTAATTTGTGCTTCATCAGAAATAGTCCAGCAAAGTCCACTCCCGTAAAATTAAATATTTTTTTTGAAATCGATACCCTTACCTCAGGGAGATTTCCCATAATCTGACTTTGAAGTTCAGGTTTAGCTTTAAAGCATATGCAATCATGCACGACACGTGTACATACATTTCTCCCTCCAACTATCCAAAACCGTTGGCGTATATTAAATAATAAAGTTTGGGGACCGGCATGTAATAATCTATTATGCTCAGGATTTAACCACAAGCCTTGAAAATCCGTGTGATTTAGACAAATGATTGGATGCTGACTCTCAAATGATAATCCAGAATTTTGCAGTCTTCCTCCTATTCGGAAAACACCATCTTCATCTAAGAAAGGGTTCAAAGACACAAGTTTACTAGTATTTAGTACTTGCTTATTTTCTTGTAAACATTTAATTTCACTTCTAAAACTACTTAATTGACTTATTTTGATTAATTTAATTTCACTTTCCTGCAATTGTTTTGGTGAGATTTTTTCATATATTTTTTGTGAGTTAGGAAACTCTAAATTCTTGAAGAGTCTCTTACAAATAGCTATTGCAGAAATTAACCTATCTAAATTTGAAAATCGTGAGAATACTTCCCATTCTTCTACTGTTAAATTAATAAGTACACTCAAAGATTTTTTGTTATATTCGGTTTTATCGTAATTAGTTTTACTATAGATTTTTTGTTTTGGCCAATCAAATGTAATTTATGTTAAAAATTCTGGACCGTACCACCATAACGAATTTGAATTAGAATCCTTTGGTAAAACTCCTCGAAACAAGAGATCTGCCGGGTTCAAATTAGATGGAACATACCACCACTGATTGGAGTTTGTAAATTCCAAAATTTGAGTTATTCTGTTCGCTACGAACTGCTGATATTTTGACGGATCCGAATTTATACGAAATAAAGTAATCTCTGAATCTGATCAACAAACTATTTTATTAACACAGGTATTTAAAGAATTCAAGACTTTATGCATTAATTTGGCGACCTTGCTTGTCGCACACACAACTCCAATCTAGGAATAGTCTGTTTTTTAATAGGTGCAACTCTTGATTTTGCGCATAATAGATTTACTATAGAACCACCTTCTTTTTTCTACTCCCGCTATAAACAGCAGCTCCATATCCAATATCAGAAGCATCACCGAAGCCATGAATTTTGATAATATTGGGTTCTGGTAATAGAACACTTCGTGGAATTTCAACTTTAAGATCCAAAAGTTGTGTTCGATAAGTTTTCCAATATTCTGTTAGGTCAGGCGGCAATGGATCATCCCTCGATAGTTCTAAATGAATCCACAGTTTTTGCATAAAATGTTTGGCGATGAATACTACTGGAGCACAAATTCCTATGGGGTCAAACAATTGAGCAATTTCAGACAGAACAAATCGGTTTGTAAAATTATTATGGCAGACAATATTTTGAAAATCGAAACAAAATTGAAATGGCATTGGATGGACATTCCGAATTATTGTTTAATGGTTTTACACCTGGTTCATTTGAAGCAAGCTTCCGAAGTTCGAACCCACCCTTCGAAAGAAGATTTATTATGTCCTATTTTATTTCGTTTGCACTTTCAATTGTAGGTGCACCTATTAACAAGTCATCGACATAAAAATCTAACTTTACTATTTCTGAAGCCAACGGATAACATTCTGATTCATCGCAGGCCAATTGAAGAAGTGTTCTAGTGGCCAAATAAGGCGCACTAGCAGTGCCATACGTAACTGATGTGAGTCTATAACACTCAATATCTTTCGTTACTGAATCTCTCCACAGTATTCTGAGCAAATCTCTTTGATTTGGTTCAATCCAAATTTGCCTGTATATTTTAGTTATATCACCTGTTAATGCCACGCGATGCTTCCTAAACATTAACAAAATATTAGCTAAGTCTTGTTGAACGACTGGGCCACTGAACATCGCTTCATTTAGTGAAATGCCATTTTGAGCCTTAGAAGACGCATTGAAGACTACGCGCAATTTCGTAGTAGTTGAAATTTCACGAATTACATGGTGGTGGGGCATATAATATACCGTACTTAATGAAGAATTGATGTCTAACTTATTTTCGACTAACTCCATGTTGTGATTTATATTTTTGTACTCATTCATAAAATTCACTTATTCTAATTTTAGATTTGGAGATTTATCTAATTTTCGTTCTAACCACAAAAATTTTTGAAAGGCTGATTGATACGAATCTTTTAATTCATAAATATAGTTTTTCAGTGGAATTTTAACTGTGTAATCTACCTTCACTATCACGAACCACATTTTCTGTAAAGTGTTTTTCAACTAACATGTCTTCATTTGAATAATTATTATTGACATTTACTTCTTCTACTTGCCAAAACTTTTCTAAACTTTTAGATAAACTAAATGATGAAACATTAATGAAGGCCATTGAACAATTAGAAATTTTAATTTTATTTTGCACATTAGAAATTGAATGTACTTTCCCAGACACAATGAGGCCAAATGCTGAGTCATATAATGATGGAAAACCTCGTAGTATAATAGGTCTTCCAAAGCTCATTATGTCGAATAATAACTCTGCTCCGATTAAGAGGTCAATTGCGTTTGGTCGATAAAATGTTGGATCAGCCAAATTCAATTTTGAAATATGTTCGAGTGAAGGAACATTAATAGAAATCGAAGGTAGGTTCTCAGAAATCTTAGGAAGTACTAAGCATTTTATTGATTTTTTAAAATTCGAAGTTCTGGATTTTATTCTAATCCACGTTTGATATTTAATAAAGTTGCGATTCGCCCCAATTCCATTAATTGGAATATTTACTTTCGTCAATTAAAGTTCCAACAAATTGCAGAGATTTTTCCTAATAAAATTAGAATCGGATTCACTGTCCAAAAGAGCTCTGCAAGCTGCTAATTGGCTGTTATTTGATTCAGCCAAAATAACTGTTGTGGCCAATATAACTTGATTTGATTCATTATGCTTTGAAGTTTTACAGGAATTACAATGTATTACACCATCATTTTGATCAATTTTATTACAATGGAGAGATGATCTACTCGAATTTTTATTCGAAGCGTCGACTGACAAAGAACCGATTGAATGTTGATTTGGTGGTGTTGGATTATTTACTTGCCTTCTGTCCATATGTAATAGTGTATTATGTTTAAGTGAACACGACAGGCAACCATTTGTTCTACAATCAAATACCCTGTGACGAGCAGATAAACAGTTAGTACACAAATGATAATTTTTAAGAAACTCAAGTCTATCTTTTGGAAGAAATTTTATATCTGTAAACTTTGGATATTTATGTAATAAGAACGGATTAAATACCGGATGGTTTTGGCTTTGCTTTCTATTGTTTACCAGCTGTAACATTTGTTGAAGTTTTAATTTTGTTTTTCTTTTGTACCTTTTTTTATCGTTGTTAATGGAGTGTCGTCATCACTGAGCATATTGTCATCATCCCCAATGACAGCATCTTGTTGTTCACACCCTGCCACGTTGGTAAGGGTCACTTCATTCACTATAAATTTATTTTTATTTTATTCCGCTTTAGTAATACCGCACGAAAGTTTGTGTGTATTCAAATTCTAAATCACTAATAATATTTCACTAATTGCACTTAACGTTTGTAATGTTACGCATGAATAACTATTGGAGTCAAGCAGGAATACCCGCTACACTCTACCGTTATTTTTGTTACCGCTATGAACACGTTTATTAAAAAAATACTTTTTACTGCACGAAAGTTTGTGAGATTTTACTGCATTCACTTAATATAAAATTAAACGTGTTTTTGTAATAATAGGAATGTTTTAATTACGCATTTAAAATTATTTGCGTACCAAAAATAATATACATATATAATAACTTATTAACTAAGCTTACCGCTATTCATCAATACCAAAAAAAAAAAACATTTAAAAATCGAAACAGATCGATGGATAGGTGTGGCTATACTCGTTGGTGTTGATGTCAAGATTTGTGCGGTTGTGGCAACTGATGAGGATGTGATGATCGACGTGTTTAATGCTGTGAATGCTTCGGCTGCGTTGAAAGAATTGATCGGTGTTAATCGTATTTAGTGGTGTAAATTGGTAATTATGTTTTATTATTGGTGTGAACTTTAGAGTGCTGTGGAGGACGAAATTACATTCCTCTAGATACTTGCACATTTGTGCTAACAGTAAATAAACAAGTTGAACGACGTGAGACAGGGGTTCGGACGTAGTTATTGATGTTGATCTTATTAAAAATGGAGTGGATGATGAAATTAAATTAAGCGTTCGGATTTCAGTGATTGTAACAGCTTGCATGGACGTATGAGTTGCTGCAAATGTAGATGTGAGAGGAGGAAATAAATGCAGCGTATTATTTAGATTAGCATCTTTATATGACCCTAACGTACTATACAACTGAAATAAATGGGTATATATTTTATTGAGTCTATCATCAATTGGGAAAATACGGTAGTAACAAATACATAAAAAAATACATTTAAATGAAATATTTACTACCATATTTAGACCTCCTTCCGGAACATCCGGAATTCCATCGAATCCTTCAATTCAAACCATGTTCACTATGCGTTTCTCCTGTTTTGATAACCTTATGTTTAAGGGCTTGCCCCCGCCAGGGGGCTTTCGTAGCTTTTGTTTCTACCCCAAGGCACAGGGGTTTGCTTCGGATGGCCCAATTGCATTCAACAGCTTGTTACGATGCGAGGCATCGTTCGTAGTTTAAATAAAACACCCATCCACATTTTCTTTAAAATTTCACAGTCTCCATTTATTTGCCATTTCAAATTTTTTCTACATATTTTTTTTTGTTTCTTTTCTTTTTTTGCTTCACGCACCGTACTTCTATTTCGCGTACCGTAGTATCCATCAATGATAAAATGAAAAAAAAAACACAATAAAAATACCATCTCCTGTATATAAATTTTGGTCCCAAATTTCCTCACTGCCTCATGAGAATTTTGTATACGTACAAGGAGTATAAGATACATTTTGTTATTGTGTTCTGTCATTTTCGTTGTTTGTATTAGTGTATCGTTTTGTGACGGTAAGTATCAAAAATAAGCCAATCGGTTGAAATCTGTTGAAATCGGGAAAAATTTTTGATGCTTATGCTCACGTGTGAGAATATTTCACTTGCTATGAAGCAGGAGAATTAACAATACATACTGTGTTGTTCGTTGTAAATATTTTTTGAATATTCTACTTTTAGTAAAGTTCTATTATTGTATAATAAAAAAATGTATTTCTTTAGTTTTAACTTAACATGTTTGTTTATTATTTTTTTAGGTTTCGTGTTGCAAAAGCAGATTAATTTTTTATTAAAAACTTAATTAAATCAATCAAATATTGTGTAAGTACAGTTTACATTATGTAAAGGTTACTAAAAGTACTTACACTCAAATACATTCAAAATACATAATGTAAACTGTACTTTCACAATATTTGATTGATTTAATTAATTTTAATATTTAAGCATCAAAAAATTCTGTTGAAAATTTGATAAATTTAAACAAATCGAGATTAATCGCAAATTTTTTTAACAAACTGTATTTGAAATTGATAATGATGCTTTACGAAATCTTTTTTGCTCTTTTTGTTTTTTTTAAATATAATATCCAAGATAAAAAAAGGTAGAAAAAATTATAAGTACATAACGTAAAACATTTGAATTTTTAATTGTTTTTGTTAATTGCTCTTGTTTACCAACAAAATATAATATTTTGAACATACATATGTACCTATTATTAAAAATCTATTTTCTTATTCCTTTATTTTCTGTTTATCTTGCTAACTACTACATGCTTTTTATACATTCTTATCAATTTAAAAGAAAATTTTTGCTTATAAATATAAATAATTTGAAATTAAATATATCGAATTGCAGGTTATACACAATTTTTATTGAAATTAATAAAATTTTAATACACAATTTTGCATTTTAGTCGATTGATTTTTTTTTTTTTTTCAAACATCGTCATCTTCGCGTCCCTTTAAAAATTTCATTCGTATACGAAACCCTAATCTCAACAAAGAACACAAAATAACTATACAAAAAACTAAAAAGAGCATGAAGAGCATGAATAATAAAAGAGCATTCAAACACACACAATAACTAATACCATTACGATCCGGTAATTCTCGCCTCACCGACTCATGAGACGACCAAAATTTATGTCCTGAAGAATTTTCATTCAAACCTCCAATATATTATCTAATTGTAAATCCCTAGCTACTTCATGTTTTTTTTCTTGACGCATAATTTCTGAAACATAAACATAAACATAAAATTAACCCAAACTAATATAAATTAAAGTAAATACCAAACTTTTTGTACGCTTACCTGTCACAAATTCACAACTATAACAATAGCACCGATCACAACAAATAAAAACCAGCTGATGGGTAATTCGTGTTTTTCTTTTTTTTTGTTGTTTGTATATTTGAATAATTTTTTTTTTGTTATGTTGGCATGGTGTATGTTATTGTTTTTCTTTTTGGTTGCGTGCACCATTCGTAGTTGTTGTGTCGGTATGTAGAGGCATGGTGATAGTCCAAACTACACACAGACAATAATCCTGTCAAATTGTTGTTGTACTCGTAAATAAAAAAAAAGTATATAAGCGGATGACAACCGGTCATTCGCTCTCTTTTCTAATTTTGATCTTGATTGAACCACTTGTTATATGATTACAACCTACAAAGCGATACTCATTGTAATCACAAGGCGGAAAAACAACCAAAATCACCTGTACGTGTAAAAAAGGAAAACATAAAAAAAAATAAAACCAATGAAAGATATTGGCCATTATATTCACGGGCAATTAACGCCGTGTTATTAATATTCCGGATCATCATACACCGGCTAGTTACCTGATAAATACATATATTGAAATCCTATTCGTGCAAGGTATAAACTGGGGTAAAATACTTCCGGTTATTACTACGGGGAAATAATCCGACGCATGGTTAAAATTTCCGGATAGTCCTAAACCGGAATACCCACCAGCGGATAATCATCAATATACAAGGAAAAATAAACCAAAAATAATAAACAGGAAGAACCAGGCGACGAACACCAAAATCACGACAACGCGGTTCATTGGGGTCAAGTACCGGCGACGGGTAGCGGATTCAACTAACAAGACGACGGATTCGGTATACGTTCACTAAAGTAAGTGGTGGAGGAACTCCTAGGTAGTGGCTTGGCGATTGAGCGCGGGCACAGATTGCGTGTGGCGCAAACCATTTTTTTTTGCCTTTCATTTCAGGGGTCCCAACGTTGAGCTCATCGTTCCCAGATCACTCTGCTAATTTTTTTTCTCGGAATTTTACACGGTGTTAAGTGGCCTACGGAAGGGATTTCGGTCCAAGTACTTGCTTGTGTGAACGTCTACATACATCTTATAAATAAATCCAGATTGTAATTTACATACAAAATCCCTAATTATAATAAAACTTTTATTTATAAAGTGATTAAGAAATGAATATGTATTGTTAATTGGTATAGTGTTACAATGTGAGTCAACGTGGGAATGTGCGTAAAGGGTAGGTAAAGTGTTGTGTAAACTGAAGTCATTGCAGCAAAGTAATCCACGGATGGGCCTTCACCAATTCACCTACTCCCTCGGGACTGAGGATAGCCGGACCTAAAGCTACAGGTGAAGGACTCCGTGGACAAAATTTCTGTTTGCGTGATATGGAGGCGGTACGCATGTCGGACGATCCAGTTCTTCCATCATCCTCTACCAGTATGTTGTTCACGGCAACGTGCGACATGTAGGGGATGATTGGATCGGGGTTCTGCGATGACCCGGTGAGGACTCGTTCTTGAACTCGATTTACTTCTAGGAGTAGCGTGGGTAACCTAGTTACTGAAGTGAATCGGTGTTTTGGGATCGGGTTCAATATCTGTGGTCCCCCAAATTGGAAAGCGAGCTATGCGGGACTTGGATAGCCATATTATCGTCCACCTTCCTCTCGTCGAACGTAACAAGCTTTTGAAACTGCCCCTTATACTCTGTGTTAGTTGTGCACCTTGTGCAGACTGAAACCTCTCGCTGATGTATTTTTAATTTGATTCTATCAAATTAATAAGCAAGGATTTTTGGCTTTCTGAAATTCGTTCCATTTTTGCATTTTCGTAGTATGAAATCTAAAATAATTAAAAAATAATAAATCCAAAAACAATAAATAAATATGTATGTGTTATAATTATGTACATGTAGAGAAATGAATCTCACCGACTAGAAATTCAAATAGACTATGTGAATATTTGTTGATATTTATCACAAAAATAAAACCAAAAACTTCTCGCCATACATTATACATGGTCAAACATAAAACCAACAACGAGTGTCTACTCGTATCGTGCAAAATCGCTTTTTCTTGCTGTAACGTAACTAAGATTCTCAGTCAGCAAGCAATTGAATAAGGGAAACCAAGTCAGTTAATAGATCATGGGCATCGATCTGACGCGGTCGTTGTACCGGGCTAGGCTTAAGTGGGGGGTCGTGGAGGACAAAAAGAGTCAGACATGGCCAATGCTCGAATAAACCGCATATTCTAAGGAGATGGCGCCATACATACACATAAGGGATTTGACCTGGATAGGTAATTAAGATAAAATTTAGAAAAGTAAGGACGATAGCAAACCGGGCCACCTCCCGAAGCGTGACCAGCACACCCTACAAGACTAATCCAGTATCCTGGGTGAACCCTATTGAGTGTGCTATCCACCCATCAAGAGCCCAGCTTCCCGAGAGATAGGGCTCTTACTCAAGCAAGTCCCCGGTAAATCATCGGGAGCGACCTTCAACCCTTTTCCTCCTACTCCTCGAAACTCACCCATATTACCGATTGTCCCAAATTTATGGACTCATAAATATGATTTGATTAGTAACTACGTACAATCCTCAGTTGTACCACTTACAACAACGAGCCACAAACAAAAAAAAACAAACCCCAAACAATAAAAATTTACAAATCGACAACAACCACAATTTACGTTATTTTAATTTAAGGCGGGAACTACCATAGTGTATTTATATATTTGGATATAAATCTAGAAAAAGGTACTTTGTGTTGTTTATATCCGGGTGTAGACTTCTTCACCAATTGGAGTTCGTTGGTTATCGAATTCCTCCTTATTCGTCTACTACCGCAATTTCCCTAGCCTCTTCTTAGGGCTTCGGCAGAGAATTGAAGGAGCAATTAGCTTCTTCTAGGGCTCTTGGCGCCGTGGAGTTATCTCCTGGCACCGTGGAATTATAGATTATTATATGACACTTTTTCTTTTATTGCACTACCATAAACACCAGACTAAATAACACTTCACGGGCTTACACCATTTATTCTATAATTGTTTTGAGACCAACGCACAATCACATTAATACCCAAGAACTTATTCGTTTTGGACAAAACTAACACATTTCTTAATATCCGGACTGAATGCATTAATATTCACGAACTAACTATTTTATATCCACGAACTAATGTTTTATGTACAAGAACTGACATTTTATATACATGAATTGACGGTTTTCAACAAACTCACCACTTCATTAATATATTCGAACTAACTTGTTTTTTCCAACGCGCCTCTATTTAAATCAAAATTTGTTTCACGACGCTTCATAACTTTCCACGTAATTTCTATCTTGCTATTTCGTCTGAGTATCCCATTTCTAATAATACTCGTATGCTTGGTTATCCTATTTCTCCGTTAGCCGGATATTCGTTTGAGCCAGGAACAACCGGTCTACTGGCTGCGTCGTTACATCGCTTTTAGCTAAAAGTCGGATAAAAAAGACGACTAGTTGTTTGCAAAATCGCAGTCGTATAAGAATTTTAAAAACTTATTTAAGAAATTATGCTTAAATGAAATGAATATGTAAAAAAAATTGAAGTTAAAAAATTACTTAAGATATATTGCTCTAGTATTAGTCCCGCAGAGTTAGGGTTTAAAAAGGAAACAAATTGGTAAAAAGGTCTTTTCTTTATAATCCCGATAATTTAATTCGATGAATCGTGCGTTCGGACACATTTTCACAAATAACTCGGTTATTTAGCATTTTTGGCAAAAAATATGAAACGGCAAGGTTGTCTACGAGGACATTACTGTTGATACACGTAGTTGGTTATTTAATTTATTTTTAAAAGAAAAGAAATTCATATAAAAAAAGATAGTCCAGCTGAATTACAACAAAAATCAGGGTTTTGGAAGAAATAAATTAATGAAGGTTTTATCGATGGATTTTTTCGCGTAGTTTAAAAAATTGATGAGGTATTCAAATCCAACCCACAAAAAAAATATAAAGGCGGAAGAGTGAAGAAGTGGCATTAAAGCAACTTTTGTGGTAAAAATCTCAACTACGAAAGGTCGGACGAATTGGAAAAGGTTCAAAAAAAGTCCAGCCGATATGAAATTATAAAAAAAAAACTTTATCCTGAAAAATTGCTAAATGGAATTGCCCCAGTCTAATCGTTCCGGATAAAAGAGGTTCCACTGTACGTACAAAAAAAAAATACATAACGACATTAAGAAGAGAACTTAAAACTTCAAGTTTTGTAGCCAACCGTGCTTCCACTTCTGCTAAACAGTTACATATTTCTAGAATGTGAAATGGAATTTTATATCGTAGGAAAATGTTGAACATTCCTCAGTATTTATAAAATAAAAATCGACTCACAGCACAAATATAAATTCTCCGAAAACCCAGGAAAAATAAAATAGAGATTCATAAATTGATCACAAAATCTGACTACCAACAGAAAAAACAACGAGCAAAAAATCATAAAAGAAAAAGTTGAAAAATTCCGGGAAATGATTTCCCAAAACAAAACAAAAAAAAAATATTTATTTTATTTCTAAAAACCATTATTTTTATCCTGCGGGCACATCGTTTTTCCCGTTTTCTGCCAGGTATACCTATATCGTGCGCATTATATGTATAAAATGTGTTTCACTTTTCAAACTCAAAACACTGTAAATGTGGAATACCTATGGATGGATATTTTATGTCTATATAAGGTTCACTGTATATACAGCGGTAAAAAATTGTAAATTTGAACATCACGCTTATTGAATTTCCGTTTCTAAGAAGTTTTTCTTTTGATCACTTTATTATGATTCTTTTGTTTTTGTGTGTGTGCGTATGTGTCTATATATATTTGTATGTGTATGCATTGATTATATTGGATACTTTGAATACAAAATCAAAATACGTAGATAGCGAATACAATATCCAACACACAAAACAATGTTTGATCACCAACGTTATTTAGAAATTTAATATTGTTGATTCACCTGGAAAATTGAGAGATAGATGAAAAGAAAAAAAAAATTCAATTAAATTTTTATATTTTTGGGCTTTTGAAAATTCGTGTGTCTATATAGATTCTAAAACAATATGGTTATTTGGGTAAGCCATCGACGTATCTGTAGAGGAAGTATATTGAGAACTAAATTTAGCACATGCATACAGTCTAGGTTGATTTGATATGTTTTTGTATCCATTTCCAGGAGTTTTCAAAAATATCTGAATGATGTAACATACAAAGAGAATGGTTACATATTATTTAATCAACATTTTATTGGATTGTTATATTTTGATATGTAATAAAGTCGAGATTGATTTCATCATGGATAGTAGTAGCGGTTCATTTTTGACATGTTTAATAATAGTGCGGTAACAGAAACCCACTGAATTAAAAGATGTTTGCTGTAACAACTTCGAATGAGCAGTTCGAATGGCTTTAATCTCGACCCCTAAATTTTATTAAAGGATTTATGATGGAACCCAAACCCCTTTCATACATATACCTTTTTATGACATTTTTCATCAAAATTTTGATATCTATATATGCTTGGTTATCCCTAATGTTAATTAACCCTTTAACCTAATATTAATTATCTCAAACGTTAGCTCTTCCTGTTTCACCTTGTTGATTTTTGGGAAAAATAATTGAACAGTTGAAATCAATTAGCACCAAAATAATAATTTTGCATGTGACCGACCATTCGTTCCTTCCAAACCGTTCTCATTCTCATTAGAATTTATATTTATCATTAGCGAGTTTTAATATTACTAACAAAACATTGTAAACATTTGTAATTCTTCTGTTGCTCTGACTGACGATTAGAATGACCTCGTGAAGATTGTCGGAATTTAACAGATAACCAATCACTGTAGCATACAACTTTTTGGAAAACTAAAGAAGGCTACCACATCAATTCTACTGCAAACTTAATGCAAACCAGGATAGTCTAAGCAACAAAAAACAACTATTGGGCATGTCCTCCTACGCGTACCAAATTATGATAAGACCTCGATCATACAATTAGAGTCTGCCACTCAGACGCCTTTTAGCCCGAATTATTATTCGTAGATATGTATGCTAAAGTAGAAAGTGTGCGCCTTCCCGACTTATATTCGTCTAAAATAGGCTTTGTCTTTTACGTCGGGTGGATGTGTTTTTCTGTAAAACTATTTTCTGAAATATTTTTTTTTTATAAATTTTAAATTAAGAGCGAACGTCTAACCCAAGAGATATAATTATAATATATAAATACAGTATTCAAATAAGGGTCACACGTCAAAATTTAAAAATTAAATATGTATTTAAATTTAGATCATTCGGGTGATAAAAGTTCATCCAATTGTGACGATTTTGACCAAGTCTGCGGACCGATTAAGGATCGAGGGATGTCATTAAAGAATTAGGCGATTAGTTGAAGTTGCAGGATTGAAGGTCATACTGGCTGAACGTGGTGGTTTTTATTTTTATTTTTTTTTTGTTATTTTGAGGTTGCCCCCGTTGTTTGGTGTGCTCTGTTATGAATGAGCTGATGCTCAAAACAAGGTCTACCGGATTATGTAAATTAAAAAATAAATAAAAATAAAAAAAAACAAGGAAAAACTTCAAGTTGATGATTTTGATTATATTCATTTAGTCTTTGTTCTCCATAAGCGTTACTTAAAGTTAATTCGTTTTTTGGACATACGTAAGATGGAAGAAAATTTAATTAAATTGAAAACAGAACAACTATTGCTGTTTAAAAACTGATGTCGGAAACAGTCATGGTAGTACTATCTGATTTTTGTGTAAGCCTCAAGGGGTGATCTAATCAATGGTGGAACCACATCTGACATAAAAAAAATGGTTGACTGAGCTTGCAAGCATTTAGATCGACATAAGGTTTCTATTTTGAGCAGTATGAATTGAGGAATTGAAAGAAAATTCAAAATTTAATATGAAGTTTGGTGGTGTGGTAAACAAATTCTACTGGTTTTTTGTTCTAGTGTAGTAGGCATATTTGGGGATTTTCCGACTATAAGGAAGTATTCGGAATTCCACGTAAGTAAATAAAAGGCAGTTAGTAAGGTTAACAAGTTCGATTGGGTAACCCAAAAACCAATTCCTCACTAAAACAGTTAGCTCACTTGCCCAGTGGCGTAATTAGGTACCCGCAGCGCCCACAGCTGCGGGGGTTTACGGTTATTGGGGCCCATGAGATTTATCAAGCATTTGAATATTAGTTCAAAGTCAAGGTTAGATCGATTGTAGCTCAGATTTAGCTTTAGGTACAACATCTTTTCAAATTTGCAAAACGACATTTCTAGAAAGTTTTAAAAGGTGGTCGTCTAGAGAAAGAAGAAATCATTCTTGTTGCTATTAAATATTTTTTTAAGACAGGCCCAAAAATTTCTTCTTGGTTGCTGATGGTAAAAAAGTTCCGACTAATTACTCGTAATCTGATTGCATAGAAATAAAAATGCCTTTAGATTGATTCTGACAAATATTTAGATTTAGAAGAAAATTTGCTAAATTCGTTTGAAATCAAAGCTTTCGCCATTAAAGAATAACGATTTTAGAGTTTGCTAAGTTCATTTATTTGTAATATACGTTTTGCATTCCAAGTTTACCTCTTTTGCACTTCAAATTTAACTTTTTATAAATCAAATTAAGCATTTAGCAAAACAAATTGAACGTTCTACAAATCAAGTTTTGATTAGAAAAGGTTGAATTGGATTTGCAAAAGATTGAATGTGATTGACAACAGATTAAATTTCTTTTGCAAATGGTTAAACTTAATATGTAAATGAAGCTATTACTAATCAGCTTTGCTGCTTAGCAGATTGCGCAGTGTCATTTTGATTTTCATAAAAATCAAACATTATTTTGAAAAACTATTTTAAATACATCTTCTACCGATTTTGGAATTTCCCGTCACTTCCCGATTTCATATCCCCTTGTCTCGAATTTCATTTTTAATCCTTTTTAAAATTTCTCGAGATCATTGGAATTTAGCATGAAATAAGATGCGTGATGTTCGCGCCTTATTTGTGTGTTTCGAAACTGTCAGATTATTCGAGATTTTTGAGATTATTCAAGTGTTGTTCGATGTTACTCAAGAATCATAGATTCTATTCTAAGAATATGTTTGTTCGGTATTTAACAAATTATCCGATACTATTTGAGGATTCCTTACATATTGTACACCGTTTGGTGAGCTTAACCTTAACTTGCTTAGTAGTATTAGTAACATTAAATTATATTTAAATGAAATTTATGCAAATTTCGTGAGTTTTATAATTGCTTACAGGCTTTCCAAAATTATTCATTAATATCCAGATTTTATCGGTATTATTGAAATTGTTCGAGATCAATCGAGATTGACATACTATAGAGATTATTTGAATTTTTCTGAGATTGTTCCGCGTTATATTCTAGAGATTGTGAAAGATTTCCAAATATATTCGAATTTTGTATAACTTTCTGCGATTAGCTTTGATTTGTGAGAACTTGCAGAGTTACCCATAAAAATAGAATTGTGATACATATTTAGTAGATTTTTCGGCATTATGCCAAAATTTCGATATTTTTTCGATTTCCTAGGCTATTCGAAATTATTCAAGAATGTCGAGGTTATTAACGTTTTACATGACGGTGATTTTCTTTGGTTTAACATACTTACGGATAATTCGATATTTAAGAACTTTTAAGAATATTCAAGATATGTACTTTGGTACATGATATGTTATGACACTCATTTAGCCAGTGCATATGTTTTATTCATATTCCATACATATGCCTGTTTTGTCAGTCATGACTGTCAGAGCAGTCATTTAACTGCCACAAATGCTTTGACATTTCACTATGCAAATGACTGCTATAACAGTCATACATTTTTTATCTGAAAAATATGATTTTATCAGTGAATATTTGAATCTTATCAGTCTAGATCAGTGTTGCCAGAAAAAATAAAATGAAATCGTATTTTTTCAGGGGCAAAAAACGTCAAAAACGTCATTCAATAAAAACCCAAACAGCAGAAAAATGGTAATTAGGAAACAGCGACTTATAATTTAAATTGAAACTATTGCCGTCTTAAACATTAACAACCGTCTTATAAACATCACAGCAGAAAAAAGATGATCGAATTAAAATATATAATAATAATTTTAATTTTAATCTTCCAAAAATTTAGGAAATCAGCTTTTTATAGATAATAATACTTAAATTTCTATTTATTTAAAAAAAAAATCAGTTAGGTATTTCGGCTTGTTAGCCATCATCAGTAATTAAAAAAAAACAATCTAATCACATAATTAGGACACTAATTTTCTATATAAACTAAATATAAAAAACAATTGAATACCACTAAAAATATGTTACATACCTTCAAAAATTAAAAAGTTAGAAATACATCAATATTGAAAAACATTATAAAAACATTATTTTAAATATAAAATTATAATTAATATTATAAATAGAAACACAAACGATATGGATATTAATATTAAAAACCAGTATCAACCAACAAATTTACGTACTAACTTACTTGTTGGTTGATACTGGTTTTTAATATTAATATCCATATCAGTTGTGTTTCTATTTATAATAGTAATTATAATTTTATATTTAAAATAATGTTTTTCAATATTGATGTATTTCTAATTTTTTAATTTTTGAAGGTATGTAACATATTTTTAGTGGTATTCAATTGTTTTTATATTTAGTTTATATAGAAAATTAGTGTCCTAATTATGTGATAATATTGTTTTTTTTTAGTTACTGATGATGGCTAACAAGCCGAAATATCTAACTGATTTTTTTTTTAAATAAATAGAAATTTAAGTATTATTGTCTATAAAACGCTGATTTCCTAAATTTTTGGAAGATTAAATTAAAACAAGACAAAACATTTAAAATATTATCAATTCTTATTTTGTAAATATAAATAAAATTATATCATCAGATAAATTTTGATATCACAAAACAACTTTTATCAATTCTTGTTTAATGTATTTAGGTACATTATATAAAAAAGTTTAAAATATAAAAGTTACAGTTTTTCTTATACATAAGCTTACAATTAGTATCGGTAAATTAGATCACAATATGTTACTAGGTACTTTATTGCAGTGTTCAGTTTTCTTTATTATTATTATACAGTTCACGAGATTTAAATTTCTTAATTAAATCTTTATTTAATTTTAAATCAAAACAAGAACAGTCATTGTCTTTTAGATAACCTTTGGCTAATAAAATTGCTTTTAGTGATTCAACGCTTAACCGATTTCTGGTTTTAGTTTTGTTAAGATTTATTTGAGAAAAGGTACGTTCAACGTTTGCTGACGAATTTGGCAAACTGAAAATTTCGAATAAAAATTTCCCCATGAGTGGAAAAGCAACTGATTTCTTCGCCGATCTTCTCGCCTAATTTGGCAAATAGTACTCCAAAATAATTGTAAGTCTATACAATTTGTATCAGCACCAAATATATTTGTAAAATTTAAATTTCGAATTTCATGAAACTCTGAATCGATATTTTGTAAATTTTCTTCCAAAATTAAATTTGGAAATTTTTGAAATAAATCATATAGTGAATCAACTTACTTTTTTATTATTTTTTGAGGATCAATTAAAGAAATATATTTTAATATACTATTTTTGAAATCAAACGGTTTCATTATTTGGTCAACCAATTCGATGTAAAAGGATAGACAATTATTTTTAAAAATTTTAATTTCATTTGAATTAATATCGCTTGTTGCAATGAATCTTTGGACATCTACGCCTAAATAAAGTTTATTGTCTTCTATTAAGTTGTATGGAAGTTTATAATCAGTATTTTCTATTTCCCTCGATTTAATACAATTAGGCTTTAAAAAGTTATCAAAAATTGTTAACGTGAAACGTTTGACTTCTTCGTACATGACGTGAACTTGCGGATTTTCACTTTGAAAAAGTTTGTTTAACTCGTTAACCTTTGGTAAAATGTATTTTAAAAATTTTAAATACAGTATATTAATTGCATCTTTTAGTTTGTTTAGAATACCTTCCGAACTATCAACGTTATCATTTTGCACAGCAAACCCAAAAAATATGTTTAGTGGCTCATACAAAATGATCAAGCGATTTACGACACTTTCCAAAGATAGCCAACGCGTTTGGCTGGGGTGTAAAATCTTTCTTGGTTTATCTTCTAGCAAAGCAATAATCTCTTTTAAGTGAGCGGCACGTTTTGGACTGTTCTGAACATAATTATAAATATCACGTGCCATGGTTTCTACTGAAGACGGAAGTTTCAGGCATGCATAAAAGGAGCACAAAGCAAATGAATGACAGATGCATTTTATGATAATTAAATTGTTGCAGTCCTTGCTTAATAGAGCTGCCACTGAATGATTTCTACCGGTCATATTATTTGCGCCATCAGCGGCAAAACCAATTAAATTTTGTTTATAGTTAATATTTCCATTGATAAATACGTTAACAATTTCTTTATACAATGTTAAAGCGTCTGTAGATACAACCTCAATCAAATCAAAAAAGTAGTCTCGCACTTGAAATTTTTCGCTAACTCTAACCACTAAACTTAATAATTTTGTTGTTGTTGATATGTCGGTGGATTCATTAACACATAAGGAAAATTTGTACAAATTCATTAAAGAACATACCTTTTCGTACTGTTGTAATCCAAGAACGTTCTTTATTAAAAATCCAGTTTTGGTTCTGCCGCAGCTAATATTGCGCGCAATTTTCGAATCATTACAAGCATTTTTTACCATTGGCGACAAGTGATCTGCCAAATTAAATGCCAAATTATGTTCAGCAATTAAAGCAGCAATTTGAAGTTCTGCTTTGATGGTTTGATGTTTCAACTGCGTTGATTCTTGAAGTTGACTCGAAATGGATGGTTGCATCGAAATTGAGTTTGACTTGGCGATATGACTTTTCGCTTTAGCATGAGCAATCAGATCTGATTTTCCGGACTTCACATTTAATTTTATGTTACAGACGCAGCATATAACTGGATATATTAACCGGTCAGAATATAAATTTTCCTTTGTCCAATTTTGTAGCAATGGATCTTTTTGCCAACTTGTTTGAAATGCTCTATTTCTTATTTTTTTTACCTACAGAAATTAAATAATGTATCAACAATTTTGAGTCTGCCGAATAGAACATACAATTAAATTTTATCTGTGGCTGCATCATGTTACTCATAATTTGGGAACTCTCATGCTCATCTTCGACAACGTCAGCGGAAACGGAAGTTGATTGTTTTACAATCATCCATCATTGTTAAACATCGCTTTAGTGTTTCTGAATTGCTTAACCTATAAATAAAAAAAAAAATTTAAAAATTTCCAATTTTGTAGTCCCAATTTATAAAACAAAGTTAAATTTTACCTGCGGCTGTAACGTTTTTTTATGTGTTTTATCAAGCGTACTATTGTACTGGTCATCGTCTCCGGCTTCAGATAAACTCAAAGAACCATTAGCATTAGGAACTGACTTGTGTTGGCCACGTTGTATGTTGGGTGGCCCAACTTCGATTAAATCGGTGTTCATTTTCTTGCTGGTTTTTGCTAAACAATATAGTAAACAAGAAAGCAAGTTAAGAAAAACGTAGTAAAAACCATAAAATTGTTATAGTATATCAACAATTTTATAACTTACAAATTGTTGGAAAATAGCGGTTCATAGTAAGAATCGTTGTACGCGATTTGTGCTTATTTTCAGGTGGGATATTACACGCGCTGGATGGTTCATCGACTTCCAAATTAAAAGTAGCAGTAGAACCGCAAATACAACTCGACTTATTTTGAGTAAGTTTGTTCGAAAAAACTATTAAATTGTCGGCTGGCTCAACTTCGACAAGTACGACGTTGGACTCTTTACTTTTGCTAAAAAATGTAATAGGAAATAATATGTATAATAATCACAATAGTTTATAATACAGTTTCTAAAACTTACAAACTGTTGGAAAATGGCGCTTCATTTCTCGCATTCGCAACACAGCGGACTGTACACATAGAACTAGAAATATAGCCCGATTTGTTTTAAGTATGTTTGTTCGAAAATAGTATGAAATTATTGGCTGGCTCAACTTCGACAAGTACGACGTTCGAATGTTCGATTCTTTATTGGTTTAAAAAATTAAAATATATCATAATAAATATTATGATATTATTAAAATATATCATAATAAATATGGGCGAAACTAACAAAAAATATTTTTTGGATTTTGTCCCATTTGGATTTTTTATATTTGGATTCAGTCGATAAGGATTTTGTCCTATTTGGCTTTTCGCTTCTGGATTTTTAAAATAATTTGAATTTTCTACCTTTTGGATTTGTTTTTGTATTTATGGGTACACCTGTCGAATTTTATTATAATCAGTTGAACTATCTAAGTTCTATTCATCATAATTTACCATTTCCAGAGCTTTATCTTAACATAATTTGAGAAGGCCATTTCCATCGTAGATACATACATCTACACATAGAAGTTCATCCTAAACGGTTATAAAAAGCCAAATTCCACCCTAAGGATATATTCCAGAATATCAGCTAACTATTATATTTTATAACCCCATTTCCATCGGACATAAATAAATGTTAGATTAAGTCCAAATCGGTTAAGGAAAAACCATCAAGTTCCGTCCTAATTGGCCAAATTTAAACTTAATTAAGAATTTAGAAATCGATTTAATTAAAATTCGATCCTTATTCCAGAATTGTATCGAAAATTCATTTTAGCATCCCGCCAAACATTTTTTTTTTTGTAAAATCAAATTTTTATCTTTACAAGGAAATGTGACGAAAACTAAATTGTTTTCATTATTTTCATTTATTTTTATCTATGTATTCAAAACGTATAGTGTTTTCCATGGCCTGCTTGGTGGTTGGTTTTGTTTTAACGTAAAATTTAGTAACGCCTTTAAATTCCCCTTTTAATTTTTGATTATAGAAAATACGAAAGATAGAAAGAGGCATTCGGAAATATTAAAAATTTATATGATGGTTTCGTTGAGCTCGAAATTGAAATCGAGGAAAAATCGATTTTATTTTTAGTGAACATTTGTCATTCATACAAATTACTCCTCTATTAATATTATGCTCAGTAGGCAAATACGGGAGAATTTCCTAATTACATATATTTTTACAATTTCAGTGTTCGTTAGTTAAAGGAAATAAAAAATTCTATGTAATTTGGAAGCGAGCAATATTTTAGGGGTTTTCCCGTTTAGGTAATACAAGAGATAATATTTATGAATGCTATAGCATTCATGTTGGCTAACGTTTTGAAAACATTTTCAAAATAAATTCCAATTACATAAGGCATAAACTGCTAATATGTACCTAAACTGTAAATAAACCTATTGAAAATCTACACAATTTAATCATTTACAGTTTTTCGTTCATGAAACTTTAAAATTTTTAATTTAAATCATGATCGTTTCCACTTGACAAATCATATTAAGTAAACAGAATCAAATAAAGTTTGTATATTTTTCAAATGGCCAACCGATTATGTAAATACAGTCTATGTTCTATGTAACGTATTAGTTTCGTACAAATAAACGAATAAAAGCATTTCCAATATTTATTAAAAATATGTACATATAATGATTAGCCCTAAGGATAACAAACATACATACTTGTATTGTATACATACCATATATAGGAATATGTTATGCTATTAAACATACATTTATAATAATTTTGTTGCGAACTGTGGTTTTACGAAATTTTAACAAAATTACATCAACGATTTTAACATTAAAATTGAATTATTTTTAATGTTTTTCCTGTTTGTTGTATCTTGACATAGGTAATGGACATGGACACCGCCCACATTCGAAGTTCGTAATTAAATAGAACAAAAACGAATTAACTTACCATATTCCCGAAATACAAAATAAATACAAAATAATGTGCCCATTAAAAAGGAAGACCCATTAAATTTTTGTTAATTACAATATACAACTAAAAGGGCATTTGCTTGTTGAGGGCGAATGTTAGGATGGGCGGTTGTCTGTGGTGTGATGGTGTTGGAATGTTGTTGTGAGGGTTGTTGGGGGCTATGCGGATGGGCAATTGGTTTGGTTTCACGGTTGCGTGCTGTGCTTATTCTGCGATGTGGTGGGACAAGGGCGGATTGAAATGGGTGATGTTGGAATTGTTGGGTTGGAGCTTCAATGGCATTTTGGTCTTTGTGGGCGTTGAAACGGTCACGAGAGGTGTGCTGAGTTGGATGCTTGCTCGTTTTTGGTGATTGTTTTTAGTGGTCTGATGGAAAATGGTGAATTAAGGAGGGCGGTCTTTATTGCACTGTGGATGTTGGACCTAATGACCGATGTGAAGTTACCCCAGACTTTCATCCCAGGAAAAACAAAAAATATCATCAGGCAACACTAAAATTACAACGTTATCCCATCCCAACATTATTTCATAAGATATATTTTGCTCTAGCCCTGAAAAAATTTTATTTAATTTTTTAACATATTTTACTACAGAAAATAGCAAAAATTAAAATTTGACATTATTCAGGAAATTATAGAAGCAAATACTGAATTTTAAAGAAAATGGCATATAAGTTAGTCACTACCTGGATTTGGCAGGGATAATTTCTTTTTTGGAAACTATCAGTATGCCATTTGATTTGGCATTAGGTTATCTAACCCCACTAATCATGTCAAGAAGATTTGCATGTTTAAATTGGCACTATAATTATTTAAATTAGCATAGTAACCAAATTTCATGCAACTGGATGGGATTTGGCCCTGGGATGACCGGGATGTTTCTATTCTGGAAACCATTGGAATGCCATTTGATTTGGTATTATACATATTATCTAATTCCATTAATAATATCAAGACGAGTTGCATGTTGGGATTGGCGCTATAATTATTTAAATTAGCATAGAACTAAAATTTCATGCAAATGGAAGCGATTAGGCCCTGGGACGATCGGGATGTTTCTTTTCTGGAAACCATTGGAATGGCATTTGATTTGGTATTACATTATCTAATTCCATTAATAATATCAAGACGATTTGCATGTTGAGATTGGCGCTATATTTATTTAAATTAGTATAGAACTACAATTTCATACAAATGGAAGCGATTAGGCCCTGGAATGATCGGGATGTTTCTTTTCCGGAAACTATCGAAACGCTATTTGAGTTGGCATTATATTATCTATTTCCTTGAATATTCTCAAGGCGATTTGCATGTTAAGATTGGCGCTATAATTATTTAAATTAGCATAGAACCAAAATTTCATACAAATGGAAGCGATGCTTCTTTTCCGGAAACCACCAGAATGCATTTTGGTTTGGTATTACATTATCTAATTCCATTAATAATATCAAGACGATTTTCATGTTGAGATTGGCGCTATAATTATTTAAATTAGCATAGAACCAAAATTTCATAGAAATGGAAGCGCTTAGGCCCTGGGATGACCGGGATGTTTCTTTTCCGGAAACCATCAGAATGCCATTTGGTTTGGTATTACATTATATAATTCCATTAATAATATCAAGACGATTTGCATGTTAAGATTGGCGCTATAACTATTTAAGTTAGTGTAGTACTAAAATTTTATACAAATGGAAGCGATTAGGCCCTGGGATGACCGGGATGTTTCTTTTCCTGATACCATCGGAATGTCATTTGATTTGGCATTACATTATCTTATTCCATTAATAATATCAAGACGATTTGCATGTTGAGATTGGCGCTATAATTATTTAAATTAACAAGAACCAAAATTTCATACAAATGGAAGTGTTGATGATCGGGATGTTTCTTTTCCAGAAACCTTCGGAATGCCATTTGATTTGGCATTACATTATCTAATTCGAGTAATAATATCAAGATGTTGAGATTGTCGCTACACAGAAAAAAAAACTATTATCATATTAACAAGAGCTCTGTTGTCAAAAATTATTAGTTATCATCAATAAAATAATATTCCCTATAACAAAAACCGTGTAGTGGAATGAATCGACCATAGTTATTATCAAAAGCCTAGTTTAGTTATTTGAGTGAGACAGATTTTACTCAAAATTTAGTCGCATTTATAATAAAATTATTAAAATAGCTAATATTATTCATTCAATTGTGGTTGATTAATAATAACAAAAACTTTAGTTAAAAATATTAACTAAACTTTTGTTTTAGATACAATTTTTTATTTAGCTTTTAATTTTTGAACTCCTCCCAATATTTTTTTTATAACATTTACGAAATTTACAAAATGTTTAGTTATAGTAACTAAATTTTATCATTTTTACGAAATTCTAACCGAAATCTAATATTTAATTAAGTTAATATTATATTAACAATAAATGAAATCCATAGTCATATAGTTTCTTTAATCTAGATTTAGATAATAATCGCATCTATTGATGCCCGATCTAATCGTAATTATGTATGTATGTACGTTTATAGCACATATGTATATCATATTTATATTGAAAATAAAAGATTATCTTACATGTGTTATGATAAATGTACGAAGTCCGGTAAATGCAGATCAAACTTTACGTATTTTGTTGAAGGAAAATTATTTCAGAAAAATTCGTGGAAACTTCGCTGAAATCAAAAATTTTAAATATTTTTTCATAATTTTTTTACTTAATTTTCATCATATCCATTTAATGTTAAATCATTTTCGTGAAAATAAAAAAACCCTAAAAAGAAAATCACGAAAATGATTGAAACTTAAATCATAATGAAGAAAATTGAGCCCAAAAATTATGGAAAAATATTTATAATTTACGATTCCAGCGAAATTTCCACGAATTTTCCTCAAATAAATCTTACATCACCAAAATACGTAAAGTTATATCTACATTTACCGGATTTGGTACATTTATCAGAACGTATATACATAGTTTACATTTTTTTAAACAGAATATTATCTAATATTAGCATGTAACATTTGTAACATTTCATAGAATGTGAGGTGATCCGGTTTATATTAAATGTTAACAAATGTGGCTAGCATTAATTCGGTTAATCTAAATTTTATTACCTTAACAAAATTGTGCAAGACATATAACAATTTTAGCGCTTTTGTGTCACTTCATTCAAACGTATATTTAACCTAATTTGAATATTTAAGTTCTTATCGATATGGCCCAAATCGACCGTATTCTACATTTTATCTATTAGATCTTAGATACATACATATAATTCAATTCATGTTGGGATATTACGTTAGCTTTGACTGTTAAGGGATTACTACTTTATCATTAGTTACGTAAAAATAATCCGTGACGTCATTTCAAGTCAACAACTTAATTGAGTTTGGAAATTATTTGGCGAGCTGTGATAAGTAATGCGGTACAAATAATGTATATAATTATGTTTCGCTTCATTGGTAAAAAAAACATAACGTAACTAAAGTTGAAAAATACAAAATTTCCTAGTTGAATTCATAGCTGTGTCAGCCATATTTAACATTTAGATTAATCTAAAATAAATAATCATGATTTTCTAAATATTACAACAAATGGCAGTTAAATTATTGAATATTTGGTTAAACAACAAAACGTTTATTTAAATGAAATATACATATGTTAAGTGAAATAACTAAATTATCTAGTTAAACAACAAAATTTTCTAGTTGAACAACAACATTTTATTTAATAAAACTAAACATTTTGTGTAAATCACAAAATAAAAATTAATCCCGTTATAAATTCGAGACGAAACCATAGGTCCCGTTAATCATATTAGTAGAATCATTTACGATTTAGTTGTTGATCTGTGAAGATTAATTTTTTGTGGTGTGTTAAAAAGTTTTAAGTGGTAATTATTTTGCGGATAATAAATATTACAAATTTCAGGTAAGTTTCTTTTTCGTATCATAATTGTGTATTATATTTTAAAATTGTTTAAATAATCAAAAATTATAAAAAGTGCAATCATTACATATTTGTAAAGTAATTTAACTGTTCAGAATATCAATTAGAATTAGTTTCTGTAGATTCCCTTTATCAAAATGAAGTGTTTTAAATGTGGATTTATTGATAGTGAGTTTAAACTGTTAATGAAACATTTTCAGAAAACACACAAGTTATCAACATATGATACATATCAATGTATAGAAGGGAACTGTTTTCTCTTTTTTTCAAACTCTAAAAGTTATCGAAAGCATGTAATGAAACAACACATGATTACGCCCAACAAAAATTTAAATAATTACAGTAGTTCCAATGTAAATAGTGAAAATAATGTTAGACCTGAATACACTTTCAAACAACTAAATTCAAATGATATTGATGATCAATCTCCTTTACAAAATCAGTGTACTATAGGTAATCCAAATTCAAATTTACCTATAAATTCAGATAATGAACAAGCTTTCGTAGAATTTTCATGGGCTAATGAAATTGAAAAATTACATTTTAATGCATTGTCCATTATTCTCGAAATGCACAATTGCAGTAATATCAACAGAAGTGATGTTCATAAAATTCAGGATAACATAATTAAATATATAACAACGCCCATAATAGATTCCATTTATAAATATATTGACTCCAAAATACAACATATTGATCATAAAATTACATCAGAACTACATTGCATGTTAAACGAGTTCAAAAATCCTTTCAGAGACATTTCGACTGAGTACAAGCTAATGCAACATTTGTATCATAAAAGCCTGGTACATCCTGCCGAGGAATTTTCCATAAATAACGAAATTTCAGAAATAATGGTTGACGGTGAATGTCATTATAGCGAAGTTAATACTAAAGGTGTGATATTACCCATAGAATTCCAATTTTGTAGTTTATTTGGAAAGGGCAATAATTTGGAAATTGCTCTCAATTATATAGAAAAGGCCAGTAAAGACACGAGCAGCTTAAATAATTTTTTCCAAGGCTCACTTTGGAAAACTAAAATTGAGAATTTCCAAGGAAAGCATGTGATTCCTTATTTCCTCTATTTTGATGAAACGGAAATTAATAATCCCTTAGGATCACACGCTACTACACATTCAGTGCTAAATATGTATTACTCGTTTCCGTGTCTTGACATGTCAAAACTAGAAAACATATTTTTAGGGGCTATTATAAAAGCTATTGATCTTAAAAATTTTGGTACTGATAGATGTCTTCAATATTTGATTGACAAATTAAAAAGATTAGAAGAAGTAGGGCTGGGTATTCAAACTGCAAACGGTTCCAAAGTCGTCCATTTTGTATTAGGTCTCGTATTAGGGGACAATTTAGGTATGAATGTAATTTTAGATTTTAGTAAATCTTTTTCTGCGACATCTTTTTGCAGATTTTGTAAAGTCTTAAAACGTGAATCTAAATTCCTTACGTATGAAAAACCACATATGATGCGCAATGAAACTAACTATTTTCACGACTGTCAGGAGGAAAATATTAAAATTACGGGTGTAAACAAATATTCAACTTTTAACCAAATCAAAACTTTTAACGTAACTAAAAATTTTGCTGTTGACATTATGCATGATTTGTATGAAGGTGTATGTCATTACGATCTGTGCCATATCATTTTATATTTTATAGAACATATGAAATATTTTTCCTTGGAAATTTTAAATACCAGAAAACAATTGTTTAATTACGGTTACATTGAAAAGGGTAATATTTCACAACCAATCAAAATAGCTTCTTTGAAAAGTTTTAAATTGAAAATGTCTGCCAAAGAAATGAAAACTTTTATTCATTTTTTCCCTCTGATGGTAGGAGATCTAATACCAAGAGACGATGAAGTTTGGCTATTTTTTTTAGAACTGTTGGAAATAATAGATTTGTTGTTGTGTTCTCAAATGACTCAAATCACTTGTAATATATTAACTACAAAAATTCAAAAACATCATACTACTTATATGCAGTTATTTAATGACGATTTAAAGCCAAAACATCATATTATGACACATTACCCTACAGTAATTCAACAGTCTGGCCCACCACGATATTATTGGTGCTTCAGATATGAAGCAAAACATAAGGAGTTTAAAATATATGCACATTTCATCACGTCTAGAAAAAATATTTGTTTAACACTAGCAAAAAAATATCAATTAAAATTTGCCAACTATATTCACACAGAAAACAGTAACGATTTCACAGAACTTATAGTAGAATCAAAGTTTTCAAAACACACGAAACGTTCAATATTGTTAAAGAATCTGCACAGCGTTATTTTCGACTGTTATTCAGAATTACTTATAAAGGGACGCATTATAAATCTGAATTAATATTAACACAATTTTGGGATGAAATGTGTGCATTTGAAATTAAAGAAGTTGCTGTAAATTTACAATATAAAGAAATTTTTATTGTATGCCAAGAAATTAAAATATGTCATTTTGACAGCCATTTTGCTGCTTATCTAATAGATCCTTCGAGTCGGCATGATATAGTTATAAAAAATCTAAAAGAGTTTAATGGCCCTCCGATCAATTACGTAAGGCTAGCAAATGGCTTATTTATGATTAGACCAAAACAATACTTTTAGTAATATAACTTAAAATTATTGTTTCGTAGTATTTTTTAAATGTTTTATTTAAATTCTGTGTTAAATGATCATTAATATAGTTATAAGTTTTAATTCCTTCTCGTTTTATTTAGTTTTTTTAATTTATATTCAATGATACGAGTATCTAGAAATTCTATTGTAATTTATGATCTGTGTTTTAATATTATTATTTTTTTGCATGAGCACTCATAATCTAGATTGACAGAATCATGGATCCATCGACAAGCCAAGATATTTTAGAAACAAATGCTAATACTAATGATAATTTAATCGAAGATGGCACTATCGCCACCATAGTTGATACCAATGAAAATCTAATCGAAAATACCACGGTAAATGTAGAAGAGTCTGATATTATCAGTATTCAGCCATGTCAAAATAACTACTTTATATTATCTGATGAGCCCGATGAGAATAATGGTGAACAAAACGGAAATAGCATTTTCATCGACGTTTATCCTTTACTTGAAAAGCAAAATGAACTACGTGCTCTATTAACTAGCTGGGGATTAATGAACCTTTATGAATACTTAAAAGGTATGAATTTTCAAATAGTTCTATAGTTTTACGATTTGTAAATGTTTTAAGATTTAACTAGACAAATATAGAAACATATTTATTACCCTCATTTCAGATCAACACATTTACTTAGATGATCTTAAATTACTAACTTCAGAGCTCGCACAACAACTTTTGAAAGATGGAAATTTTAAATGGAATGTTATAATAAATTTTAATCACAATTTGAGAAAATGGCAGGAACATTACAATACAACAGAAACCGCGTCAACAATTTCATCGCAAATTACAATTACACCTCCGACATCATTTACATCAACCTCAACAGAACCAATTCAAAGTAGTATAAATTTATCTATTTTAAATATACTAAATATATCTGCTGAAGGCAGAATGATACTAAATGTTTATCAAACAAATAACAAATTAAATGAAACTCAACGAAATTTATTAGTGAGTATTATTGTTGAACATTTCATCAGACTTAATTTGAGCATGGCTACGACTACCTGCGAACATATAGCTGACCAAATTGTAGCTATTATGCCAAATGAAGAAAAGGTAAATCATAATTAAAAAATACTTTATTTTTTGATATTATTTTAAATAATTAACATGAGTTGTTTTATTTTAAAGGAATATTATTACGTTAAGAGAAAGAATGCATCTCCGCTTGGAAGCTTATATTTCAAGTATCATAATCGGAAATCACGTACTCGTAAAGCATCATGCACTGCCTCAACGGAAACTAATAATTATGTATCCAAACAATCATTTGTGCTTTCCGCAAACGAAGACGAGCATATTCAAGCCCTAAAACATGAATTATTGAATCATGACGAATTTATGTTGCACTGGAACGGTTCAGTTAAAGCCAGAATAAATTGCATAAAAGAAAGTACATTGACGATCAAAATTTTTGAAAAGTGGCCACAATACAAAACCCCAATGGGATATCGCTTGGTAAATATTATTTATTTGTCTATATAATATATATGTACAAGTATTAGTATAATTCTTTCAACTACTTATTATCACTCAATAGAAGTAAATAGTTCAAGCAATGGTTTTTGAAGTAATATTTCTTCTGAAAAACAAATTACGGGTGTGTAACAAATCCCGGTTAATCAAAATCGTGGTTTTCAAATTCTTGGTTTCAAAATCCTGTGTTCAAACCTGCTGCCTTACAGAGTCATAGTACCATACGATTCTTGATCTAGTATTATACCTCGATTCACAAACTGTCTATAAGCTCTGTAACCGTAAAATTTCCGTTTTCCTGGCTACTATGTTAGCAATTTACATACAAATTGTTCAAAAAGTTACAGTTACAGAGGCCCTACATTTTGTGAATCGAGCAGTTAGTCCGAAATATATTATTAAGTTATTCGTACATATATCTTGCTATATTCAACTTAAGCAGAGTTTCTTGAAAAGCTACGTGCATTGAATTTCTGCTATACCAGAATCATTATCATTCCAAAACTTTTAGAAGCACATTAAAATTTTTGAATGATCAAAAACACGTTACTAAATTTGATATTTTCTTAACAAAAACCATTAGGTTTAAAAATTGTGTTATGAATGTAATTTGTTCTCTTGCTTTCTAAAATTACTGTAACTTTGAGGTACAAATTAAAATTATACATAGTTCATTATTATTGTTTTAAAACAATAAACTAAAGAGAGAGGTAAAGAGTCTTGCTTAATTAACGTGCTTGAGGTGTGCCGAGTTCGATCCTCGATGATGACCAAAGTTAATAAATTTTGAACTTGGGACGACGAACGGATGTTAGTTCTGTCATCCATTTCCATATAATCTCACTTATTCAGGAAATTGTGTGTAAAAGCATTCGTTTGGCTAACCACCAACAAACTACACACAATATAGTTAGCACAAGTTGGTCAATGAAAGATCTGGCAAGAGATGCGGTATGGGGCCTCTATTCCTAGATTATTAAACTAAAACGTCAAAGGAAAATATATTTTTCGGTTTTTCTTGAATTTTAGAAAAATTATTTTTTCTCAAATCGGATAAAATACGTCAGTTTTCTAGTTTGTTATCTGTCAGCAAAATGAAGTATTCCCCGACACTACAGCGTTGCTAGGCAACTTACTAAAAACAGTACTAGAAAATATTCTCTGCCTAGGCAGAGAATACTTTCCAGTACGGTTTTTCATCTGTTTTTAAGAAATACATGATATAACGCACGCGATTGTTATAATTCTAAGGTAACTTTGATAGTAAAATCTATGAAAATATAAATTGACAAATGTTGCGTATTTTAAAGAATATAATGAATAAAATTGATAATCTACGATATACTGCCGATTGGAGAAAAAATAGTATGTGTAACTCGTGGAAAAACTATAATTCCCGGACTCTTATGGTTACTCGTCCGGGAATATATCGTTTTTCCTACACGTTACACAATATACTATTACTTATAAATTCTCGAAATTTTCTTAAAAATCAAAGAAGTGAATTTCGTTCGCGTACACAATTTTTAAATAAATGTATTTTTAAATCGTTAAAGTTAAATATTTGAAGCATTTCAATGCTATAACGACTATGTAAAGACATAGTCAACTATTTTTGATTTGAAAAGTTTATACATTGTATATATATATATATATATATATATATATATATATATATATATATATATATATATATATATATATATATATATATTATATTTGGGATGAAGTATTGAGCTTTGATATTAATAAAAACTGTTTTTATTGGGTATATAGCTCTTCTTTTAATTTTTATTTTTTAACTTGAGCTTTCGACATCAATTTCGTGTCATTTTCAAAAGTAAAAGTGACATCAAATTGATGTCGAAAGCTCAAGTTTAAAAAATTAAAATTAAAAGAAGAGCTATATACCCAATAAAACAGTTTATTATATATATATATATATATATATATATATATATATATATATATATATATATATATATATATATATATATAAATAAATATATTTATATATATATGTGTATATATATATAGTGTATATAAATTTAAATATATATATATATATATATATATATATATATATATATATATATATATATATTATATATATATATATATATATTTATATATATATATACATATATATATATATATATATATATATATATATATATATATATATATATATATATATATATATATTATATATATATATATATACGTATATTTATATATATATTCGTATACATTACCGATAATGTTGTTACAGATTAATGCCGATTATAGTGCGCTTTATGACGATAATCAACAAATCATGAACGAAGATTTTCTAAATGCTTTTTTGGCTAAAATTACCGACATTTTTGATGCTCAACTAAAAGATCAACATTGCAGAGCTATTTTGAATACAATGGTTAGCTCCGAAGGTATACCAAATGGTAAGTTTCAAAAATACTCATACCTGATTTGATATTTATATAGTTTCTATATAATTTCAGACAGAAAGTATGCGACAGCTTTTTATTTGCTACATGGTCTATTAAAAGCGAACCCATCAAAATTCAAAAAATATTCTATACGACACTGTCAAAATCAATTCATGTTTTTAGCAAGTACGGTTGCAGAGTTTGAGCAATATATTATTGGTATTACATCACCAATTCAACCTTCAATCGTGATTGTTGGGCCAGACATCCTTCACCCACAGGAAATTATCGTCTACTTCGATGGTATGAAATATAAATTATTATCTATAGTGAAAGCTGTAGATATTGCGTACAAAATATTTCACTTGTTTAACTTGAAATATCCTGATGCTGGATTTGCCGTATGGCAATTCATCCAAGTTTATTTTTATAACGTTAAGATTTCTGGTGAAGTTGTTTTGCCGAAAGTTGTGTTATTAAAAAAAGAATTAATATCATAATTTTGTTCATTTTTTTTTTAAACATATATTTAAATTTTTATTTTATTTTTTGTTACAATAGGTTATGAATTAAAGTTGTTATGAATTAAAGATAATTTTCTTAAATTTTTTAAACATTTATTTTTAAATGCAGTATAGATTGAATAAATCCATAGTTTTGGTTTGCTGTGGCTTTTATTACAAGAAAATGATTGAATTTATGAAATTGTTTTTAATATTTTGATGATGAATTTATTTTTAATATTTTTATTTTATTTCAATTTATGTATATTTATAATGAATTAAAGAAACTCTTATTTGCTAACTAGAAATAAATTGTATCGTGTGTATTTTATATGCATATGCAAATATTAAATCTGTCTTATTATTTCTTATACTAATTAGTCTTATAACAGAAATGAGGACTTGAATTCGACGAAGGACTTTTTCAAAAAGGATTTAAGATTAAAATTTTCACTAAGCTTAAGACATATTATTCTGATTCGATTTTGAATGTTTATTTAACTTCAAAAGATACAATATTAGGTGATGTGTAAGCTGTGCCATTCTTTATATGTCATTAAATTTAGTATTTAACAGGTTTGAATATATGGAATTTCCGTTAATTGTTATTCAATAATTGTCAGGTAAATATTTAAATAATAATGTATTTATAATATTTATATCTTGAAAGTTTAATCATTATTTATATTTTATTAGTTAACTTATTATTATTAAACTTTAAAATTAATTTTTTCAGAGTATTGTCGAAAAATTTGTCTATTCATTGGTGAAGTTTATAGGAATAATTAATAAACAGATATAGCTACATATATAGTGTAAAAACTCAAACAAATTTAATTTAATAAGCTTTAAGTATAGTTAACCATTTATAATGTAAATTTCCAAAAAAAATACTACTTTAGTAGATTGGTCGACTAATAACAACAAAATTGCACCTAGTTTGAATTAAATATTTGATGTGGTCTATTTTATCATTCTGGATCAATAATTACGAGTTAAAATAATTTTTACTTAAAGATAAGTTAAATATACTCAATTTTTGTTCAAATACCTGTAGGTTTTTTGATCTAAGTTAGCAATAAATAACAAATTATACTCATTGACTTTATTTAACCATTTATTTAGATATTAGTATAGCTATTGAGTTAACTAACAAAATATTTAATCAATTAAATATAAGATATAAGTATTAATGAAATAATTCTGTATTTATATTAATAAAATCTTTATTTTCATATGAATGAATATATAATTAATTTAAATAAATAAATTGTTGTTGGCACTAATTATAGTGGGGTTAAAAACAAAATATTTGTTATTATTAAATAAATTATTTTAACATTCTACATTGAATTTTAATAATGTCTATTTAAATATAACAAAATTGTCTATTTATAAAACTACTATCATTAGTATCAACAACAATTTATTTATTTAAATGATTTATATTTTTATTCCTATTCAAATGTTCATTTGTCAATATAAATAAAGAATGTTTCATATAACCTCTACTTTTTATTGAACTTTAATACATATTTTGTTAATCAACGAAATACCTTAGTGTTTACTAGTTCATTTAATGATTAATTAACAAAGTTTGGTGGTGCATTTACGAAACTGCGTTGTAATATTAAAGAGAGTTCTTTTGTTGTTGTTACAAAATATTTGTAAAAACAAAAATAAATTAGTTAAAATACTGAATTTGAAAACCAAAAAGCGATGACGTCATTAAAATTACTTTTGTATTATTGACTAAAATATGCTCCAGATTCACGAAACTTTAGTTATAATACCGGATAAATAAATTTGACTAAATTCATGTAGTTATATTGACAAGCACTCTATTTGGAGTAAAACTATATTGATATTGACAACGGTTTTTGTTAAAATAGTGTGGTTTTTTTTTCTGTGTATAACTATTTAAATTAAAATAGTACCAAAATTTCATGCAACTGGATGGGATTTGGCCCTGGGATGACCGAGACGTTTCTTTTCTGGAAACTATCGGTACGCCATTTGGTTTCGAGTTACATTATCTAATTTCATTAATAATATCAAGATGATTTGCAGGTTGAGATTGGCGCTATAATTATTTAAATTAACATAGAACCAAAATTTCATACAAATGGTAGTGATTATGCCCTGGGATGGCCGGGATGTTTTTTTTTCCGGAAACCTTCGGAATGCCATTTGATTTGAACTAAAGATAGTTCAAATCAAATGGCATTCCGAAGGATGGATCTATGGATATAGAACTAAAATTTCATACAAATGGAAGCGATTAGGCCCTGGATCGGGATGTTTCTTTTCCGGAAACTATCGGAATGCCATTTGGTTTGGCGTTACACTATCTAATTTTATTAATAATATCAAGATGATTTGCATGTTGAGATTGGCGCTATAACTATTTAAGTTAGTGTAGTACTGAAATTTCATACAAATGGAAGCGCTTAGGCCCTGGGATGACCGAAATGTTTCTTTTCCGGAAACCTTCGGTAAGCCATTTGGTTTGGCGTTATGTTATCTAATTCCAATAAAAATATCAAGACGATTTGCTTGTTGAGATTGGCGCTATAACTATTTAAGTTAGTGTAGTACTGAAATTTCATTCAAATGGAAGCGATTTTGTCCTGGGATGACCGAGATGTTTCTTTTCCGGAAACCTCCGGTATGCCATTTGATTTGGCATTACATTGTCTTATTTCATTTATAATATCAAGACGATTTGCATATTGAGATTGTCGCTATATTTATTTAAATTAGCACAGTTCCGAAATTTCATACAAATGATAACATGGAATCTAATAAAATTTAAAAACCTTTTGTTTGAATATTTAGTGTGTAATTTGTATTTCTAAGCTATGCTAGTGCCTATAACGGGAAATCTAATTTAATTCAAAGACATTTTGTTTGGATATTTTGTGTGCAATTTGTGTTTCTACAAAAATATTTATGTTTCATTTACTGCTGCTACAATTATATTCTTAATAAAAATATATTATTTCAATTACAATTACAAAGGAAATATTTCTACAATGCCGTTTTCTAAATTCA
Organism: Tipula vernalis; assembly: GCA_958295665.1. Classification (NCBI taxonomy): domain Eukaryota; kingdom Metazoa; phylum Arthropoda; class Insecta; order Diptera; family Tipulidae; genus Tipula; species Tipula vernalis. The sequence continues at coordinate 173,688,108 of OY282559.1, forward strand.
AATTGGATAAATCGAATTATTCGGCAATCCAGGACATAGTAATTGAACTTAATCCTGATTTAAACAATATCAATTTCGAAAGAGTTTTTAACATTGCATTATTTTCAAAAATATGCAAAATAATACCTGGTTTAAGACCCTCAGATTCCAACAGAAGAACTATTCAACTTATTTTTCAGAAAGCTGATTTTAAAATTGGATTGAGTGAAAAAATTCATACGATTAATCAGCAAACTAGAGATAAAGTACACTTGAAACGCACCATCTCGAAAAAACTCTGGAAGCCAATAATCAAACAATTTTACAAGAATATGAAATTATAATTAATGACACTGATTTGCTTGGTGAAGAAAGTAACAACAGCGACCATTTTAATGATGATTTTCAACCTAAGCATACGTGTAATCCTATTTCTCCAAAGAACCCTTCCAAGATTAAATTTAAATTAAATGTTTATTCCGAATTAAATGGTGAAATCGAAATTCCTCTGGGAATCTGGAATACTATTTTTAATTCTGAGAAAAACCATTTAGATTCTGAGGCATATCCAAAGATAGTTTCCAACCTCTTATCACAGAAGACCGGCTGTCTAATCAATATAAAATCTTTAGATATAAGAAGGAAGTTGGTTAACATTCGAGCATATTGTAGCCATAAAAATTGTAAGAGATACAAACTTTCTAATAAAAATGTTACATCGGGGGTGTTTGAAATCAAAAGTTCAATTGGCATAATTACTCATGATTTTATTAAAACACGTCAATTAAGAGGTTTAGAAAGAAAACAATACAAGGGCAATTTGAAAAACAAAATGGCAACGAAAGTATTTGAAAAATTTGTTGAAAAATGAAGATCCCTTATTCTTATAAACATCCAAGACCACTAATGTTAAGTCATTAGTTGAGTTGCGTAAAGTGCGTTCTGAAAAACTTCAAGAACAAGATAAAGATTCTGATGACCTGATTGACATAATTAAAGAAACCATTTCTAGTGGTCTAATTCAAAAATTTTCCATTAAACCTTTCTGTGTAATAACTTATAACGGAACACAAATGAAGCTACTACATAGATCTACTAGTAAACAACGACAAAAACAATAATTTGGTTGCTTATCTAGATGCAACAGGCGGGCTAATTAGAAATCCATTTAAAGATCCATTTAAATGAACAGAGCGACCCATTTCCAATTACGGACATGATAAGCTCTAGCCACAACATTGATACAATCGGAGGTTGGCTTAGGTCATATCGCATAGAGGTGCAAAAAAGATTTAAGTCGTATGGGAGGTGGAAAAAAGATTTAAGTCGCGTCTGATTTTAATTTTGCGGGGATCAATGCAATTCTAGACAGTTTCAACAAAATGGACATAGTGCAATATTTAAATATACGCTATGATGCAATTACAACGAAATCCAATAAATTAGGTTTGGTCAGGGTGCATCTTTGTGTTTCTCACTTAATGCATAAAATGACGGCCGACATAAACAAATATTTTTCAAATCTTCAAAGAACAATAAACTTAAGAAATAAATAATTGCATCGCTTTATTTAGTGTCCGATCTCAATTTATTGCAAGATATTTGGCATAATTTATCTGTTATTTTAAAAATAAGTATCTTACACCATTACTTTTAAGTAGTTTGGAAAAAATTATAGAAAATACTACTGCTTTTAAGGTTCAAATTTCAGAAATCGATGAATCGATGATGCCTATAATACGGACCAAGGACAGATTTCCACGAGACAACTGAACGACACCATTTACAGTCAAAGTAAATTTTATAACAGCTTTAAATCCATTTCGGATTCAACAATTATAGACACTACTTCAGCTAAAAGCTACCCAATAAATTTGTACTACAATCCCTCATTTTTGGAGATGTTTTTAAAAAAGTATGTTACATATTTGCCCCTTTGGTCCAATATTTTTCACGAACATACTCTTAGTAATAGTCACGTGGAAAATTACTTCGCCACTATTAAGAGAAGAACTAGGCGTACATTAATGATTGGAAAGATGCCAGCAAAACCATTACGATTTTTAACAGAAATAAACGAAAGAAATAAATATATTTTAAATAGAAAATTGTTAAACATACATAAAAAATTTACCAACCCAAATTTAGAGAAGGGTAGACTAAACAATCGTTCAAACGATTTAATAGAACGAAGTCTCCGGGAGACTTGCTTTAATGCTTGGCCGTACACTCACAATCAATTAATCGAGAAAACTAACGTGTTTAGTATTGAAGCAGAGGCCAGCTGTATTAACTGTAAAACCAATCATATAAGGGATTTTCTTAAGTATGTACCATTAAATTTAAACCGATTAGAAAATCTCTAAACCTGCCTAGCTCCAATTCAATTTTATTGTCGTCAATGTTATAAAGAAATGGTATTAGAAAATATTAGAACCAGTAAAATTGTGCACCTCTACGTTGAACCATCGGTAAATCCAAACAAACAGCTAAAGCTTTCTGACATTCCTAACATAATCGAAATACATTCGTAAATTTTTCAGTTAAATAGCATAGTTTGCTATGTCCAAACTGCTCAACACTATATTAGCTATTGCTACCGAAATCAGCATTGGGAGAAATACGATGACTTATTGGAGAATGCAATAAATATTTAGTTCGCTAGAACTCATTATGTGACACCACATTTTTTTAGTGTATCAAAAACAGAAAAACTAATTTCCTCCTCTATACCGGGTGACAATAAATTACGGAGACTCTTTTTAAATTTTTTTTTCTCATTTAGAATTGTTTTTCAAATTTTTTGTTTTTTATGTATATATTAGAATAAAGTCTTTTCATTAAAAAAAAAAATCAGTTCTCTATTCCTTTTATTTTTGGAGTTGTCATTGTCTAAAAACAGTCGTCTCGTACGAAACCGGAAATTCGTCAAAAAAATAATTCAGTCTTCGTCTTCCACGTTCAACAGTGTTCAAAGCGATAAAATGATACCGGGTTAGGTTGTTCTTCGGACCGTCCAGGAAGATTGTTGTATAATCTACCCTCCCGAAAATATTTTATATAGGACCTTTTAATTTACCATCCAGTACATAACTTTTCAATCGCCCATATTAATAATACAATTTCATTTCCATATTAAAATAACGCAATCCGCATTCCATAAGAATTCCCAACAACAACATTTAGGCAATTAAATTAAAAACATAAACATTTTAAGTGTGGCAAAAACAAAAAAAAAACACACGCGCATAATTATCGCTGATCAAATATTTTATCAAATCAGAAAATGTTTACGAGTCAAAATCGTCATTTAAAAAAAAATAGAATAAGTAAGCAAAATCAAAACAAAAAAAATAGTATTAAGATTTGTTATTGTAATCAATGATTACAATTAGTATATAAGCTAAAAATTTTAAGTAAGTAAAAGAGTCTTAGTCAGTATATCAAATTGTATTAAACATTCGCTACTACCATTAATAAAGGAAATCATCTAGAACCAAGAGTCAAAAACTATTTACTTAATTGTTACATGCAAAAACATCTGTGGGCAGAAAGGAAAGAAAATCGGTAAGTATCACTGAACAAATAAAAATCATCATACTAACACCCGGGAAATATTAACATTGTACATAAGGCTGTAAAACATTAGGGGTTAACTTTCGTACGGAAAAACGAAAGGGTAAGACCCAAAAAGTGAGAAATCACACGTGTCTCTGTCACCCTAATGTTCCCTGCAGTATCCGACGAGCCCACTAACATACGTGCTCGAGGCACCGCCAAAACAATCAGACATATCAACAACCAATAACAAGAGCCCCCACCAGCGGTAAGCTCTGGTTGTTGATTACGGACAAACAGTTATTCGACAAACAACCTAAATTCTCTTAACGTAAAATTTAACCAACTTAGTAATGGTTATATCTAATATATAAAACATACAAGTTATATATAACATAAAATATTATAACAAGATGTCATCCGCACACCGTCAATGCTCCATAGCTCCGCAACATCATCAAATGTCGGAATTATCGAAATTCTCAAATCAAGATGCGTTATGTAGCCAGGAGTCTTCAAGTAAATCGCGAAACCGATCGAAAAATAGCCAAAGAAACCCTTCACAACTATCGGTATAAGCTCCAAAAAGCTTATCGTCTTACGGACAAAATAAAGCTCGCACGAAATTTGAAAGATGCAAAGTGTTACTGAAGCGGTTCGGGGCCAAAAAATCCAGAAAAATTATTTTTGCCGATGAGAAGCTGTTCACATTTGAACAATGCTACAATCGTCAAAATGACCGTATTTGGTCAAAAAGACCTCCCGAAGAAGCTATAATTATTGGTAGACGCCAAAAACCTAAATTTGATATAGTTTGGGCTGCATTTACCGCTATGGGAAAGCTACCGCTCAAATTCAATATTAATATTAATTCTTCAATAATCGACACGTCATGCAACGGCTACCGTATCCCCCAGATTTAAATCCTCTCGACTATTTTGCGCCGTACCACGTAAAAGTTTGGAGTCATTACGTGCTGCCATTGTCAAGGTATGGGAAGAAATGCTTGGAAGTGCTGCTGATAATTTTAATAAACGTTTAAAGTTATCAATCTTAACATGAAAATCGTCTTGGTATTATCAATGGAATTAGATAACGCAATGCCAAATCAAATAGAATACCGAAGGTTTCCGGAAAAGAAACATCTCTATCATCCCAGGGCCAAATCCCATCCAGTTGTAAGAAATTTTGATACTATGTTAATTTAAATACATATAGCGACAAACGCCAAATCAAATGGCATACCGGAGGTTTCCGGAAAAGAAACATCTCGGTTATCTCAGTACCAAATCGCTTCCATTTGTATGAAATTTCAGTACTACACTAACTTAAATAGTTATAGCTCCAATCTTAACATGCAAATCGCATTGATATTATTAAAAAAATTAGATAATGTAACGCCAAATCAAATAGCGTACCGATAGTTTCCGGAAAAGAAACATCCCGACTAAATCCCGGTAGTATTCTCTTAAAGGCCTTTTTCTTTCTAATTTAGTGTTTTCTTCTATACAGAAGAGGTGCGCAAGGAAGGGAGGGAATTCCTTTATAGAATGTCCCACTACAATTATAAAAATAATCCGCTGAAACGAATGTGTGGACCGAAATAGCGGAAAGCTTGGGATCCACTAGTGACGAGTGCATGAGGAAGAGGAAGCTACTCAGAGCCAAATATGTCCGTTTAACGAAACCGGGGAAAAGAGGGAATCCAGGTGGTTCACTTCATAACAAGGATGCATCATTGTTTAGAGAGATGGACTTCCTTACAGATGTAGTAATTCAAGTGTAAGTAATTTGATATAATTAGATTCTTTGTATATCGTATATTATTTTTTTTAAAATCAGCTGATTTTCAACTCGCTGCCACAGTATGATATATATATATATATATATATATATATATATATATATATATATATATATATATATATATATATATATATATATATATATATATAGATATATATATATATGTATATATATATATACATATATATATATATATATATATATATATATATATATATATATATATATATATATATATAAAAGAAATGATACGAAAGGTGAAGAAACGAATCCAACGAAATCCTCGTCAAAGTGCCAATCAATTAGCCGCACGTCTACATGTTTCACGATACAGCATTCAAACCATATTGAAAAATGAACTACACTTGAAGCCCTACAAGATACAAAAAGTTCAAGATCTTACGGAGGCACAAAAAAAAGTTAGGCTTGAAAGAACACGAGCATTGAAGGCCTTGGCCGAACGTGATGAGATTCCAAAAATTGTCTTTTCTGATAAGAAAATTTTCACCATTCAACAGCATGTGAATAAACAAAATGATCGTGTTTGGTTAGAGGACAAGTCCAACGATAATTTGGACACAAGAGTTGCCATGCGCAAGCAATCACCAGCTTATGTTATGGTTTGGGCTGCAGTTACTGCAGATGGACGCACTCCTCTGGTTTTCATCGAACATGGAGTCAAGGTAAACCAAGAGATGTACCGCCAAAAGATCCTAAACGATGCTTTGCTACCTTGGGCACGTAAACACTTTGGTACGAACCGTTGGACATTCCAACAGGACTCGGCACCGTCACACAAAGCTCGAGCGACACAGCAATTTTTACAAAATTGCGTTCCGCGGCTGATTTCGTCGTAAGAATGGCCACCATATTCACCAGACTTGAATCCCATGGATTTCTCCATATGGTCCATTTTGGAGAGTAAGGTGTCCACTAAAAAATACGAAAGTGTTGATGCATTGAAGTCAGCTCTTGTTCGAGAATGGAATAAAATTCCGCAAGCCCACGTTCGGTCAGCATGCAATGCTTTCTATGGAAGACTGAATCAAATAATCAAAGCCAAAGGAGGTCATATCGAGCAGTAACATGTTTTTCATAAAATGTAATATGTTTTCAACATATTCCACGAAATTTCAATAAAAAATAATCAAAATTAAAAAAATTACAGCGTTTTCATTTGGTAACACTTGGTCTCAGCCACCCTGTATATATATATATATATATATATATACATATATATATATATATATATACGTATATACTCCTAAACAAAAATAGATTAGATCACAGATCAAATGCAAAGTTTTCACAACTGAGGTGTCTTAGAGTGGACTTGTATAAACAAACGGCTGATTATTTTCAAGCGTTTAAAGTATACGAAACTGTTTATTCACTTACACTACAGTTAGTTCATATAACATCTGCATTGGATTGGTCATCAAAGAGATTGGGCTGCTTAAATGTAAAGTACAAAATATCTTTAACTTACATATGTTTATTTGACTAAATTATTTTAATCGAAATTATTTAAAATTTAGGCCTATGGAAAGCAGTTATGGTGGTGAATCATCAAATGTAGAAAGGTACCAGATGTTATTTGATGATATTGCCGCTAGTTTAGATGACAACATCGGCTCATCACCAAAACCGTCTATAAGTGTTGAGCCGACACCGGAATCATCGGTTAAAGTAACGGCAATAAATACGGATCACGAACCAACACCTGGACCTTCAACTTCAGTTGCAGCAATACGCAAGGAATCTCACAACAAACGCTAAAGGAAAAATGATGACCTCTCAGTGGACTCCTTGCTTAAAACTGCGTTGGAAAATATGAAGGAGAACCGACAGCTAATCAAAGAACTGAAGAATCAGCCAAGCGAACTTACCGTATTTTCTGACTCGGACAACTCAGATTTTTTAAAGTGGCCGAAAACAGAGCAGACGAAGTTTGTGCACAGGATTAGTTTGCAATTTGCTCAAAAACAAAGCGAATTGAAAGAATTAAATTTAATTTAACTTTCATTTTTATTATTTAGTTTTTAAATAAAGGCTTTTTAATTTTAAACTTTTAAATAAAAGTTTTATTTTTGTTAGTTAGTTTTGAAATTAAAGTTTTATTTTTATTATTTAGTTTTTAAATAAAAACCATTTCTTTAAATTAATGTTTTTTAATGCAAAGTCGTATTCTGCCAGGATAGCATATCAATTTCATTAAAATATTTGGAAAATTGGTCCCTAATTTGGACAGCTCTTCTAGCAGCATTATTCGATCCAACACGTTGAACTCCTACCATTCCGATGCTGTCTTCGTCACGCCATCTACCAGGTCGGTAAGTTCCGCCAACATGGCTATCTGCTAAATCGGCAGACATATATTCACGAATTTTTTTTCGCGAAGCCAATTATGCAGCACCACAGTGGCTTTTATTATGGCTAGCACAGTAATATTACTAGCAAGAATTGGTCTGCGATAGATTCGCCATCTACTGGCTAGAATGTCAAAAGCATTCTCGACTACCCTTCGAGCCCCAGATAGTCTCTAATTGAACACATTCTTTTCTAAAGGTAGTACCGAAGTGTTCCGGCCAGGATAGGGGCGCATGAGATTTGGGAGCAAAGGAAATGCCTCATCCCCAACAAAAACATATGGATATTCTTTGTTATCACTTAGTATTTCTGGTAGCGGCAAGTTCAAACCACCACCACCGCTAATAACATCTCTCCCAAAGCGACATGTTCTAAAGATGGTGATATCTCCTATATGACCTGGAGCCCCGATCTCTACCATTGCAAATTTGTAGTTAGCATCGGCAATGGCGAAGAGGACAACACTATGACTGTGTTTATAGTTGTAGTGGGTAGAACCTGAATTTCCAAACGCCTAAAAATAAACATTGTCATAATATAAACTACAATTTAACTGTTATAACTTACTTGTATAATGACATGCTTGCCGTCCATTGCTCCTAGACAGTGCGGGAAGTTCCATTGTTCTTCGAAATTAGTGGCAATTGCTTTCCACATCATAGAAGTGGGCTTAGGAAAAACGGTATCTTTAAAACTTCTCACAACTTTGTACATGTTTCTCTTATTATTTGGGACGTAGTACTTTGCCCCACGCGATATGCATATCGTCCAATAGAGATCATGCTTTCCCCACTAGCGAGATAACTGAAAAAAAAATTTCAATTAGTGTTAAATAAAACAAAAATATGTACATTTTATAATATTTACCGAAGAGTTAACGATAACCGTTGACTGGCAGTGATTGACCTTTCTCCCACATCTAATCTTTGTATTGATGGACCCCACAATTGCCAGTAACTCATCAAACACCGTATGAGTCATTCGATGAAAGTTAACGAAAGTTTCACTATCGTTTAATCTCATTTCATTTACAAGGTTTTGATAGTAACCTTGTAGCTTCCTATTGCGGTTGATATGATTAACACCAAATCGACGGCAAGTACGACGCCGTTTTTGTAATAAATACGCCGTAAGCAAAGCACCGACAATATCCAGATCCCGAATCAAAATATTAATGGCGTTTTGTCTTGAAAAAGACATTTTAGTTCCGATTAATTAAATGTAAAATAAGTTACTCTACGCTTGGATTTTAAAACTAATAATAAAAAGAAAAACGCAAAATGAAAACCGATTTTAAGAAAACAAAAATGAAATAAATATTTTAAATATGAATTGAATCTAAATTGAAATATAACAAAAATACATAAAAAAATCGCACTATAATTTATCGGAAAATGTTGGTTTCAAGCACAAATTGAAAATAAACAAAAATGACAAATTTGACAAGTGAAATAGACGAAATTTTGAGCCAAAATCAATTAGTACCTAACTTCATCTTATAGACAAAAATATTTTGATAAATAATCTGCGTGCGTGCAGCGGCCTTAACTCTTTCAATTTTGATCTTACTTGTTTCTCCAACGTAACATGAGTCGCAATTTTTACAAGGAATTTTATAAATTAGTCCGGTTTTTTGTTCACTTGGAATTTTATCTTTTAATTTAGTGTAATCGTCACTTCCTTTATTTATGATTTTGTTTGCCAAAACTAGTTGTTCCGAATTTTGTTTTAATATTTTTGTAATTTTATCCGTCAAATGAGGTACACATCCGTCAAATGAGGTTCATTGGCAGTTTTTTTATTTTTGTATGTGTACAGTTTTTATAATCAATTGAATTATTATTCTTTATTAAAATGTTTTTTGCTTTTTTCAAATTATTATGTCTAATTTCAATGTCCGTCAGGTAAACTACTTTTTTTTATAAACAAATGTGCCACATTTATTTTCATTTAATATGAATGAACCGAAATAAAATTTAATAATGAATTTGCCGCTATTTCTTTTTTGTACTATTCTGTTTTAATACCTTGATTTTTTCTGTATAATTTTAAGTCTAAGAATGAAAGGGATTTATTATTATCTTCATTTTCAACAGTGATTTTAAGTTTATTATGAAATAAATTAAATAGAATTTTGATATTGTCAATATTTGATTGTGTAGTGGCCAAAATAATGTCGTCAACGTATTTGAAAATGAATGTTGGTTGTTTATTAAATAAAGGTAATTTTTGACTAAATAATTTTTCTAATACTACATCCGCTAAAATTGGGGACAAAGGATTACCCATCGCTAAGCCAAATTTTTGTTTATAAAAAAAATCTTGATATTTGAAATAATTGTTGTCCGAAACTCATGTGTCTAAAATATTTACAAATTCGTCCTTCGTCAACTTACAGTCTGCCTCAATTTCATTCCACCTTTCACTAGTTGCTAATTCTGCGACATCTAATGGTACATTAGTAAATAATGACACCACATCCAAAGAAGTTAACACATCATTATTATCGATTTTAAAATTTTTAATTGTATCTTTAAATACAAACGAATTTTTTATATTATATGTACATATGTACACATTTTTGTTAAAGGTTTCAAAATATTACAACGAAATTTTGATAAATTGTAAGCCGGAGAATTTATGGTCGAAACTATTGGTCGTAATGGAATATTATTTTTATGTATTTTTGTGAGTCCATAAATTCTGGGAGGTAATGGATTGTTAATTTTTAAATGTAATTTTTCTTGATTATTTATTAGATTTTTATTTTTTAAATTATCTATAATTTTGAAACATTTTTTGTTAATTATTTTTGTCGGGTCATTGTCTAATATTTCATACGTATCCACGTCATTCAAAAGTTCAGTCATTTTATTTTTGTAATCTGTTAGGTACATTAAAACTGTCTTGTTGCCTTTGTCAGATTTAGTTAAACATACATTCTGATTATCATTTAGAAATTTTGTCACATTTTGGCCGTTAATTAAAATTTTATTTGTTTTCGAAATTGTCGGCTTATTCTTTAAATCTTGTGTTATTTCATGTGTAATTTTGGCTCTTTTTTCGTCAATACGATTTTTATCATCTAATGATAAAATATTTTCTATGTCAGCCAACATATCAATTTTATTAAATCTAATTGGAAAACTAAAATTTGGCCCAAAGCTCCAAACCATATAACACTTTTCTGGTATATTATTATTCGTTAAATTTATTACGGTTAATCTACCATATACAAATTCAATTTTCTTTTGTTCTAGTTCTAACTTTTTAAATTTCTTAACCAAACCATCTCCTAAATTTTTACAAATCATTTTTGATTGTTCATTTGTTAATATCTTAAATTGTGTATATACTCTAATATCATTAAGTAACTGTCTTAATATTGAAAATAATTTGCTTACCTCGAGCGTCAATTTTTGTAAAGAAAAATTACAAATTTTAATCTCTAATTTTAGCATCTTATTAAGATAACCCATTTTCATACGTTGAATTTGCTTCTTGTACGGATGGTCCTGTTTTTTAAACGACTCAAAACCTTTACCTTTATGTACAATAAATTTTGGTACAATGTTTTCTCGTATACATTGTCGTAAAAATTGTTGACGCTCCATCATTGCCATTAATACATATAAATATTTTTTCGTTTTTGTCAACGTTTCTTCTCAATACATCCTTCTAATGGCGACTAGCATGTTATTCATGTAACCTGCCATTTTGTGTTTTTACACCACACCAATTCAATTAATAATTTTATTTGTTGGTCTTCTTGTATATTTTATATAATTCTTTTTCGGATAAATTATAGACCAATTTTTTAAAATCTTTTTTTATAAATTCAAAGTTTTTTTATTATCCCAAATTTTCGATGGTTTACATCATTTTCAAGGGAACTAATTGATAATTTTTTAAAAAATTATTTACATATTACATAACAAATGATGTAAACCATCGAAAAAGTTTTTAAAAAATTGGTCTATAATTTAGCCGAAAAAGAATTATATAAAATTTTCTTTATAATATTCCACGATTTTTTACCGACCACTTTCGAAGCTATATCATTGTTGCTGCTCCAGTTTTTTTCAACGCGTGACCTATTTGTATTAGAAGGCATATTCATTCCAAATCATTTCTCTCGGGTCGTTACATACATAATAGATTTGTATATAATGCGTATTTTTTTTGCTTCACTGTGATAACTGGTTGTTGTAGTTATTGTTATCATTTATATTATTTTATATTTGTCTTGTATTGTTATTAGTTTTTATTTTTATATTATAATTAGTTATTATATTTTTTTAATAATTAGGTATACTATATTATTATTTCACTTTTTTATAATTTTTTTATTGGTGAATTCGATTCTGTCGTTCTTTCGGCATAGAATCCTCCAGGATTTTTTACTTTTTTCCCCTTTATTATACGTGTTAAATAATTATAATTTATGTTGATCTAAAACATTAAAAATTAAATAAATAAATAAATACAAATATATTTATTTATTTGGCATAATTATAAAATTATTTAGAATTTTAATTTTCTTTATATTTACATTTAAATTGCATCGAGATCTACCTAAGCAGTTCTATCAAATTCTTAAATCTTATATCGCAAACCGACATTTCCGTGTAAAATATAACGGAGAGTACTCTGAACTAAAAAGAATATCAGCAGACGTACCACAGGGTAGCGTACTGGGTCCTATATTGTACATCCTGTACACCAGAGATATGCCAAATACAGAAGGTGCCACCATAGCAACATTTGCGGACGATACAGCTATTCTGGAGACTGGAAAGAGTATATCAGAAGCAACGACCAAACTTCAAAAAGCAACCGACACAGTGAGTAGTTGGACAAAGAAATGGCGCATTAGCCTAAACGAAGCAAAGTCGGTTTACGTAAACTTCACAAACCAGAAAGTTAACTGGATTCCATTGAAACTTAATTCAAGGCCGGTTCCAAATTCAAATACAGCCAAATACCTCGGCATGACTCTCGATTGCAAGCTTAGATGGTAAGAGCATGTTAAAAAGAAAAAGAAGAATTGAACATTAAATATAGGAAAATGTATTGGCTAATAGGTAGAAACTCTGAGCTTACAATACATAACAAATTGCTATTATATCAGCAAATACTAAAACCAGTATGAACCTACGGTATTCAACTTTTGGGTTGTACCAAGAAGACAAATGTACAAATGATTCAATGTTTTCAAAACAAAGTGCTGCGTGGCATTGTAAACGCACCATGGTACATTAGAAATGATAACCTCCATAGGTACTTAAACATGGAATATGTAAGTGAAGAAATACAAAATCATGCGAAGAAACACATTCAGCTGATATATCGGCACCAAAATGCAGACATACAAAGTTTGTTGGATACCACCAATGCAGTAAGAAGATTTCAAAGGCAGAAACCTTTGGAATTGGGCAGTTGTATTTAATTAGGATAGAGAAAAATAATTACTATGTAAATTCAAACGGGAGTAACCATTGGGCTACTGCCCGTCAAATGTGAATCTTCATTTAAGAAAGATAAATTACTAAATGATTTGTAAATCAGTTGTAATATTAAATAAAGGGGGAAAAAAAATTATTTACATTTAAATTTAATTTTCTGATTTAATATATCTGCTTTGTTTTACAAAGAAGTTAATTGAGGAGTGTCTGATAAAAAGTCGCTATTTACATTTTCCAAAATGATATTTTTTGATTCTATCAGGGCAGAATTTTTTAAGTGAAATAGACCAAAAGTGGCTATTTCCAGCATGGACCAAAAATTTACAATTTCTCTATGAAAAATATCTCTAAAATTCTTGATTTTGGTCAAAACAAGCTTTTTGCTACAAAAAAGTGATCAAAAGTAAGTAGGTGTTGCGCATCACGTCACGTGTAGTCAAAAAAACCTATTTTTATATAAAGTTTGGCGGTTTTTTGATTAATTTGATTAATTTTTTAATAAATCAAGAATAATCCTAATTTTTTTTAACAAACCATATTTACAATTGATAATGATAGTTTACCGAGACCCTTTTTATGCTTATATTTTTTTTATGGTCCAAATATTTGAGAAATAATTCCTTCGAGTATATAATGTCTAAGATAAATGGAAAAAAGGGTAACAATTAAATTACACAAACATAAAACAATTAAATTATTAAATGTTTTTGGTCATTTCAACATATGTACGTACCAATTATTAAAATTTTTATTTTTTTTTACGTTTTGTACTCGTTTTGTTGTTTGGCTTCAAATTATTGGTATCCACGTACCTTTTCAAATATTATGTTCATATTCAACGTTAAATATAAATGTAAAAATATATTAAATAAAAGTTCAGTTCACAAATTATTGTTTATAAAAATGAAATTAAATAAAACTATAAATTAAAATTAAATCTCTGGCTTATTTCATTTATTTTCTTATGGTTTTTATTTTTCTATATGTTACAAGTTTTCTTTATTACAAGCTCACTTTTACATTTTTAACAAAATCTGCAATGATTCTCAAAGAATTGTTGTGCGGAAATATATGAAAATAATTAGCATAACGCTATACATAATGTGTTTTTTATTTTTATAATATTTTATAGTACAATAGTGATTATCTATTTTTATTTTTAACATGCATATTTTTTATATTCTTAATTCACTCACAAAAATTTTTCGTTTATTAAAATTTTTAATATCTATTGTTGTCTTAAAGGGCTTATTTGAAAAGGACATATTAATGGAAGTGTCTGGATAGATGGTAAAATAGCAGGATATTATTTGTCACAGATTAAATTAAACTTTAAATTATATTGTTATCCGTAACATATTTCAGAGCCAATTTTTTAAATAATTTTAGACTCCTTTCATTCCTTATGTGATTGGTAATCTATTGTATAACAGCAGACCCCGGAACAATACATTGTTAGTAGAAGCGGATGTTGTAAGCTGAGAACCGCGCAGAAACGAAAGACGTCTTATATTATAATCATTTACGTCACTCGTTCTAATTATCTCAAGGTTATGTTTTATGAGGTTGTTAGCAATTTTATGCATCAAAGTAACCAATTCCCTTTCAATTATTTTATAAAGGGGTAAAAAGTTAATGAAAATAGTTACAGATGGCGTCCTTATTGGTACATTTAGAACACATTTCAAGGCCGTTTTTTGCAAAATAAAAAGTTCTTCCAATTTGTTTTTTGTGGTTCCACTCCATATTGGATTCAAATACATTATATGGCTATACACATAAGCATAATATATATTTATTAGTAATTTCTGAGGTAGTATACTTTTTGATTTTTTTAAAATAAAGATATATGGCGTAATTTTTTTTTGATAGAGTCTAAGTACAGATCCCATTTTAATTTTGCATCTAAAATTAGACCTAAGTATATATATGATCTGACTCGACTCAGTATTTCTCCGTTATAAGTTAGTGTATGTGAAAGTATATAACCTTCCAAATTTCTATTTTCAAAAATCAAGTACTTAGTTTTTTTAACATTTAGTAGCATTAAGTTGTTATTGAACCATACATTTAACTGATGCAAATCTCTTTGCATATCACTGAATAAATTTGACAATTTTTCTTTATTATAAACAATGGCAATATCATCAGCATATATCTGTACTTTTCCCTAAATGTCTATCATCACCAGATCATTTATAAATATTTTGAATAGTATTGGCCCTAATATGGAGCCCTGGGGAACTCCTAGGCTTACGATTTCTGTATCACTTTGCTTTCCATTAATTTCTACAAATTGTTTCCTTTTATTTAAATAGCTATCAAAAAATTGAATGTGTTTATCAGATATGCCTATTTTTTTTAATTTTATCAACAATATTTTATGATTCATAGCATCAAATGCTTTGCTTAAATCCAAGAAAAGTACAGATACAAATTTTTTTTTTCAATTCCTATACTTAACTGATTTGTAAGGTGCAAACAAGCGGCAGTTGTGTTAGCATTTCTTGTGAACCCAAATTGATTTGGATATATTACGTTATTAGCTTCAAGAAACTGCCCTAGTCTTGAATTTATTACATTCTCAAATATTTTTGTGAACGAATTTGGAATGGAGATTGGTCTGTAATTATTAATTTATAAGTTTGAACCGCTTTTGTAAATTGGAAATACTTTGATGCATTTTAAAATTAGTAAGATTTTCCAGACAAAAGTTAAGTGTGTTATTATATTGAATATAATCGAAAACTGATATATTTGGAAATCGCATATTTTTAAATAAATTAATAATATTGTTAATGAAATATTCATTAAATAAATTGGCAGCAGTTTCATTAGTTATAATTTTATCACCGACTTTCAATTCAATATTTTTATTTCGAGGTTGCCTGTTTAGTACGAACTGATTAAAATTTTTCCATAGAATGAAAGGTTTATTTGACTGATTCTTAAATAAGGTGAAAAAATATTTTTGCTTAGCCGTTTGAATTTTCTTCTTAACAAGTCTATAATAAAATTCATATTTTTGAGTACAATACTCAGAATTGGAATATCTTCTTTTTAATTTGTAAAATTTCTCCCTTAGCCTGATATGTTTAAATATATCTTCAGTCATCCACGGTTTAATAAATCTATTTTTCTGATTTGATTCTAATTCAATTGTATTATTTTTTACGAGATTGGTAAGTTCATTGGTCAAATATTCAAAGTTTTCGCTATAGCTAAATCAAAACACCCATTCGCTGTTTAGTGTTCTATATGTGTTCATATCAGAAGTTCAATTGATAGTTTTGTTGCAATAGGAATTATTCAAATTTAGTACATTTAAAATCGAACACTCCCAAATTTTTGAATTAAATAATTAAAATCTAAACGTTCTCTGCATTTAACAAAAAAATTATATCATAAATTCCGAAACATGTTATGCAATGTGCTCAAACAGTCTGCTTTAGACACGAATATTAAAAAATGCCTCTTTTCGCAATTTAATTCCAAAAATAATTTTAACATAAAGTCGAAAAACAATTAATGGCAAGAATAAAAAAAAAATTCATTTATTTTCCATTTATTTAAAAAATTAATAAAAATATCACGAAACTCCATATAAATATCAGCATTTTTGAGAACACGTGACGTCAAATTGCGAAAAAAGGATAGCAACAGCATGCGCAATATTATACCTTTATTTTCTGTATATCTTGTTCATTATGAATATTGAAGAGCAATTCATCAATGTACTCATTGCAAGTTTACGTAACATAATCATTGAATAATTACTAGTGCATTTATTACTGATTTTGGATAGAAAGTGTGTTATAAAATTTCGCACGAATTCCAAAATGAAATGTGTGTGTAAAATCAATGTATCTGTAACAAAATGGAAGGGAAAGTACGCCCTCAAATAGAAAATGTCATTCATTGAGGTCATTTAAACACATTGCGATGATTTATTAATTATAATTATTTCATAAAATTATAATTTACTTAATTTTTAGCTGATCAGATGATACAGTTTTTTCTGGTATCAAACAAAATTGTTTATACGAGTATGTGATTGATTTCAACAATGTTTAAAAACAAACTGAACAAAATGTAAAAAAATTGAGGTTTAATCGAGAGAAGGGAGAAATAAATATAGAATGTACAATTTTTTAACTGTTTTTGTCTGAGTTATTACATTAAATTTCTCAAATCGAATAAGGACCAGAATAGCATTAGTAACGTCCTTGACTTATTCTTCAATATTTTCATTTACTTACATTTTTTACATATTCCACTAAACTTGAACGGTTTGAAATTAAACACTTGGAACAAAATTCTATATACTTTGTTGAATTGCATGAGTTGATGCACTGTAATGTCTTTTATAGAATTTATTAAATCACACTTTTTGTTCACTATGTAAAGTCTTTATTAAAATTTTAAATTACATTTTTTGTTCGCTATCTAGATTTTTTTTGAATTCTTTTGATTATGTTTACTTAAAAACTAAATTTTCTTCAATTTTTAATTCAATTTTTATTTAGTAAGCTTATTTTATATTGTCAGGACAAATTAAAATAATTTATATATGTATAATTTGTGGACTGAATTTTACTGCGAATATTGACTTTTAAAATATGCTTACTTTACAATATTAACAATTCAATAACCTAAAGTAATATATTTTATAAAACGATGATGGATGGCATTACACCCTCACTGTTTAAGAAAAAAAAAAAAAAATATGAAATATGAATATTTTTTTTTTTTTTTATATATGTTTGGAATGGTAAGGTTGAAAAAATCAAATGTCCAAAAAATAAACCACACCTTGGGTGATTTTATTTAGATTATAATATTTTATAAAACAAATTTATTTTTTCTTTTTATTATTGACAGTAATTCACGTCAAGAAACTTTTAGCGACTGACTCTTTTATCAGTATACAATATTTTTATTTAATTTTAAACTAATACATATAAATATTAATACATAATTTGATATAACAACTGGTAATACAGTAGCACACAAGTAAGTACCAATAGTGAAGACACTATTAAAAAAAATTCATTTTAATTGGTATAATATAATATTATGGCTACCGTCCGGTAGGTGCCATGGATGACAGTCTGGTGATCCATAATCAATGCACCTGATGAACAAACAATCAAGCAGTATATGCGGTGCAATATATGTGGTTAAGGTGGGTTAGACCAAGTACTCGGGTCAACTCGAGGTTATTAGGGAAATAGGATAGGTGCAAGATCACTCACTTGATTGTTATTAGTATTACGGTTTGTTATGGGTGGTTTCCCGAACATCCCGGCCCCCTTGAACATCGAAGAGTTCAATTGGGAGCACGGCCAGCTTATGTATTGGTCTGATGAATTCCCCGAGGGCAGTTTTTATTGTAACCACCCGAATTAATCCATCGGTCCCAGGATGAATTTTCACTATGCGTCCGATAGTGTATTGATTGGTGATGGGATTGGCTTCTTTGATGATAACTAAGCTGTCCAGGCGGATATTTGGTTGTCTCGTTGGCCATTTTGCCCGAGGCTGAAGAGACGTTAAGTACTCCTGGTACCATCTTTTCCAGAAATGTTGGGTTAGCTTTTGGACGAGTTGCCATCGGGACAACCGATTGCTTGGGGTGGTAATTAATTCCGGTTCAGGGATATTGGTGACTGGATGACCGATCAAAAAATGAGACGGTGTCAACATATCCAGTTGATCGTCCGTAAGTTGACATATTGGTCGGGCGTTGAGTATACTTTCAATCTGGGTCATAAGTGTGTGTAATTCTTCGTGGGTGAGAATGTGGTCGCCAATGACTCGGTACATTTGAATTTTTGCTGATTTCACAGCGGCCTCCCACAATCCTCCAAAGTGGGGTGAATTTGGTGGTATAAAGTGCCACTTCACCTTGTACATTCTAAAAATAGACGAAGAAATTAATTGTAAATTTTGTTGGAAAAATTGGTTTAATTCGTTTAATTGGGTTTTTGCCCCCTTAAAATTGGAAGCGTTATCAGAGAATATATCACTACATATTCCTCGCCGTGCCATAAATCTTTTGAGGGCTCCCAAAAAAGACTCGGTGGTCAAGTCATTCACCAGTTCGATGTGAATTGCTTTTATGGATAAACATACAAAGATGCAGACATAGGTTTTGTGCGTTCGTTGTCCTCTTCCTCGGACAGCGTATGTTTTAAGTGGTCCAGCAAAGTCTAATCCTACCTTTTGGAAAGGTCTTGCCATTTGCACACGTTCTGCTGGTAGTTCACCCATTTGTTGACTTAAGAGTCGAGGTTGACGTTTAACACAATTGATGCAGTGATGTATGACGGATTTAACAAGTTTGGTAGCATCAATGATCCAATATTGTGTACGGAGAAGACCGATTAATTGTGACTGGCCGCAGTGGAGATATCTGATGTGTAACTGATGCACAAGCTTCCGTACCGTCTCGGATTCTCCAGGCAGTATAATTGGATGTTTGGTGATGTAAGGCGCGGATGATTTCCCAATTCGACCGTCGATTCGAAGTAACTGGTCTCCCTTCTGGCTATCAATAAAGGGCGAAAGATATTTCAATTTACTTTTTGGCGGTAGTGAATGGTCAGTGCGCATAGTTTTCAATTCAGCTTCGAAGTGTGCTGCTTGAATTCGGCGGAAAACTTCATTTCTTGCTTCAAAATATTCTGATCGTTCAAGTCCACCGATTTTTTGATTACCATGGCGTTTGGCTCGACAATTCCCAATAAAGCGACGAATAAAAGCGAGCACGAAGCAAATTTTATCGAAGTCTGAGTACCGCTCGCATAGCTGGTCAATGAGACATGATTTAGCTTCAGTAATTGCGGTCAAAGTTAGCATATATCGGCTTCGTTTTTCTATGGTGGTGAGAGGTGACCTTTGCTTATATGATGGCCAGCTATCTTGAGTCATCGACAACCAATTTGGGCCAGTCCACCACAAAGGGTGATTTTTTAACTCAGTTGGACTGAGTCCTCTCGTGGCACAGTCAGCAGGATTCTGTTTAGTTGGCACATGTTGCCATTTATGCCGGGGTATCTGAGTCTGGATTTGACTAGTCCGATTACTAATGAAACATTCCCATTGTCTGGGTGGTGCTGATAACCAATCTAGTACTATGGTTGAATCCGTCCACGCATACAGGTTATCGGTTGGAATATTTAATGTTTTGGCTACCGGAATCATCAGTTTGGTGAGAAGAACGGCACCACATAATTCAAGTCTCGGCAGTGTGATGGATTTGATCGGTGCAACCTTGGTTTTTGCCGTTACGAGCGAGGTTCTTATCTTTCCCATGTCATCGATGGTTCGAATATATATAGCTGCGGCATAGGCCTGCTCACTGGCATCGCAGAACCCATGAAGTATCATCTCTTTCTCACTAGTGTGAAGCCATCTTGGAACTGATATATCCTGCAGATGGGAAAAGCTTTCTCGAAGTTGTAGCCATTGTGTTTGTATTTCGGACGGTATATCCTCATCCCAATCTAAATTTATTAGCCACAGCCGTTGAAACATAATTTTTATGCGGATGACAAAGGGAGCTAAAACCCCCAACGGATCAAATATTCGACTGGCTTCCGAGAGGATTTTACGACGCGTTCGTGGTGGTTCATCAGGTAAATTTACTCTAAATGAGAATCGATCGGTTTCAGGATTCCATCTTAAACCCAATACTTTCTGGGTCTCTGAATGTTCGGTAAATTCCATGGTAACTTGTGCGGCTGATTTGTCTTCTAATAAATCCTGGGAATTTGATGCCCATTTACGCAAGTGTAATTTCGCACTCGATAAAACTTCCTGGATGTCTCTTTTCAATGCTATGGCGTCCGCGAGAGAATTGGCACCCGTCATAAGATCATCGATATACATATTCGATGTTATAGCCTTTGAGGCCCTTGGGAATTTGGTTTTGTTGTCAATAGCTAGTTGCTGCAAAACCCGAGTGGCCAAATACGGTGATGACGACAGCCCATACGTGACGGTGTTTAATTGATAGTGACGGATAGGCTCGTCCGGATTTGCGCGCCATAGAATCAATTGAAATTTCCGATCATCCTCGTGAATCCAGATCTGTCGGTACATTTTTTCGACGTCTGCACAAAAAACGAATTGATGCATTCGGAACATAAGCAGGATGTTGTACAGACTATTTTGCACCGTAGGACCGACTAGCAATGTCTCGTTCAAAGCGTTTCCGGTAGTGGTTTTTGCGGAACCGTCGAATACCACTCTTAATTTGGTGGTCGTACTGTCGGCCTTTAAGACTCCGTGGTGTGGCAAGTAGTAACTACAATTAGTTGATGACGGTCGTTGGATCTCTTTCATGTGGCCGAGGTGGAGATATTCATTCAGAAATTCCTGGTAAAGGCGATAAAAGTTTGGTTCCCGTTGAAAGCGTCGTTCCATTGCCAATAGTCGGTTTCTCGCCACACAAAATGATTCTCCAAGTGGTACTGGATTGGGATCGAACGGCAGTCTTACGATAAATTTGCCATCGGAATCTCGGTCAGTGGTTGAAATAAACAATTTTTCACAAATTTCATGCGATTGACACACTCGGAGCTTAGATGGTGGCTCTTCAATTTCCCATAGTCTTCGAAGTGTCCGGTCGAGATCGAGTTCGCACGGAAGCGACACAATTGCAGTATTGATTTGGTTGATGTTTCGAAAACTGCCGGCGACGATCCAACCCAATTTGGTATTATGGGCAATTGTGTTACCATCCGAATCTTCTAACAAACCTTCGGACAGAATAGAGAAAAACTTATCCGCTCCGATTAAAATGTCGATTTTGCTGGCCTCGTAAAACTGTGGATCTGCTAATTGTAATTTATTAATAGTGCTTTGATTTAGTGAAACAGATGCCAATTGGTTGGTTATAGAGGTAATCCGAGGTAAAATAAAAGCGTTTAACGTGAGCTTAATTTCTGATGTAAAATGCGGTATAATTTGTAAGGTAATAACGCCCTTTGTATGTCCAGCGCTTATTTGTCCGAGTCCCTGAACAGCAATCTTAGCATGACTACGTTTTAACGCCAAACGTTGTGCGCATGCCTCTGAGACAAAGGAGGTTTCTGATCCCGTGTCAAGAAGAACTTTACAATATTGATACTGCCCATATCCATCTTTAACTCGGATTAAAGCGGTAGGCAACACGGAACTCATTCTCGGTGAATAATCGTCTGTCGGCCGTAGGTTGGTGGAACAAGCACACGCAACGGTAGATGGTTGGGTTTGATCCGGGTTTGAGTTCGTAGGTTCTGGCTGAATCTTTTCAGTGTCCAAATGGAGAAGTGAATTATGGCGCTTCGGACAGTGGTGACACTTCTTTTTGCTCTTACAACGGTTAATCATGTGGGAGTCACTCATGCAATTAAAGCAACGATTTTGCGATTTAACTAAATTGCGACGCCCTTCGACCGGCATTTCCTTGAACCTTTCGCATTGAAATAGTAGGTGGTCGTTGCATTTGCACACTGTACATGACAAGGTGGTTGAAACGAATGATTTGACTGGTTTTGGATACGACGACTGCGTTGGTTGTGATAATGACGATTTGGTATGCCCATCTTGTAGTCTTTCTCGTAAAGCATCTGCTCTCGACCGGAGAAATTTTAAAAATTCATCAAAGGTAGGAAACTCGTTCGCTGTTGTTTGTCGAGCCCATTGGTCCTTTGTTTCGTCATCGAGCTTGTCTTTCATTAGATAAATTAGCCAGGGATCTCGGGCTTCTGCTAATGGACCCATGGCTTTTAGTCCTCGTACTACTTCATCTCCAACGAACATTAATTTCTGAATATTATCAGCTGTGGGTGTACGGATTCTCGCATGATTGGTAAACCTTCCGATGAAAGTATTCATTATAATTTTTTTCCGATCATAGGTTTCTTTAAGTCGGTTCAAGGCATCCAGGTAATTGGAGTCGGTGATCGTGGAATGTTTCACCAAATTTGCTGCTTCGCCCTTTAAGTAACCCTTTAGATATTGAAACTTTTTGGCCGGATTCAGCGTTGGGTTATCGTGTATACTGGACAGGAAAAGGTCATAGAATGATTGCCATTCCGTGAAATCACCACTAAAAATAGGAATATTAATTCGTGGTAATTTCACTTCGCCACTAGGGGCTCTGCTCGAATCTAAATTGTTGCTCTGCTGCTCGTTTCCAGCGATCGAATAATTGCCTTGATTTAAATTAAGTTGGCGGATCCATTTATTCAAATTGGCCATGAGGGAATAATATTTGTCCTCGAACTCTTCATAATTGGATTCTGCTCCGGGGTCTATTTGAAATATTTGGTCTTCAATGTGGGTGAATTCCTTGAGTAATTCATCAGCGCGTTTCAAACGAATTTTCAGCTCATCGATGTCAGCATTATCCTCATTTAGTTTTGAGACGTAGGTCGTCATTTTGGTCAGTGAACCCTTCAGATTTGATCGTCGCCTTTGAAGACCTTCCGCCATTTTGATAGGTGCTTGAATGCGTTAATTCACGATAACTTAAGCTGATTACAACACTCCCGAAATGTAGATAAACTCGTGGAAAACTAACGGATAGGTTTTATCTCAATATTTCAAAGTGGTAAATGGACATGAAGATATAAATGTTTGGTTTCTTTCACAACACTACAGCCAGGTTATTTATCTCAGAAATCACTTTATTCAAATCACTCAAAAATCACGATTCGATTACTACCACCTGATAACGTGGTATTTAATCAATGAATAATGGTTTGGTTTAGCAGCACTCGATTAGTACCGTACGACAACGTGGTAACTTTAATTAATGAATAACGGTTTGGTTTAGCAGCACTCGATTAGTACCGTACGACAACGTGGTAACTTTAATTAAAACAAAAAACAATTCGGTAACTCGGTTTCTTTGCTCGTTGAATTGACGCCACCATTGGTGGTTTCGCCCAAAATGCTTATAGAGCTGAAAGTTTCGGCAAAATAATAAAAATAGTTGGTTTTATACAACGGCTCTTTGTTTTTAAAAACACTATCGTACGTTAAATTAATCGTCCTTGCTCGGGCACCATAAATTAATGTCACCGGTACTTGGTAACACAAAAAAAAAAAAAAAATAAAAAATATAGTAATAGAAATATACTTATCTCTATGGATTTAAGCGCAACCAAATAAATAAGCTTATTTGCCAAAATAATTTATTATCACGCTCTCCCGGGTTTCGGCACCAATGTTTGGAATGGTAAGGTTGAAAAAATCAAATGTCCAAAAAATAAACCACACCTTGGGTGATTTTATTTAGATTATAATATTTTATAAAACAAATTTATTTTTTCTTTTTATTATTGACAGTAATTCACGTCAAGAAACTTTTAGCGACTGACTCTTTTATCAGTATACAATATTTTTATTTAATTTTAAACTAATACATATAAATATTAATACATAATTTGATATAACAACTGGTAATACAGTAGCACACAAGTAAGTACCAATAGTGAAGACACTATTAAAAAAAATTCATTTTAATTGGTATAATATAATATTATGGCTACCGTCCGGTAGGTGCCATGGATGACAGTCTGGTGATCCATAATCAATGCACCTGATGAACAAACAATCAAGCAGTATATGCGGTGCAATATATGTGGTTAAGGTGGGTTAGACCAAGTACTCGGGTCAACTCGAGGTTATTAGGGAAATAGGATAGGTGCAAGATCACTTACTTGATTGTTATTAGTATTACGGTTTGTTATGGGTGGTTTCCCGAACAATATATACATATCATATGGAAATACATGTTTAAATTCTTTTATTTACTTTTTTAAACGATTATTGTGAATTTCTTTTATTTCCTTTCCAATCTTTATTTTTGAATTTACACCGTTTCTTTCTATAATCTCATATGGACCAGTATAATTACTCTCGAATTTCCCTCTATTACCTCGTTTAAGAAAAATGTGATCACCTACTTTAAAATCTGTCGGATTTGTTTTTTTATCATATTCTACTTTTCTATTAATTTTTGAATGATGTAGTAAATTATTCGCCTTTTTATGTGCTTCTCTCAATCTGAATCTTACTTCCTCCGCATAATTATCAAAGTTGTAGATTGGTTTTGATACTTCAGCTGTAATGAATGAAGGTATGTTTGCTAATTTCCCAAAAACTAATTCGAATGGAGTATATTGTGTTTCTGTGTGCGGTGTTACATTATATGCAAATACAAAGTAAGGAAGCCACTCTTCCCAATTAAAATCTGTTGTGAAATTATTTAAATATTCATTTAACACTCTGTGATTTCGCTCTATTGCACCTAATGTCTCATGATGATAAGGAGTTGAATTAATTTGATTAATTTTCAATAAATCACAAAAGTTTTTCAATATTTCATTCAGAAATACTGTTCCCATATCTGATTTCAAAATTTTGAAAATACCGTATTTTAAAATAAATTTTTCTACTATTGCTCTTGCGACTGTAATTGCTTCTTTATTTTTCATAGGGATTGCTTCAATATATTTTGTTAATTCGCATTGTAATGTAAGGATAGGTCTACATTCATTCGAGATTTTAAGTGGTCCTACTGTATCTACTAATATTACTTCAAAACTACTTCCTTGTGTTTCAGTTATGACCAATTTTTCTTTCGTATGTTTAACTATCTTATTTCTCTTACATAATTCACAATTATTTATGAATTTCTTAACCATTTTACTTAAATTTTTCCACACAAACCTTTGTTTAATTTTACAAATTGTTCTTTTTATGCCAGTATGCCCTCCAATTGGGGTCATATGATTTTCTTAAATTATTCTTAACATTTCTTCTGGATTAACTATTATTTAGGAGCTTTATAAATTAATATTCTTAAGTCATTTTCACTATCTGTCCCTAACTTATTTATCTGCAGATTATTAAATTTTTCTTTAAACTCATTCAAAGTCATGTAACTTAAAATTATATCATTATCTTTGAGCGCTAACTTATTTATTCTTAATTCATGCCTGCGTTTTATTAGTTTCTCCAACTTTTAATCCATTTCCAAAGTTAGATTATTACTAACAAATACAGTTATTTTTTGTAACCTTTTTATTGCTTCTATAAATTTTTGTACCTCTTTATTTTTATTTAATTCTCCTAATGGGACATCTAAACTTTCAATTCTAAATTGCAATTGCTTTAAATTTTTTATTTCTGTAATTGACGTACATTCCCATGCATAGAGTTGATCAGTCTCTTGCTTTGGTTTTTCTAACCTAACACTAATATTATTTTCTTCTAATTTCTTCTTCATATTTCTTGTAACTACATTTATTGTTTCTTTTGGGATTAACGATTTCAGAGCTTATGTATCCTACACTCTTCTTGAGAGCGCATCCGCATTTGTATTTAACTTCCCTTGCTTAAAAATTATTTTAAAATCATAATCCATTAAATCTAACCTAATTCTAGTCATTTTAGATGATGGGTTCTTATTTGTAAAGAGGCTTACTAGCGGCCTATGGTCAGTGATTACAGTGAAACTTTTGCCATACAGATACGGCTTGAAATAATTTATAGCATAATGAATTGCTAAGAGTTCCTTCTCTATTATCGGTTTATTTAATTCATGTTTATCCATTGATCTACTTGCATACGCAATCGGTAGATCTTTTCCAACTTCTCTTTAAGATAAAATCGCTCCTAGTGTAAAATTTGATGCATCAGTTGTCAAGACAAATTTTTTGTCAAAATTAGGGTATTGGAGAATTGGTGGATTCATTAGTTTTGTTTTTAAAAGATTGAAGGATTGTTCACAGTCTTGTGCCCAAATGAATTCTGTACCTTTTTTTAACAATGTATTTAAAGGTTTTGCTATTAACGCAAAATCACGAATGAATTTTCTATAGTAATTGCAAAATGCAACAAATCTACACGCACCATCTGCATCGGTTGGGCGAGGATAGTTCTTGATTACCTCATATTTCTCAGGATCTGGTTTTATACCTTCATCGGTAATGCGATGACCTAAATATGTAACTTCTTTTTTTAGAAAATTACATTTTGATGGATTGATTTTTAAATTATGGGACCTCAGTCTCTGTAATACTCTAATTAAATTGGAATTATGATGTGTTAATCCACATCCAAAAACAATTATATCATCTACATAAAGAAAAGCAAGTTCATCTAAACCGGCTAATGCTATGGATAACATTCTTTGAAAACTATTTGTTGAGATTTTTAGTCCAAAAGGTAATCTTTTAAAATGAAAATGCCCTTGATTCGTTGAAAACGCAGTCATATGACGTGATTTTTTTTTTCTAACTCTATCTGGTGAAATGAAATTGTTAGATCAAGCGTAGAGAAATATTTCGCTCGGCCCATATTGTCTAACACATCTTCTAGCCGTGTTAACGGAAACTTATCACCTATTATTTTTTTATTCAATCGCCTGAAATCAACCACTAATCTAACTTTTTTATTTCCATCTGGAGATTTTTTTGGATCTTTAAACGACTACTTTTACGAACTCTTGGAGAGTTAACAACACAAATAAATTATAAATTATAAAATAAAATAAAAAATAAATAAAAAGAAATAAATTGCCGATAAAATAAAATACCATTTGGCTCCAATTACTTAAGCAAGACCAAATTTAAGATTATACGTTGAATTAACAACATTTCGGTAATTATTCCATGGTCCTTCGAGCCGAATCCAACGATATAATCCAGCAATTAAGATAGATACCATCGTTGAATTCCAATCAGCATTAAGAGAATACATTTGCCACCGCTACCAGCCACCGCCGCCACCACCATCAAATTGCTAATCATCCAAGATCAATAACGTGAGTAATTCATATAATTTTAATACTAAAAGGCGTTCAATAACCAAATTATAATTAATACGTGCGTTAATAAAACTAACATATTTGGTACGCGAAAATTATAAACAAGAAATAAGCGAAGCTCGAACCAAATCGAATAATAAAGCGTAGTGAAATAAAAATTCATTGAATCGTGTTAATTTACCAAAGTGAACAACTAAAAATAGAAAATTATTGATCAAAATATTTTGTGATAAATCAATTCAAAATGGAAGCCTTAAAAAAGCAACGTGGTGTGATCAAGGGGTCTATGACAAAACTGCTCGCCTATACAAGAACCAACCTGGACAAAGCTAACATCGATGAAATATATGTTAAAATAAGTCGGACACAACAATTAATGCACGAATTCACGGAAGTCGAGAAACAAATATTTTGTGAAGATATTGCTATCGAATCGGATCTATCAGACTTCGAAGATAATTATTATGCAGTGTTAGCCGGCCTAAATGCAAACATCCGAAAGCGAAGCCTTACCACACCAATAACGCAACTGAATAATACCAGTTTTAATACGTCACAATCACAAAGAACCGAAATTCGTTTACCAAAGATTGCCATTCCCACGTTTGATGGAAATTATATGGAGTGGTAATCTTTCTACGATATCTACACATCAACGATTCACAGTAAAGATGACTTAACGGCAGCAATAAAATTCCAATATTTGAAAGGCTTAGTCAAAGGTGAACCAGCTGCTCTAATTCGTCACTTTCCAATCACTGACGCAAATTATAATGAAGCATTTCAAAAATTAATTCAACGCTACGATAGAAAACATTATACGATCACCACATTTATTAAGACGTTTATGGAACATCCAGCTATCACACAACCAACGTCAACCAATATTAGAAAAATGGCCGATGCGTTTGACGAAGTCATCCGAGGACTCAAAGCGCTAGGTACAAATGCGGAAAGCCGAGATCACTGGCTAATATACATTGCATTAACAAAAGTGGACAGTGAAAGTAGAGCACTATGGGCACAAGAAACCGCTGGAACAGATTCTGAAACTTTTGATAAGTTGTTGAAATTTTTAAATAAGCGAACAGAGGCGCTAGAGACGGAGAAAGGATTCAGCCAGAAGCTACAATCAACTCGATCAACGAAACTGCGAACATTTACAACAACCACCTTTCCTGTGTGCTCAATATGTAACCAAGGCGAGCACTTAATTCATCAATGCGAGAAATTTAAGACCATGTCAGCTGAACAACGCTCAACGATGATAAAAACCATGTCCCGCTGTTTCAACTGTTTAAGTAAGAGCCATCGAGTGTATGATTGTAAATCGAAGGCACGGTGCCAAAAGTGCCATCGAAAACATCATTCGTTGTTACACGAAGCAGTTTTGGAGTACAATTCCAATCAAGATGACACTAACCGAGTAACGACAGAAGTAATAACCCCTAAGGATCAATCAGCTAAATCTACGACGTGCGCCAACACATCGGTTAATGTCGCTAGAACTATATTACCAACAGCTATAATAAATATTCGGGATCGCCATGGAGAATTCCATATTATTAGAGCGCTATTAGATTCAGCATCCGAGTCTTCATTTATTTCTGAATCCTGCGTTCGACATCTAAATCTAGATCGCCATCATGGGCGCCTACTGATAAAAGGAATCGGTGAAAGTACCGTTGGCCAAACAAGAGGTACAACTGAGCTATGGATTGCTCCTACCAGAGACACTCAACCAGAATGGAAAGTTGACGCATACATCGTGTCTAAAATTGCCACTAAACGTACTAGCTGTAGTAACACATTCGACGATAACGTAATATTGAGCGACATACCATTAGCCGATCCAACATTTAACGAGCCTGGAACCATAGATGTACTACTTGGGGTCGATATATTTGCAAAAGCGATGCAAGGAGAAACGCGTGCACTAAGTAGTGGCCTCATCGCAATGAAGACAATATTTGGGTGGGTGATAGCAGGCACCAGCAAAGTTTCGGATCAACCAGAAACTGCAAATTTTAACATTTTGATCGATATTGATCGCAGCCTTAGACAATTTTGGGAAGTGGAGGAGATTCCCAGTCCACACAGTCAATCAACCGAAGAAGAAGCATGCGAGAAGCTTTATACAACCACTACGACTAAAAGTGAAGACAATAGGTTCAATGTGCGTCTACCGTTTCGTGAGCGCTCTGGTAAAGTGGGCTCATCTTTTCATGTCGCAATGAGTAGATTACATTCTGTAGAACGGAAATTTAGAGTGAATAACGATTTTAAAGATATGTACAAACAATTTATGAGAAAGTACATCGAACTTGGGCATATGAGCAAAATCAAGGGACCAGTATCACAGGGCATTTATTATTTACCGCATCATGGTGTGCTTCGAGAATCAAGCTCTACCACGAAATTAAGGGTCGTTTTCGATGGGTCCGCTAAAGCTACAAATGGCGTATCTTTAAACGACGTATTGATGGTTGGACCAACCATCCAAGACTCGCTTACTCAAATTCTAATTCGCTTCAGACAACATAAGTTTGTCCTCACCGGTGACATTGAAAAAATGTACCGACAAGTCTGGGTGTCAGAAGACGATCGACGTCATCAAAATATATTATGGAGAGATGATCCACGTATGCCGGTACAGAGGTATCAGCTCAATACTTTGACATATGAAACTGCCTCTGCACCATTCCTCGCGATCAGAAGTATACAACAAGTTGGCATCATGAATTTGAAAACATAACCTTCAGCGGCAAGAACAATTATGCGCGACTTTTACGTAGACGACTTGATGACCGGGGCAGAAACAAACCAAGAACTTTTGATGCTAATGAAATCTGTTATCAACCTGTTGAGCAACCACGGTTTCAACTTAAGAAAATTACGATCTAACAGCAGTTCATTACAATCGTTCATAGAAGTTAATCAAAGTAACACGGTGAAATCAATAAGTAGTTATCCAACTTCAATTAAGGTTCTTGGACTATCATGGGAACCTAATCATGATACATTCAAATTCAGTTGTCAGCTGAGTGATTGCAAAGTACACTCGAAACGAACACTATTATCAGAAGCCAGCAAAATATTTGACCCTCTAGGGTGGATCTCTCCTTGGACTGTTAAGGTCAAAATCCTATTTCAAAACCTCTGGCTCCAAGATTTATTATGGGATGATGAATTGCCAAATTATATAGGTCAGTCATGGTCAGCAATTAGAGAAGATCTATTAAACATTGACAAAATTACAGTTCCGAGATGGCTGGGCACGACGAAACAAGTTGCACTTCATGGTTTCAGTGATGCCAGCGAGAAGGCTTACGCTGCAGTTGTATATGCAGTAACAAAAGATGAATATGACAGTAAATTAGTTCTGATAGCTTCAAAAACAAGAGTAGCGCCATTAAAACAGAAAAGCCTACCAAGATTGGAATTGATGGGAGCACTTCTACTATCGCAATTGATGAAAATGATAGAAACATCTCAAATCGAGTTAACGGTGAACGAGAAAATTCTGTGGACCGATTCCAAAATTGTTTTGGATTGGTTATCAGCGCAACCAAGACGTTGGTCAACCTTCATAGCCAACAGAACCAGCGAAATATTAGACGCCCATCCTAATGGCAAATGGCAACACGTTCCGAGCAAGGAAAATCCATCCGACATGGCAACCAGAGGAGTATCGTTAAGTGAATTAGTTCAAAACAAATTATGGTGGGATGGACCGGTCTGGTTGACCAACAAGAATTCTTGGCCGAAGCAATACCCGAAAAAGGATTACCATGAACTCACAAGAGAAGAAATGAGGTCTATAAACACCATGCATACAGTAGTAGAGAAAACTTCGTTTGATGAATTCATTGCAAGATTTTCGAGTTACTACAAAATGGCAAAGATTTTGGCAATGATTATCCGATTCACAAACAATTTAAGATCAAATCTGTGGCGAAAAAGCGGCAATATTACTAGATGTGAAGTATCCGCCGCAGAACAAATCATTGTCAAATATGTACAAAGTAAAGAATTATCGGAAGACATCACGCATATTTCTAAGGGCAATCAACTTCCATGTCGCAGCAAATTAAAAAACCTAAATCCTTTCCTAGACAACGAAGGAATCCTACGCGTTGGAGGGCGCATTCAAAAGTCTTCTGCTCCCTTCTGAGTTAAGCATCCCATAATCCTATCGAATCAGGGACATTTGCCGAAAACAATAGCTTACGACCTGCATCAGTTGTATCATCATGCCGGAATTGGGTTCTTAATCAACACCATTCGTCGTAG
The DNA here is from genome assembly GCA_958295665.1 of Tipula vernalis. Lineage (NCBI taxonomy): Eukaryota > Metazoa > Arthropoda > Insecta > Diptera > Tipulidae > Tipula > Tipula vernalis. The sequence goes on from OY282559.1 coordinate 173,720,409, forward strand.
ATATTGGATATTGAGAGTGCGACAGTTGGCAAAACAGGCAGTGCATAAATGCATAGCGTGTTTTAGACAAAATCCTAAAAAAGAATCGCAAATTATGGGTAACCTACCGGAAGCTCGAGTTGTCTATTCTCATCCATTCGACAAAGTTGGGGTCGATTACTATGTGCCGTTTAAAGTTCACACAACACGAAGAAGGGGCCAAGTGCCATCAAAAGCATATGTATGTATTTTTATATGCCTCAGTACTAAAGCAGTACATATCGAGGTAGCTATGAGTCTTTCGACTGAAAGCTTTATAGGCGCGTTAAAACGGTTCATAGCACGACGAGGACTGTGTAGCGCTATATATAGCGATAATGGTAGTAATTTTCTGGGTGCAAACAACGAGTTAAAAGAGTTGTATGAATTTCTTAAACAAAATTTTAATGACATTTCTTCATTTCTTCTTAAAAGCAAAATAGATTGGCATTTTAATCCTCCAGCAGCGTCTCATATGGGCGGTATTTGGGAAGCCGCTGTTAAAGTTGCCAAGGCGTGCTTGAAGAAAACATTGGGAGAAACAATTCCAACGTTAGAAGAATTTTCAACATTGATGATTCAAATTGAAGCCGTAATGAATTCCAGGCCAATCTGCAGCCAGTCCAATGAAGAGATCGATGCGCTCACACCTGCTCATTGTTTGATTGGCCGACCGCTCACCGATATCCCAGATGCTGGGTTCACGTCCAACTACACTTCTGGAAGCGCTGGCAGCGCGAATATTTAACGATGTTGCAAACACGACAAAAATGGTATAACCTACGAAACAATGTCACAGTGGGTGATTTAGTATTATCAGTCGATGACAATTTGCCTCCAACCCGTTGGGCACTTGGAAAAATTATTGACGTACATCCAGGTCATGATGGCAAGGTACGAGTTGTTACGTTGAAGTTGGGTAACACAGGCAACATCATTAGAAGATCAATTCATAAAATTTGCAAATTACCAGATGACAATATCAACTCTATTGAATCAACCGATTCAAGGGGCCCGGAATGTTCGAGGATCACTGATGATGATGTAAAAACCTAATCTAAAAATAGTTAAATTGATTAGTTTTTACATAAATTGTATTATAAATCGCTTTATGTTAAATTTTTACCTTTTGTTTATATCCAAGTTAATGACAGATCACTTTATAAATTTTAACACCAGGGAAACTATAAATGTAGACCAAATATAAATGTAGACCAAATATTAACGTAGACCAAATGAGTGCGTTTCATGTTTGTAACTATAAATATTAATGGCCATCTATCAGTAATAACTAGTATTAACTAAATGTCAATTATGTAATTGACCAAATTTAAGATTATACGTTGAATTAACAACGTTTCGGTAATTAGTCCAACTACTAATAAAGGTAAATTGTAAGGACTTATTGAAGGTTCTATAATATCATTATCTATTAGTTTCTTTACTTCTTTATTTATTTCTTCATAATGGACATGTGGTAGCCTATAATTCTTTATAAAGACAGGAACATTATCTTCTTTTAATATCTCTTGTTTATAAAAATTATTTGTTGTCAACTTATCACCCGAAACATGAAATACATCTAAAAATTCTCTACATATCTTAAAAATTTCCTGTTTTTCATAATCATTATTAATTTCTAAATTAATTTCCTTAATTATTTTCTTATATCTTTCTTCATTCGATATATTATTACCACATTGCATATTCCACACTACATAGTAGTCACTCAAACTATCCACTTTTGGTTCAAAATTCTCTATTTGAACAGATTCCTCTGTAGTATTTATTATTTTTATATGTGCAATACCATTTTTTGGAATTAATGTGTTGCAAATAAATACTCCTTTTCTTATTTCATCACTTAAGACTATACTATCAATATTTCGTTTTATATTTAATGCCTGTAAAATTTCTGTTCTAGCAGGTATTTTAAAAATATTTTTCTTGGGCAAACTCATTTCCATTGGTAAGACAACTTGTTCTTATTAAAATCTTATCAAAATTGTAAAGGTTTCATAATCAATTATACACTGGTTTTGACTCAAAAAATCTCTACCTATTATACCATCAGTGATAATGGGAAAATCTTGACCTACAATATGCATTTTTTGCTTTATACTTTGTCTATTCTATTGTAAAATTTGCAAAGGTCTTTCCTAACGAATACGTTTCAGAGTCTGTTACTCCTGTAATTCTACACTTTTCCTTTTCATTAACTCCTAAATTACTAATTATCTTATTTTTTTTAATTACAGAGATATCCGATCCTGTATCAACCAGATATGTCAAGATGTCTCCCGACAAATCAGATTTTAATACAATCAAGTTTTTTTTTTTTTTTTTTTTTTAAATCTATGCAATCTTTTTCTGGGGCTCAAGGCACTCCCAACTCTTTCGCCGTTAATTTTACCGTCCTACTTTACGCAGTAGTAGCCAAATCGAGGACGTACGGCTATAGACCCGCTTTGTATAAACCCACCTGCACATTGCATTGCTTCATGCCAACCTATAGTGCTGACTTGAAAGGTGGGTCGGCCCATGGATTCTGCACTCTCAACAGGGGGTCATAAGTTGTGTTCATCGTCATCACCGATCGTAATCGGATGATGAAAAATCCATTTTGCATCCCGCCCCTATCGGGATTCGAACCCGGTACCTCCCGATCCAAACGCCGCAGCTTTAACCACTGCGCCGTTTGCTCGGTTACAATCAAGTTCCCTGCATCTTTATTTATATGAAATATTAATGGATTGACATTTCGCCTATTTGCGTTACTATATCCTCCTGTGCTGTTGTAGGAGGAGGCATCTCGTTTCCCGAATGCTGTAATACTCTAATATTTCGATTTCTTGCATCATACCTATTTTGTTGATTAACATTACTGAAATTACCACGAGCATTGGAATATCTAACATTCCCACGATAATTATTATTATTACCATAATTTCTTCCATAATTATTATAAAATTGTGGCATGTTATTCCTGCTGTTGTGAAAATTTCTATTGTTGCCCCTAAATTTAAAGTTCCTATTATTAAATTGCACCTGCTGATTATTAAAATTTCTTAGATGCGAAACAATATTTGTGTCAGTCCCAAATATTTTAGAAGCATCACGAGCAATTTCTATGGCTTCACTTAACGTTTTTGGTCTACTGGCTATTATAGTAGGTTTTAACTTTTCTACTAACCCTTCTTTGAACGCATTCAGGCCTATTTGATCTGAAATTTTATAGATTGTTTTACAATCAGCATCCTTAAGGTTTCTTTTCTGGATTAAGTTTAATTCATTCACTAAACTTTCTATTTTTGTAATATAAGCCTCAATTCTACCCGTTTGCTTAACTCGACAAATTTCTGACTGTATTTCCAGTGCAGTTCTTCTCGATACAAAAATCCTATTGAAACAATTTTTTAATTGGTCAAAAATTATCAGTTTGTCTTCTAATACTATCCAATTTTTCTTTTTCCGCTGGTTTTAATGGGTCATGAACTAATTTAACTAAATTAAGCCAATTCTCTAAATCCCTAGGTTCTCCATTAAATACAGGGATAATTTTAACGACATCAGCAATATTTAGATCCATCTTTTTCTTAAATGGTGGAATCACAACTTTATAACTCATCAACACATGAAATTCGAAATTAATATGATCCACATAAAATAAAAATAAAAATCACAAAATATGCACACCAAACGACACTTTTCTCAAACCAAATTTTCTTATTCTTAAACTTAAATTCTACTCTTAAATTTCTACATCATTTATACAATCTTTTTTTTTATCTACGCATTTGAGGCTCGTACCGCAGCTTCTGTTACTTCTACTATCAAACGCTTCTTATCTCGACGACAAATTTCTCTTAATAATAACGTTATTATAATTAGTACTATAAATATAAATATTACCTCGATGTATCCAAGGTTAGGGTTTTCTTCTTTAATTTCAATTTTCTCATTTATGTTGTTGTTGTTCGTAGATTACTGTGCAGGCTGGCTCTGTTGTATCCCCATTGTTCTAAATAGATACACCAGAAAAACATTCATTTAGTGCTCGTACTCGTTTTTTTTATATAACCCCAAAATTTTAAGTGGTGGGCCCCCGGCCCACTCTCGTCTTTATCGTTTTTTTTTTTTTTTGTGATATATATTTTGTAATTGCGACGGACATTAACACCACTTCACTTTACTGTTTTATTATTTTTTTAGCTTAATAGCCATGCAATGGCACACAATAAATTTTTAAAGTTTATTTTGAAGTTTTTGGTAGTTTGAAAAATGTCCTTCGGACTTAAACAATTTTATTTCAAAAGTAATAACTGAGTGTAATTCAAATCAGATTTCACATAATGTCGAGGTTGAAGTGAAAGCACAATTAAAAGCTACATATGAGCCGTTCAGCGCACAAATCGATTAACTCCACTTTTTAAAAAATTTTAAATTTAAGTGTCAAAGCACTTGGTATAGTCATAACTTTGTAATGTCTTTTATCGGATCATAATAGGCAAGATCGCCATGTAATGTCTTTTATTGAATTTATTAAATCGCATTTTTTGTTCACTATGTAAAGTCTTTATTAAAATTTTAAATTACATTTTTTGTTCACTATCAAGATTTTTTTGACTTCTTTTGATTATGTTTACTTAAAAACTAAATTATCTTATATATTAATTTTTAATTCAATTTTTATTTAGTAAGCATATTTTATATCGTCAGCACAAATTAAAATAATTTATATATATAATTTGTGAACTGAATTCCACTATCAATATTCGCATATTGACTTTTAAAATATGCTTACTTTACAATATTAACAATTCAATAAGCTAAAGTAATATAAACGATGATGGATGGCATTACAATATAATGGGTATTTTTTTTGCTTCACTTTGATAACTGGTTGTTGTAGTTATTGTTATAATTTATATTATTTTATGTTTGTCTTGTATTGTTATTAGTTTATATTTTTAGTTTATAAATAGTTATCATATTTGTTTTAGTAATTACGTATATTATTATTTCACTTTTTTATAATTTTTTTATTGGTCGATTCGATTCTGTCGTTCTTTCGACATAGAATCCTCCAGGTTTTTTTACTTTTTTCCTATTTATTATACGTGTTAAAAAATTGTAATTTATGTTGATGTAAAACATTAAAATTTAAATAAATAAATAAAACAAATATATTTATTTATTTGGCACAATTATAAAATTATTTAGAATTTTAATTTTCTTTATACTATATTTACATGTAATATATCTGCTTTGTTTTACAAAGAAGTTAATTGTTGAAACTACTTTTGATTTAATTTAATAATTTATAAATTTGGGCTAAACTCATTTATAAAATTTTCATTTATCAAGGAATGTTTCTCTAAAAATTAAATGAGGTTCATTATGAATATTGAAGAGCAATTCATCAATGTACTCATTGCAAGTTTACGTAACATAATCATTGAATAATTACTAGTGCATTTATTACTGACTTTGGGTAGAAAGTGGGTTATAAAATAGTAAGAAATTTCGCACGAGTTCCAAAATGAAATGTGTGTGTAAAATCAATGTATCTGTAACAAAATGGAAGGGAAAGTACGCACTAAAATAGAAAATGTCATTCATTGAGGTCATTTAAACACATTGCGATGATTTATTACTTATAATTATTTCATAAAATTATAATTTACTTAATTTTTATCTGATCAGATGATACAGTTTTTTCTGGTATCAAACAAAATTGTTTATACGAGTATGTGACTGATTTCAACAATGTTTAAAAACAAACTGAACAAAATGTAAAAAAAATTGAGGTTTAATCGAGAGAAGGGAGAAATAAATATAGAATGTACAATTTTTTAACTGTTTTTGTCTGAGTTATTACATTAAATTTCTCAAATCGAATAAGGACCAGAATAGCATTAGTAACGTCCTTGACTTATTCTTCAATATTTTCATTTACTTACATTTTTTACATATTCCACTAAACTTGAACGGTTTAAAATTAAACACTTGGAACAAAATTCTATATACTTTGTTGAATTGTATGAGTTGATGCACTTTTGTATTGGTTACTTGATGAAATTTTTATATTATGGGATTGGTATTTAATCTTAGTTGATTAAAGGAAGTTCTTCAGAATATTAATTTCGCTATTATTTAACACCTTCCAGATCGAATCTAATTTACAGAATTTTATTAAGTAGAATGAATGGTTAAAGTAATTCCTAATTTTTTGATTGCCAAGAAAGGCAAGCTGGTTTAATTCAAATTAACAAGTAAAAAAGTTTATAAATATGAAGAATTGCATTTTACTAAGGATGAGCCATACTACTAACCGTTAAGGAGTTTATAACCGAAAAATACTCAGGAATTTGAAGGAATACTGTAGGCGTGTGCACTCGTTTATTAGGCTGAATTATGTATTAGGCACCACAAGGTATGTACTCCTTGAGTTTAGCAGAGCTTCAATTTCCTTGATCAGTGTTAAAAATTCCACAAATGTCAATTGAGTATCGCCAAGGACTCGTCGTAGGTGATATTTACACAACTTTACGGCGGCCTCCCACAATCCGCCGAACGTTGGAGTAGCCGGTGTTATGAATGCCAATTAATGTGATGGTCGGAACACCAAGCCTGGATTTTCCTCTCTTGGACATCGTTGAGATATTGTGTATAAAATTCTTGTAATTGGCGCTTAGCTCCTACAAGGTTGATGCCATTATCACAATGGATATGGTTTGGTACTCCTCTCACTGCGCAAAATCTTTTCAATGCCGCAAGAAAAGTGTTACTACTTATGTCTGTGGCTATCTCGATAGAAGTGGCTTTAGTGGCCATGCAGACGAAAATAACGATGTGACATTTGTACAGCTTCGATCCACGCGAACGGTTTGTCTTCAACATAAAGGGTCCTGCCAAATCAACACCGACTTCTATAAAAGCTCGTATTGGTGTATGGACTCGGCATGAAGGCAGTTGTCCCATTACATGTTGTTGTTGTTGAACCTTGTAACGGCGACACACAATGCATAAATGGATGGTGCGGCGAATCAGGTTCTTGCTTCTGGGAATAGCGTACCTTTGCTTCAGAATAGTGTTCATCAATCTAGGTTCGGCATGCAAATTGGTATGGTGTGTTTCTCGATCTATCATCTCAGTTATCAAGTGGTTGGCTGTTAGTATTATCGGGTGTTTAGTGTCGTGGTTCATTGTGGCATGTTTCAAGCGTCCTCCGACTCGAAGAACGCCGTGGTCATCAATATACGGATGAAATAGTAAAATTTTTGAATCTTTTGGTAACGGTTTGTTATTTAATAGTAAATTTACTTCTTTACGGTAAGCTTGATGTTGTACGAAGCGATAAATTATATATTCGGCTTTTAATACTTCCGTTAGCGTTAAATTTTTACTCGTTATTCGGTTTGACCTTTCCGATAATAGATTAGCTTTGTACCGAAGAATGTACGCCAAAATGTGTGACATTGTTCGGAACTTTGAGTACTTGGCAATTAGGGTATGTATTCATATTTATACCATTTGGTTGAACAGTGACAAAATTGATTATCGGTTCTTGGGCATTGCTGACCATGACAATCTTAGCTGTTTTCTCTTCGATATGTTGGACTACATCAAAATTTGACTGCACCGGCCAGTATTGATTTGATTGGCTTAGGAAACTGGGTCCAGTCCACCATAACGGGTGATTCGTCAATTCGTCCAAGGATATGCCACAACTCGCGCAATCCGCTGGGTTGAGTTTGCGATGGAATGTGACGCCAGAGACTTCTTTTGAACATGCTTGTGATTTTGCCAACTCTATTGGCGACGAACGTTGCCCATCTCCTTGGTTCGCTGGACAGCCAGTCCAGAACTATTTTGGAGTCAGTCCAAAGTGTAATCCGTGATATTTTGAGCTTGCTTTCATTGATGATCGTCTGTAAATGACTAGCAAGAAGTTCAGCACCCAGAAGTTCCACCCGTGGTAAGCTCACAGATTTCAACGGTGCAACCTTAGTTTTTGAACTTATTATGCAACCCTCAATTTGGTTGATTTTGTTAACACGCAGGAACACTACTGCTGAGTAGGCTATCTCACTCGCATCGCTAAAGCCATGTAGTTCAAGCTCCTTATCTCCATCAGCTGTGCTGCCCAACCATCTGTTCAGTTGAATGGAATCTGAATTCTCGATTTCTTGTCGCTAGTTGAGCCATTAATTGAATATGTCATCCGGTAGATTGTCATCCCAATCTACATTACTATGCCACAAATTTTGTAAGATGATTTTTGATCGAATTAGAAGCGGAGAAAGCCAGCCAACCGGGTCGAACACTCGACTAGCTTCAGCAAGGATCGATCGTTTTGTGTGCATTCGTCTGACTGGAAGGTGTGTCGCGAAGCGAAATTCATCTTGGATTGAATCCCACTGGATTTCGAGCACTTTGATTGTGTCTTTAGGCTCATCTAATGATTTTGCATTGTTCGGTTGTGACTGGCTGCTTCTTCTGTGCTTAATACATTTTGCTTGTGGTCCATCCTCTACCTCCCAGAATCGCCGTAACGTGTTGTCTATATCGAGGAGGGTGCAGTGTGTTTAAATTTCTTGGAGTTTGGTGATTGCACTTCCTCCTACTATCCACCCAAACTTAGTATTTTGTGCAACCAGTTACTGTTGGGTGTTTTGATTCGACCTTCTTCCAAGATTTCAAAAAATATCTCAGCCCCCAGCAATATGTCGAGGCTTCTGGTCTGATAGCATCTCGGATCTGCGAGCTGCCTGGTGGATAGCCACTTTAAATCATCACGGTTCATCATCTCAGGTAGCTTAGCTGCTATTTTTGGAATAACCAGTGCGCTTATGATCATTTAATCAGTGTGGTTTGATAACTTAGGTTTTATGCGGATTGTGACGATGCCTCGAAAGGTAGCTGCTGTATTACCAATGCCGGAAATATTTATTCGACCGTTGGATCGCTTTAAGCCTAGTTGCTGCGATCAAGACTCGGTTATGAACGAGACTTGTGACCCGGAATCGAGTAACGCTCTGAATTCTCGCTCGATTCCATGATTGTCGACTACCCTAACCATACACAGAAAGAAATCCCTGTTTTCAATTTTAAAAAATACATTTTTGAAATAAAAAACAGCAAAAAATAAAAAAAAACCGTGTTAAAACAAAAAAAATCCTATTTAAATTAAGAAATTTTATGATTTTAGTTATTTGAATTAGATTTTTAAACTATTTTTTTATTTCAAGTGGCAATTTTTTTTAAATTATTGTCAAATTCAAATAAAATGTTTTTTGAACCAAATGAGAAGTACATTTTTTGTTGTTTAAAAACAAAATGTTTAGATTAAATATTTTTTATTTTATTTTATCACTTTGAAGTTTTTGAATTAAAAAAAAAATGTATTATTTTAAGAAAATAATTTTCGATTTTTTATCATTCCTCAAACGAGAACAAATACGAATATGTATAATTTTAAATGTAAAGTGAAATGTTTCTATTATATTGAATACATGTTTCATCTCTTTACTAGCTATGTATTTTAATATAAGAAACCCTAAATGTTATAATAATACGGACTGACACAGAAAGGGGCAGGCAAATATATTGCAATCAGTTTTCTTTCTATTATGTTGAACGTTTAATTTCAAAAACAATTTTGGTGAAATTACGAAATCCTTCTAAATGATGTAAATTATCTTTGTTTTACAATTAATCTGTATAAATAATTTGTACAAGACTAACGGTAGTTCCTATTTGCACATAATGCTTGATTTGATATAGCTAGTATATCGCACATGACATAGAAAAGTGACACAACTCAAAAAATTGAGTTTTTGAGATGATTCGATGAAAAGATGCGCAATGATCGATTTCATAACCAGACATAGTGACGTTTTCATATTTATTGTACAAAGCGAGAGACGGCTTAATTTTCCGATCTTCCTTTTTTGACGCCCATAGAGAGTAGTGTAGTAAAATCGAAATTAGCGTTTTTTCTTTTGCTCTCCTGAAAAATTTGAAATTTTGAGTTGTGTCACTATTCTTGGTCATGTGCGATATGTAAACTTTGGTCTATGACTGTTTAAAATTTAATTACGTTATCTGTATACTCCTAGCATGAAAAATAGGGTATTAACCTCTTGTTTGCAGTGTTTTTTGAAAAATTAATATTAAGAATTTTCGTTTTTTATTCTAAAATATAACATTTTTATTATAAGAATCATGTTCTTATAATAAAAATATTAAATTTTAGAATAAAAAACATATTTTAAATATAATGTTTCAAACAATTAATACAAACATTTCTTTTTCAGTGTAAAAAATAATTTATTTACTCTAAAAATATTTTAATTCGATTAAAAATTTTTAATTTTGATTTAAGTGTATTATTTTCATGTTAAAAATATTATATACTTCGATTCAAGAAAACGCATGTTATAGTTTCGATCCGTACCATTATTGTTTAACAAGTGATTACTATCGGAAAAATTTAAGTTGAACAGTGTTTAAAAGTGTTGAAAATAGAGAGAAATATTGTTTATACAAATTTTAAAGTAACAAAAGCCTGTAAAATTGTTTTAATTTAAGTACCTGCACATTTTTGATGATTTGAACATTTTTTAATAGGTAATGTCAAACTAATAATCTGAAAAACTAAGAGCTGCCATAAATTGGCAATCTATAAGGAATTAGAATTAACTCATATAACTTGTACATTTATTTTTTAAGGAAAATAAATCAATCGAAACCGGCTTCTTTATTTGGACAGGGAGGATTTAAAGGAATGGATTCCTGAATCAGCATTTGGTTTACGAATTGAATTTCGCGACAAATTGCGCACGTGGAGAAACCAACAATTCGGCGATGACACAATTACCAATTATTCTACAGTTCAGTCGTGGCTCGAGAAACACAATGCAAGCTTCTCTAAAAGTAACTCCGGTAAAACTTCCGTTCCTGTAAATACGGCGATACATTACCAGGAGTGCTTCACAATAGTAATTTAAACAGATAAAAGAAAATACATATATGTTTACTAATTTCAAATCAATTAATTACTTTAGGATGTAATGGATATTCTGAGTAGGAAAGGTGAAGATATTTTATTTTATTATAATGAACATGGCGTTTTGACGGAGAAACACAGATCAAAATTAACGAAAATTATAATGGAGACAATCCATTTCAATAAAAAAGAGTTAGCATCTCGAGACTTCCAGAATATTGCGGACCAGATAGAGAATATTTTTCCAAAGGAGAACAGTGTAAGTTTGTTTGAGCAAGAAACTTTGAATTACTTATAATTTGTGCTGTTTTGTTATTTCGTAAGATTGGAATATTCAATTTTAATGAATGTTATATAATTGAAGCTTTCTATTTACAAATATGTTTAGTATACTTCAAATATATGAGGTTTCCGCGGTTGCTAAGTTTTATATTAAATTTTAACAGTCACATAACTCAACTATACTATTGCAATACTTGAAATATGTGAATAGAATGCGGCTATTGACATAAATCTTAATATTTCCAATTTAAATTTAGGTAACATATTATTGTTCCGGAAAATCAAATTTAAATAACCCTAATTCAAGCGATAAAAAGAGAAAACGGCAGTCGGGGAGAATTTATCATGCATACATTAATAGTAAACATTATAACAAAAGTAATGTAATCGCCACACCAGCCACAAATGCTTCAACTGGAATAAGCGAACCAATAAGAAAAATTTGACAAAGGAACTGAAAATGCAGCTAAATCATGGTTGTACTACAACGGAAGCAATCAGTCATTAAATGAGATCTTAATTCAATGGACTAAATCTTATCAATTAAGAAAAGACGATATATTGAAAATAAAAAAATAATGAAGAACTGTTCAAGGAATGGCCAATTTTCAAAACTGCAATTGCACCACAACTCGTAAGTTTCGTTTCATTATATCTGCCTATTGTCTTTCTTGGTTTATTCAGAAACATACCATTATATGTATATTTGTATTAAAACGTAATAAAATTTTTATTCATTTCAAAATCTCTTCTATTTACAGATCGACAGTGATTTCGAAACGAAATATAATAACAAATCGAACTATTTGTTTGAAAAATGGAGTCATTTTACTCTAAATATTTTTAAGATTTTTAAAGCAAACATAAAAGATGCGAATACCTTAGCCCTAATTCAAAAACTTGAAATATCCAAAAATGAAAGTGTGTTTTCAATATAGATTAAGTCATAATAAAACAAAACAGAAATTTCTGAACTTTTATTTTTCAGATTTTGTCAACTTTAAAATTTTCCTAATTCTGGCGCACCTTCTTCCACCAGTGACACGGTACGAAGTGGAAAAAAAATAAAAAAAGAAAGAAAACTTGAAAAATTACCACAAAGGAGTCGGAGGAATCGCTGGTAATTCATCTGAATTCCTTGTCCGAATTACGGGAAAAGATTAAGACAGTTCAAAATTCTGCTTGGCAAAACAGAACCTGCATTCAACCACTGATCATATATATTGGAGATATCGATACTCAGGAACCACAAATTTATTTGTATATTGATAATTTTAAGTATAGTTTCCCAAATTTTGTTTCATCTTTATCATCATGTTTTAAAACTTTCCAAGTTTTTAATTTAAAGTATCCGTTGGCAAGTATACCAGTGTGGCTTTTTGTGCAAACATTTTTTTTAACATCGACACTGAATACGATGAAAAAATTTCTAGTGTTTTAAGTTTAATATCCTCTTTTAATGAGTAATTTATAACCCCCATTAAGTTTTTATTAAAGTTTATAGCAATGGTTTTCTGTTTCAAATGTAAAGAAAACATACTATTATTTCCAATATTCATAAAATATTTAAAATCTGTGCATGGGTTAACTGGAACGGATAACTATCAATGCGCTGAACATAATTGTACAATGAAATTTAGTAATTTAAAGAACTTCAGAAAGCATTCCTTAAATTTTCATTTTGATCAAAATAAAATTACAGAAAAAGTATCGCCAAATTTATTAGAATATGACGATCGAAGCCTACCTAGCTCACTCGGTAATACTTATGTCCAAGCAGATAACAATTTAAGTGTTGTTTCAAATATTCCTAACTTGTACCAAGAAAAAAACGATACATATGTTACTACAGAATTCCCAATCCATTACTTTTCAAGCCCACCGCTAGATATCTGCAAAATAGTACATGGAAAATTTTATTTAAGGAATAAAACTCTAAATATAGAATAAGATAATGTAAATAATTTAATGTTAAGACTTGTAATAAGATATTGAATGTATATCAATTATTTTATTTTTATTTTTTTGAATTAATAATTAAATATATATAATATTGAATTAACAAAGTTTTGTCTTTGAAATTTATAATCTTCCTTTTTAAATCGAAAATCCCATGTTTACATCAATATTAATGGCTTTTATTTTAAAAGTATTTATTTTTGATATTTAAGAATTTTCTCTTTTGCATTAAAATTTTAATATTTTCCAACAAAAATTAAAGTTTTTAAATTTAAAATTTAGTTTTTAATTTAAATGGCACTTGAATGTTAAAATAAATGTATAAGCTGTTTACAATAAAATCTATTATTTTAAAACAAACGACATAAAGTTTTTGATTCAAAAATTATTCATTTAGAACTAAAATAGCTAATTTTTGAAACAAAAATTTTTAATTTTTGGTATAAAAATTACATGATTGTTAAACTAAGTAAATCATTTTTATATTTAATAATTATATTTTTATATTAAAAACCAAATAATGGTAAAATTTTTAAATTAAAAGAGATTTTTTTAATTGTTAGATGTCATTCAAAACAAAAAGCAGATACCTTTTAAATTGAAAATAATTCCTTTTGGCGAAAAATCATGTCGCATTTCATTTGATTTTACTGGTTTTTTTTTTAAAACTAATGCGATTTTTTTTTTTCTGTGTAGTTGTCGGTAGAACTGCGATGACATTTGAAGCAGCGTGTAGAGCTTGTATCTTCGGCTGAGTCAAAACTGATGTGACGCGGAGCCCAGCGTTAAGACAGTTAAAGCAACGTTTGTGTGAGAGAATGTGTTCTTGGCTTTCTTTAACTTCTAGAGCGTTGTATTTTGAACAATCGATTAAACAGTGAGCTTCCTTCATACAAAGTGGACAAGAGCTGGATTTTGAAACAACAGGTTTTGCAGCTGTGGTGAGCGCCGTGGACTTGAATATGGAATGTGTGGTTTTCCTCGTAACAGTAGGAGCTGCGGATATGTTTGATCCGCGAACTGCATCAAGACCTTCTGCTCGTTCATCCAAAAACTTCAGAAAATCACAAAATTCAAGTTTGTCTTTGCTGACTGTTGCTTGCGCCCACAACGACTTCGTTTCATCATCCGTCTTTTCCATTAACAGGTAGATTAACCACCAATCTCGAACATCGGCGTTGTCACCCAATGCATTTAGACCCCGAAGAACTTCATCTGCCGTATCATGCGCTGATCTTATATTTGATGCCGTTGCTCTGGATAATTTCGGTATGGTTAGGAACTTTCGAATGAATGCGTAAATCCTCGGCTTTCTGCGATCATATCGATGATTTAAACGCTGCATGGCTGTTGCATAATTTGCTTCAGTGATTGTGAGATGACGTACTAGCGCAGCGGCTTCACCAGACAAATATCGCTTCAGCAATTGAAATTTTTGTGACTGTGTATAGGTTTCAATATTATGAACAGCAGCGTTAAACAGGTCAATAAAGCTTTGGAACTCGGTTGGCTCGCCTGAGAATATTGGAATATCGACTTTAGCATACATGGCGATATTGATTGGTTGTTGCATGGTGCAATCCAGTGTGTCATCATTGTGAAATGCGGTTGATTCTTGACGTGGCAATACTTGACGTTTGCGTAACACGGCACTTAATTTTGATATTACTAGTAGATATTAGCTCGAGAAACCTTTCAAGCAAATCTAGCTTGAGAAACCTTTCAAGCAAATCCTTTGCATACGACAATTTAGTTTTAATTTCATCCACCGACACATTCGAACCATCTGGTAGCTCATTAGCAAATTTCACAATTTTTGTTAAACCACCCTTACAGGCAGAGCGTTGTCTCCTTAAACTTTCAGCCATATTATAATTCACTGAACTTAAATAAACAGCTCAACTGCAATGCTGTATAATTGAATCTGCGACTATTGTTCCGAATAACGGTACAATACAAAGTAGCGGTATTGTAACGTATAAATATCGTTGATCGCGTGTTCCAGAGTAGAAATTTCTCGAAGGTGTTGGGTTTTCCTATTGTGGCCCCTGTCCGGCTCGAAGGACCAAATGTAGGCGTGTGCACTCGTTTATTAGGCTGAATTATGTATTAGGCACCACAAGGTATGTAATCCAACTTGGTTTTCTCAATTTAAAACAAGCAAAACAATTTTCTTCTAAATACACTTTATTTTCTTTTGATGCTGTTACTTCGACTCACTGAATGCAATTAATAAAAATTGAAAATATTGACGCCACTCAATAGAAATATTGTTGTGAAACTTGATGGTTGTGTATATAGATGGCGCGAATACTTTATAACAATCTGTCGACCTTAATTCGGCCAGTTTTATGGTTCGGACAGTTTCTGTAGTTCATAATTGTTTTGAATATTTAACAGCACTAACGTAAACAAGAAATATTGGGTTGTTCTTGCGAATGAACAACAAACAAATAAAAATATTAAATGTGTAATTAAAATTAAATCTATAATAAGATATTTAACCATTTTTGATCATTTTCCTTCCTTTTTAGTGTCCGTATGGTGTCTCGCGATTGCCACTCACCATATGAATAAGAAATGCTTTCTTTCTCGTTTATATTTTGAATATTTATTTTATTATACAATTAAAGTTTATAGATCTTTACAGTTCTTAGAATCTGTTAATTGAATTGGTTTTATAACGTAACATATTATTAATTGAAAGTATAGTTTTTATTATGTACAAATATGAATTATTGGAACGGCTTTAACCGTATTTATTTTTGCTAACTATCTAAAAATCGGTTCATTAGTCTTCCGTAGTCGTGCTTCGAATGTTACCTTTTTTTCCTGAAAAAAAGCTTTTATACCAATCAAATTTGTTTTTGCTTTGGCAAATTGATTATTAAAATATTGTGAGCGAACAAAATTTTTCCCCACTAACTCGACCAACTTTCTATTACCTACGGATAGATGCCGTTGTTTTCCGCTGAGGTGAAAAAGAATTGACGGATAATTGTTGGTCACGCTGTTGCTGTCAAAATTCTAAATAATATCTAAATGTCGTGTGTTAGAACGCCACATATGTGTTAACTGGTGTTGCGGAGCAATTTATTTAAAGTTAAGGTTGGTGACATCAGATAAGTATTTGTTTTTAAGATCTGTTTCTTTGTGTTGATATAGTTTTCTTCTCTTTCAGGTGGACTGATCAATGCCAGATTTTTCATGCTCTATTTTAGGGAGAGACTAAATTTAAAGGTAAGTTACACAACCGGATTGGGTGAACGCGATATGATCCAATTAGTTTGAACAAATACATATAATTAATATTAAATTTTTTTGCTTAGTCGTACACTCTCAATGAATCAGCGGGATTTTTTATGTAGTAAGAATTTTTTTTCTGAACAAAATTGCTAAACGAAAAATTAATTTCGTGATGCTAAAATTTTGATCACAATTTATTTATTAAAACTTCAGTTAATTTATCCCAAAAGAAAACACATTCGAATTGTATTAACTTAATATTTAATATTGGATGATGTTTTTAGATAATTATATCAATATTTTGAGTTTCTGCTTAAATATTGTATTACATACACATACAAGTATTTTAATTATGGGTGCTAGTTTCTACAACTATAAAACATTCGTGATGGTTTAAGAATTAAGTAACTGTTACCTGTATTTTCTTATCTGAGGGTAGATGCATTTTACTATTTAGGGGTTTTATATAATTTATTTAAATATAAAAAGATTTTGCAACATAAGGTTATTAAACCGCATAATATTTACCCAGACAATTTCCATTTTGAATGTTATTGTTGACTAAATTTATAAATTCGATCTAAAACCGAAATAAAATATAATTTCAAATTTTATGCTTTCAAAAGCTTTTCAATAAATACACAAAGAGTTTCATAATTTTTATGTGATAAATTATTGTGTTATTTATCTCAACTTATTATTACTTTACAGTACTCGTGAAACAGCTATAGAGCACAAAACAAATAATTTGATAGAAATAAAATAAGAAAAGTGTCATAACAAAAGAAAAGCACAAAACTTTTGTTTTGCCTTCATGGTTTTATTTTTTCATAAGAGACAACGAAAAGAAAAACTTTTCTCATTTCTGTTATAATTGTATAACCTTCCACAGAAAAAAAAACAAGAAACTGAAAGAAGCTTGAAAGAAAAACGAAAAAGTTTATTTTTTCCACAGCTTGGGTTTTCTTCTATTTTGGTTTTTGTTACGGTTGTAACTTTGTCAGAAAATCAAACAAACAGTACAAAATAAATAACAACAATAATAAGTCAAATTGTAAAAATCGAAATTAGCATAAAATATATTTTTGTGCGGTGTGACCAATTATGTATTCTAATTAGAGTCTTACGTATGTACAGAAATATTTATACAACAGCGCTCTGGAATTAATACAGATGGTACAAATATGTCCTTGGCAGGTCTTTTTGCAGTTCTAATTAAAATTATAAATTCATTGCTTAAATCTGTGTCGGTTAAATCGGCGGTACCGTGTTCGAACTTCAATGGGGGTGGGATGCAAAAAGATCTTGCATTCTATCATTACAATCGGTGATGCAATGAACACAATTATGACTCCATGTTGGAGTAGAGATTTAATGTATCGAGACTTTGATAAAGTCATCAGAGCTAGTAGCTGGTTATTTTTATTTATGCGTCTATAAATTTGACGGTGTTAAAAATTATTTACTAAATTTTTATTTTTAACAAATTCATATATACAAGTTTACATTTCGCTCTCTTATAAGTGACATCAAATCAAAATGAGTTGCAAAACAATTAATTTTTTAATTTTTTTATGATTTTAATACGTTCCGAAGATTGTAAGAGAATTCAATCCAGTTTCGAACTGATGAGCTTATGATTATGAAAAAATCAACCTTCTCATCAGGCCGCGGCAACTGGACTGATTATACCACAATTTACAACAATTTTCTATATATACAGAACACATTAGTGTATTTGTGGTTTTCTGTTTTTAAATGATGTACGTAATTGGATTTTATTGTTTTCTTCGTTAGGTCGCTGGTGTGTTCTTTAAATCTCGTTAAAAAGGAACGTCCCGTTTGACTCAAGTAGAATTTTTCGCAATTATCGCAGGTCAATGTATATACTCCGGTGTCTATTTTTTTCATTTTTGTTGTTTTGTTTGAATAATTGTTCCATTTTATTGTTGTTTTTGTATGCGGCGGTGTATCCATATTTTTTGAAAATTCTCTCTACTATTTTACTGGGTTGTTTTATTATACTCTATTCTGATGTATTTGTTTTCCAATCCTTTTTCTATTTTTTGTAATGTTGTTGCTTTCTTTTGGTTGTTTATAGCTTTGTGGTTTTCGTTGATTTTTTACTATGTTTTACTATTACTATTAATGTGGCCTGGTATCCATTTTGTGCGGCTATATATTTTATGGTATTGAGTTCTTCTTCGTAGTCCTTTTTGTTCATGGGTATGTTGTTCAATCGTTGGATCATGTGATTGTAGGCTGCCATTTTGTGTTGATGCGGATGGTGTGAGTTGTTGTATATCGTTTGGTCCGTTTGTGTGGGTTTTCTGTATATTTTAAATGCATGTCTTAAATTATCGTTTTTTATTGTAAGGTCAAGGAAATTTATTTGTTGGTTCGTTTCAGCAGACGCCAATGTATGTGAGTGATACTTTGTGGCGGAGCACGCATGAGTGAGCCGCTACAGATGCCATCCTGAAATTAAAATTACTATTAGAATTTAAATGAACACACCATATTGTAAATAATATTTATTTTTGTTTATTATTTTTGCATGCCACTTGTCAAAATTGTATATTAAACGCAAAGTAGAAGTTTCAAACCTGGGCCCTATTGCACCAACTGATTATCACTTATTACTTATCAAAATTTTTGGTAATTTTCTGTTTCACCAAATTGAAATTGGCTAAGTATTTAATTGAGTTATAATAAGTGATAAGCACTCACTTATCAAAATTAAGTTGCACCAATTTTCACTACTCAAATAAATTGATAAGAGCTACAAATTGTATTGGTATGACAGAAGTCTGTTAAAAACGTTTTTTTTGGTATTATTGTAAGATGAGAACTTTTGTTCAATTTTAAAAGAGTACAAACACATTTTTCAATAAAATTTTTTTTTATTCAAATGATTATAAATGATAATGACAATACAAATTTATTCCGATATTTTATTGTATTCTAATAAGTTATAATAATAAGTCAAAGTAAGAACAATTTCATTCTGTTCGATTTATCATATAGGTAAGACAGTTGATTTTCGATATTTTAAAATTAATATAAAACTATCAACTAACTATAGGTATATCAACTTTAGTGAATAAAAACTGAAATTTATTAAACGAAAAAATAATTTTTATCTCTGGACTCGGCAGTGATAAAACATTTTCGTTTGTCACATGAACAAATTAAGCACGTATTATTAAAAATAGGAACAAGTATGCACCAAGAAAGCAACCGAAACTATGCGTTGAGTCCTCTACCGCAGCTACTAACAACACTGCATTGGTTAGGAAATGGCGCGCAATATCATGGGATTGCCAATATGCACGGAATTAATAAATCAACTGTGTGTAGGGTCATTCATCGAGTAGCAAATACCATCATCGATCACATGATGGCGGAAACCGTGTGTTGGCCCGAAAATGTCCAGGATAGAAGTTTCTTGAGATGGGTGGTTTCTCTCAGCTAGCTGGTTGCATCGATGGAACAATGATTAATATAGATGCACCTACGGTCAATGAAGGACACTTTGTGAACCGACATGGAAACATTCGCTGAATGCAATGATGGTGTGTTGTCAGACTGCCGTTTTATGCAGTAAATTCAAATTGGCCTGGTAGTGTCCATAACTCCAGAGTATTGCAAAATATAAGGCTATTTAGCAAGTTTGGGTCTAGTTTCCGTCTGTTCACCGGTGCTGTGATTTTGGGTGACAGCGCTTACCACTTAAAAATTGGCTTCATGTATTTTATACAAGCAAAGTTGTTGTTGTTATTAAATTACAGAATAACAATTTTTTAATTGTTTCATACACATAGTTATAAAACCATTGTTTAACATATAAAATGTCCGGAAAGCATATTATTTTGCAAACACTATCACATTTATAGTAATTTTGTATAGATCATTACAACTTATCATAAAAATTTGATAATTGGTCAATTGATAAGTTATAGACAATCTGATGTGCAACGCTTATCACTTATCATTATCAAAATTTGATAAGTTTTCGAATTGATAAGTGAGTGAGATTTTGGTACTTTTGGTGAAACACTTATCACTCACCATTACCAAAAAAACTTATGATAAGTTGATAAGTGATAAGTAGTTGGAGCAATAGGGCCCTGAGCAAGGATGTAGTATCCGAAACCGGTAGTTGCAAAAATTAAATAAATATAAATTATAATTATAAATACACTCCTGGACAAAATTAACGCATAATTTTTTGTAATAAAAAATAATTCCGCTGGTCAATTTCGGTCGAATTGGTATCAAATGATCCCAAATTTATATTTTTCTCAAAAGAGGCACAAATGTGGCGTTACGGAATTATATAATAGCGGCTATTTTTCATTGCAAAATGTTAAAATGTGTCGAACTATTTTTTTTTTTAATTTTCAAAAGCGGTTTATAAACATTAAAATTAGCTTTATTACAATATAGTTTGATTGATTTAGTAATGAGTATTTTCCCCCCGTGCACTTATTACAGCTTCCATCCTTCTGGGCATACTAAGTAGAAGGCTTTGTATCATTTCTGGCGGGATGAGGTTCCACTCTTCTTCCGCTGCAACTTTCAGCTGTGCTAACGAATCTGCTGTGGGATTTCTAGCTGTAATGCGGCGTTTTAGAATGTCCCATACTTGTTCGATCTGATTAACATCGGGACTCATTGGTGGCCACTTAATATCGATATCTTGGAGATATTGTCGTACCGTTGCAGCTACATGGACTGGAGCGTTATCATGCATTAACACAACACTGTCATAACCTATGAAGCCAACATATGGCAAAACGTGATCGTCAAGAATGTTCCGAACATACCAGTCTGCATTCATCCTCAAATCAATCGCCACCAGCTCTGTACGGCCCTCCCAACTGATTCCACCCCAAAACATTATTGAACCTTCACCAAAGCTTACAGTTTGCACCATGTTACACGGTGCGTAGCGTTCTCCAGGTCTTCTGTATACAAGGTTACGTCCATCTGGTTTCCATAATTGGATTCTGGCCTCATCTGAAAAGAGAAAAATGGCCCATTGATCAGTTCCCCAATTTGCATGAGTATGAGTAAATTCTAGACGGCTGGATTTGTGGCAGGGAAGAAGCCGTGGAACTTTAACGGGCCGTTTTGTGGTTAGGTTCACTTCTTTTAATCTTTGTTTAATTGTTCTGGCACTAATATTCACTTGGCGCGCGCTAAGTAACTCAGTTTTTAGTTGAGTAGAAGTACGCTTTCGATCACGTAAACGAAATAATTTTTGAAAATCGGTCGTCATGCTCGTTTACGCACCTTTTACGTCCTTGTCCGGGCTTTCTTTTATACTCTCCGGTCTCACGATATCGCATAAGTATTCGTGAAACCAAAGACTGGTTCACTCCTAATTTTCGTGCGATTTGTACTTGAGTATAATCCTCCTGATACAACATGACGACTTTAACCGCCTCCAGCTCACGAAAGGATGCCATATTACAACGGATCTTATTTTAGGTGTTTGCTTTAGAAAACATTTACAAGAACTAATGGTACTGCATTTACAAATAATTGATATGCAATGGAATAAAAGTCGATCGTTGCGTTGGATTTCAAACAGAATGCACTTTTGATGAAGCATTTTTGAAAATTTTAATTGATTGGCTTGCAGTAGAATTTATTCAAGGTGGTTTCTGATAAAAATATAAATGTACTATCATTTGACTCTAGTATATGTGTATATCACAATAAGAAAGTCATATTAAAAAAAAAAAAAAAAATTGTTAATTATTTTTTAATATGTTTATAAATTAATATTTTTTAATGTGTTTTATAAATTGTCTTATAAATAATAAGAATTACGTGGTGAACAGGTGAACACTCAAGTATTAAAATATTGTTGAGAAATTATTAATAAATAAAACATATTATAAAATATTGTTCAGAAATCATTTTGGAATAAAAAATAAAAAATTGAATATTGAATATTTTGCGAAATTTTACGGTAAAGCGCATCGAGTTCTTACTAGATAAAATTGTCACCTGACGGAAAAAATTATTGAACAATAAAAAACAAATTAAATTGCGAAGGTAATTCCTGTGGTAATTAGTTGGCAAGCAAATTGAAAAATTACCAAATTTATGTGCAGACGGAAAGGAGTTTTTTTTTTACTTTTGTGATGTTTCTTTTACTTATAGCGGCCGACAAAATCAGCTGGTCGGAAATCCCGTCAACACATACCTGAAATTCGCCGAATTCTGGTCCAGCAGATGCTGAAGTCGATGGGTTTTTGAAATCCCTAAAACCATGTTTGAAAGATTTAAGCGTGTTGCTGTAGATGGAAGTGCAGCAAAACATTTTTAAAAGCGTCAGCGACGCATGGAAAATCCAAGTAAATACACAATTTGTTTAAATTTATAATTATTTATTTATATACATATGTATTATTTTTGTTTCTGCAGGAAACCAAATTTTAAACAACAATTTTTATATAATTTGTAATTTAGTTCTATTGAATTTTTAGTACCTGAAAGGTTGAAATATTAAAGACTAATAATTATTATTTATTTTATATTTAATTCAACATTTATTTTGTATTAATATGGTATATGTGCAATAAAAGACTGAAATATTATTAATATTTATTAATTAAAATGTTTTTATTGAATCCAGTGTTTTATGAAAAAGAAAGAAGATATTTACAATTAGAGATGCGAAATTCCGGTACTTTGAGCAATCACGAGTACTCGTTATTTTAAACGCAAATACTCGTTACTTATGCCAGTGAAGTTTTTACTATATTATACTAAAATGTGTTTAGTTCTTGTTTAGTAAAAACATCACTGTCCTATATAGCAATGTGAAATTTTTACTAACCTAAAATTAATCAGAAATATGTAGCTACTCAAATTAGGGGAATTAAGAGTTTCAACATTTGTAACTGTGTAAATTTTTAAACAAAAATTTTATACTAATTTGAACAAAATATTTAGCCAATGGAACTTCATGTTGAGAAATATCACAAATCATAATGCTGTATTTTAAATGACAACAGGCACAGAATAATATAAGTAAATAAGATATTTTAGAATCTTAGCCGATTGTGATAAAATTCGACACGTACAATAGAAGTGTGATTCTAAAATATTTTTAAACACAATTCTGAAATATGAAAAACGAATGAAACTGGACCATTTCCAAACCAATGAAGATAAAATTCGAGATGGTTTCGAGAAGTTATGAAATATAGAAAACTGGATTAAAAGTAGGCTATTTCTTAAGTAAATATTTTTATTTATCGCTCTCGATGGTAGAGTAAGTAGAACTCTTGCTTTATCATCACGGGTTCAATTTAATTCTTTTATAATCTTAAGCCTTCTTGTTTTATAATCTTTAGTTTATCTTTAATTAACCTAATTCCTTTTATAATCTTATAAGTGACACTAAAGTTGTGCATTACATACTTTCTTTTAAATACCTCATTGACGTTTCGAAGAGGGACACAACAATATTGCACATTTATAAAAAGGCGTACTGATTTATTATTATTATAATTAATTGACCATATATTTCATTTTTGATTTTCTATATCAGTTACAACAACTTAGTTGCAATAAGCGAAAGAAAAATCAGTTTTTTTTTCAATTTCTTTACATTTCACAATTTTCGTAAAGACCTGGAAATAACGATTGATATTTTGTTTGCTAATTAATTTTGTAGGCTATAATTTTACTATAATTCAACAATTCTTGCTAATCTCGCTTTTCCATTGGATACGGTTAATATAAATCGCAGACATGCCTGTTACAAAAATATCAACCTCATTATGATTTACCGTTAGTCAATGGGTTCAACGTTATTTGTGGAAATTTTTAGAAAATTCGCTTGGATTTTACAATCCCTGGGATACTTGAAGTGAAAATTACTAACTTTAGTTGAATATCATATAACTTCAAGAAAACATTAAACTAAATTTTGCCAGTTAGGCATCAATCTCAACTATGATTTATCGTTAGTCGATGGGTTCAACATTATTTGTGGAAATTTTTATAAAATTTGCTTGGATTTTATAAGCCCTGGGATACTTGAAGTGAAAATTACTAACTTTAGTTGAATATCATATAACTTCAAGAAAACATTAAATTAAATTTTGCTAGTCAGGCATCAATTTCATTATAATTTACCGTTAGACGATGGATTCAACATTATTTGTGAAAATTTTTAGAAAATTCGCTTGGATTTTACAACCTCTGGGATGCTTGAAGTGAAAATTACTAACTTTAGTTGAATTAAAACAAATAAATTTAAAGAGATTTTCGACAATAGTTCGATACAATTTGGTAACTTGGAATCATAATTTGAATTTATTAAAACGAACAAATTCAAAAAGATTTTGGAAATGGTTCAATAGAATTTGGTAACTTCCAATCATCGTATGAATTTATTAAAACCAATAAATTCAAAGAGATTTTCGACAATGGTTCGACACAATTTGGTAACTTCCAATATCGTTTTAATTTATTAAAACAAATAAATTCAAAGGGATTTTCGACAATAGTTCGACACAATTTGGTAACTTGAAACCATCATTTGAATTTATTAAAACGAATAAATTCAAAGAGATTTTGGAAATGGTTCGACACAGTTTGGTAACTTGTAATCATCATTTGAATTTATTAAAATCAATAAATTCAAAGAGATTTTGGAAATGGTTCGACACTATTTGATAGCTTGAAATCATCATTTGAATTTATTAAAACCAATAAATTCAGAGATATTTTGGTTACCAAATTGTGTCAAACGAATGGTTCGACACAATTTGGTAACTTCCAATCATCGTTTGAATTTATTAAAACAAATAAATTCAAAGATAGTTTGTAAATGATTCGGCACAGTTTGGTAACTTCGACACAATTTGGTAACTTGGAATCGTCATTTGAATTTATTAAAACGAATAAATTCAAAGAGATTTTGGGAATGGTTCGATACAGTTTGGTAACTTGGAATCATTATTTTGAATCTATTAAAACGAATAGAGATTTTCGACAATGGTTCGACACAATTTCGTAACTTGTAATTATCATTTGAATTTAATAAAAAAAAATAAATTCAAAGAGATTTTGGAAATGGTTCGACACAATTTGGTAGCTTGGAATCATCACTTGAATTTACAATATTAAAACAAATAAATTCAAAGATATTTTGGAAATGGTTCGGCACAGTTTGGTAACTTGGAATCTTCATTTTAAATTTATTAAAGCCAATAAATTCAAAGAGATTTTCGGCAGTAGTTCGACACAATGTGGTAACTTGGAATCACCATTTGATTTTATTAAAACGAATAAATTCAAAGTGGTATTATGTAATAGATGTCGATCGATAACGCAAGGGGTTTTCTATAAAAACAGTATTAAATTAGTATGACAATCATAGTTGGGTAAGGTTTTATTAAATTTCCATCAAAATGAACATTGTGCATATATGGACATTTATCTAACAATATTTACATTTATTGTCTTGAATAATATCCAATCTTATCTCAGAACACCTGATATGAGTTTTTCTATTGCATTTTGTACAATTATTATGTTCCTTTGTTATGTCAACAGTTGTAAAACAGATAATATAAATGAAAGGCTCTTTATTTGATCTCTCCATTATAATTTTCTTCAAATTTATCCGATAAGCTGACAAACCTTTGTTGTATTCTTTCATTTTCTTAGAGTGAATTTCATTGATGACATTATTGTTGGATAGGTTATCTACTGCATAACAAATCAAGGGCCCACAATATACACTGTCCTGTTGCAATGGCAGCTTATAATTCGCCGGGATTGAAATGAAAATTTTGCTTTGCCCCAAAATTCTTCCATTTTATTATAAAACGAAACAACTTTTTCACATAGTTTATGATTAATCACCCCTGGATTAAGTGGATCATACGTACGTTATGACGGAGTGATTAATTGTGTTGATTATAATAATTATCCAATGGTTACCATTTACCAAATATGGAACATAAATTTTATGCTTTGCTTTGCAAATTTTGAGCAATGACTGGTCTTTAAAAGAGGAAGCTTTTAAATTAAATATTGCTCTATTTTGATACATATCTAAAAATACATCATTCGTACCAATTAATGATACATTACAGCAAACAAATAAAGTGTTTAACGAACATTAACAAACATTTGTCATCGAAACTAAATCTAAAAATTTCGAAACAGTCACCTTTCTCGGTCATTTTATTAAAATATTTCGAATTAGTCATATCGAAAAATACTAATTTCTTTCGCTTTACTAGTTTGTTTAAAACTCTTCTACCAGAATATTTCGATTTATTTCGATATTTCTGTCTTCCCCACCGTTCCTGAGCATTCACGTTATTCGGACTTTCTTCGGCCGCCATGTGGCGTTTGGCCGTTGATTCTGGTGTTACTAAAGTATTATGTCTAGGGCTTGGTGTTCTGTTGCGTGCTACCATATGATCCGACAATTCTATGTTATTTCGAACTAGTTCATTAGAGTTTTTAAGTTCTTCAATTTAACGGCCAATTTTTAAATTTGGATTTTAATTATATTATTTTTTATAAGGTTGAACCCATTTTCAACCGATGCGTTCGCCGGTCTATTTTTAGTTTCAAAATATTCAAAGAAAATTGTTGCCCTAGAAGTAAATATGAAAAACATCTTTTTATACAGAATACCAAAAAATCCTTACAAAAGTATCGATTTTTCTCCAAATCGGTTGTCAATTTTGCAATTTCGTCGATTTTTTCAACTATGGTTAAATAAATGTGGTGAAATCTGATATAATAAGGAGAGTCACATTCATTATATTCTGCTTGTTCCTCGTTCGCATCGTCTGAATTTTTATGACTCAAATTAATATTGATCCTCTCGGAAATTGGAGTCGAAAGTTGTGATTCCATATATTTTACAAATTGTTCGTAAGCCTCAACGAACAATTGGTTTTTGTGATACGAGCAACATAATGTACAATACAAAAAATTTTAAATAGTTTGTCAATTTCATTCAAACTACTACAATCTAAAATTAAAAAAAAAATATTCATTATAAACTCCCTTACAATATTGGAATAGTTAGGAATCTTCGAATTGATTTGCCGAATTATAATTGCTGAAAAATGGGAACAACAAATAAAAATGCCTATTAAGTTTTTGTGTTTATTCTTTTCAGATAAAATTGAATACGTCGATTCCAAATATATAGCCAAAGATATCGAATTCATTATAAGAATTATGCTATTTATAAACACCTAGGACCAGCCAGAAACAAAATACTTCGGTAGACGAATTTTAGGTTTCGCCTTTTCAATTTCTTTTTATAAATTTTGCTAAAAACGTAATTATAGATGAAGTATCGTGTTCCGAGCTAATCAATTCACAAATTGGAAAAATAATGTTATTAATATTAACTTAAACAAACATAATAATAAATCCTAAAAAAATTGTGTTCTGCGCAACCCTTTAGTTTACGAACTAGCCCTCCTGTAGCATCAATATACACAGGAACACCATTTGATCTATTTAAAACCCGTAAATTCTGTTGTCTCAGTTTTATAAATAACGGATTACCAGCATAATAAACATATTTGTTACTTTCTTCTTTTGGGTTTGAATGGTAAATAGCATCCATCAAATCGCAACCTTTAACTAAGTCCTGTAATAACAGTCGCTCAGATAGTGCTTTTCGAAAAATAGTTGGCTGCTTAATATGTTGTGTGTTTTCAGCACTTAGAAGATTTAAATCTACTTCTTGATTATTTTCTAAGAAAGTAACATAAGGCAGTTTATTTTCCATTATTGTTTGGGTATTCAATCTTTTTTTTCCTCTCAATGGAGTAAATTGTTTGATCAAGCCATGCGATTCTATGTCTTGTCCTTTAGACCATATTTCCATTAAATCACAGCTGATAATAAATTTAAATTTTTGTTTACAATATGTATTTTATACTTGCATTTCGCGTATTGCACTAATTGAAAACGAGGTTTGTTAAATTTATTGTGACAAATGACAAAACACAATTATTTTTAATTCTAGTAAAAGCACGTCTGATCGAGGTGCGTAACGTTTCTTTAGTCCATGTTTTATTAATGTTAATTTCAATTTTCATCGTTCCATCGTACCATTCATTATATAATGGAATTTTAAAAATAATCGGCAAGTTATTCAAGTCAAAATCAACATTTTCTGTCGTCGTTTCCTTTTCTTTTTATAGTGCCCCAAAATCAAAATCATCCACTTTTTCCATTAAAATACGATTATAAGCAATAATAGTAGTAGTAATGGGGCATTGTTTGAAATTAAATTGTCAGGTATTTTTTCTGCACTATTATAAAACTTAGGCCCTTTCCGAAAGTTATACTTATTTATTTAGACCTACTTATTTAAATCAGTACGTTGACGAGGTAACTTAAAATAAGTATATTCTTACAAAAAAAAAATCTTAAACGAAAACCAAAATTCTGTTAATTTCATTGCATACATATTGTGATATTATGTAGTAATTAAGTTTTATGAAAAATTTAATGAAAAATATTTTATAGTTACAAAATAGTCAAAATAAAAAATAAGTATGTGAAATCGATTCGGATGATTTTACATACTTATTTAAGATGGCGGCAAATAAGTATGTCTAAATAAATAAGTATAACTTTCGGAAAGGGCCTTTGTTCTAAAAATATTATAAATCTTTCTGCGGTTTTTCGAAGAATTCGAGATTTTTAGCTTGCGACAAATATTTTCCATAATGGGAGAGTTGCTTCTACCAATTTTAATATTAATATCGCCATATAAATTGCAAAGGGTAATTTGTAGCGTCTTGCTATTTAATTTCATCTCATTGATTTTCTTTTAAACATTCGCAGGACAAAGCCTCAAGGGTGGATTAACATATGCTTTCTTTTTATCCATCGTAATGGGATTAAACTCAAAACGAAGACAGGTATTTAATTTAAAAAAACCTTAAATATAAATAAGTAAAGCTAAAAATGTAGCTAAAAAAGCAGTTTAAAATAATTCAATCTTGCTAAAAATATTTTAAAGTTAACAATGTACACATGCAAAATAGAACCAATAAAAGGAATTACCAAAAAACCAAAGCCGAGTCCAAAAATGGACCAAACAGCTGAATACCTTGCTCAAAAGCAAAGGCAAAATAAATTATTTGATGGTATAGAAATAGAATTTCTACCAAGATACACAAATGTACAACAGCCTACTAAAAAGGCATTGCCTGCAAATCACAACAAATAAATATGTGTTATAATCCACAAATAAAATTTAATCAAGAATAATAGAGAATGTCCTTAAGAAAGTCGAGGGTCAGTAGTTTTAAAAAAAACTTTTTATAAAAAAACACAATATAAATTCACAGAAAATACAATATGAAGCGAACAACACAAGGTCCGAAAAAGTATTGAAATGAAACCGAAAATTTTTTTGCTTTTATACTCTCGCCTAAAATTAATTTTTTCTTATTTTCTTTTTTATCTTTTTTAATTTCAGTTTCACAATTAAATATTTATACGGAGCGCTATCGGGAGCCACTTTTTATATGACGGCTCTCGATAGCAGCTATCCGGTGCGAATAAATAAACGCAGCTAATAGCTGAGAGCCGTCATATAAAAATTGGCTCCCGATAGCGCTACGTATAAATAGGTAGAGCCAAATATTTTTTATGTCAAGTTTTCGCTAAACAATTGAATTAAAAATGATAGTGTGATGTTAAATAAGTTTAGTTTACTAATAAATAGTGCGTCAAATTTAAATTTAGGCGTAGGAAAATGAAAGCTCTCGATAGCAGCTATCGGGAGCGAATAAAAACACAGCTATTATTGCAGTTGTAAAACCCTTCTGGGTGGTCATTTTGTGGTGCTATATCACATTTGGCGATAAAACTGTGATAAACTGACATTTGTCGTAGCTTACTGCGGTCCAATCTTGGATGAATAACGTCACGTCGTATAATGATTTGAATGAAAATGACCACAATATCTTCCGTCTTACTTCTACAAGTGGAAAAAATTGTTTATTTTGTTGTTTTAATTTGTTTTATATGTACTTTGGTTAAAAACACCTCTAATCAAAATTTCAAAAAATGAATGAAATTTTTTATCCTCCATTTTTTAAAACTTTAATTTAGCTGCTTTTGATCAAACTTCATGTAGTTTGATATAAAACAATTAAATTAAAGTTTAAAAAAAATGAATGAAAATTACCATGATTTGAAGTGCAAAATTGTTGATTAACAAAATAATAATTATATTTTTAATTTACCAATTATTATTTTATCACCACATAGAATTTCATATATAAATTTCATGTAACTATATTTGAGGTTACGTAGAAAGGTCAATTCATTCATTACTTTCCCCTTAAAATTCATTTTGCAGTGTTGCCATTTTGTGGTAATATATCACATTTGGCGATACTGTGCGAAAAATAAATTGTCGTAGCTTACTGAGGAGTTGTCATGGATGAACATCGTCACGTCGTTTATTGATTTTAATGAAAGAGACGACAAAGTAATTCTGTTTACCACACATTTTGATTTATCGTGTTTTTAAAAAACAATTGTATTTGCAGATCATGGAATCAATTAACCCACATATAGCATTTGAATATTGGCACGGACAGCGGAACTTAAACGCGACTCGGAGGCAACAAGATAACCCATATCAAATGAAGGAAGCTGATTTAGGAGCTATTTTCGCTTTACACCCGCTTTGGCTATACAACTAATTGAGAAATTGGAAGCTCTAAAGAACACCCCAATACAAGGTACAAGAGGGCCTGTATCTGAAGATCAACAGGGATTATGTATTCCGTTTGATATAAGGTGTTTGGTAGCATTCAATTTGTATGCAAGCGGTTCTTACCAAAATCAAATTAAAAGCACTGGCCATATGTCACAGACGACCATTAGCAAATGCATTGAGGAAGTGACCGACCTCCTCAATATCCTAATGGTTAAATACATAAAATTGCCACAAGAAAAGGAAGAAAGGGATCGAATAGCAGGAGAATTTGCCAAAAAAGGCATTCCGGGTGTAATTGGATTGATCGATGGAACGCAAATCGCTATAACAGGCTTAAATAAGGACGTTGAGATGGTGTATGTGAATCGGAAAGGATTTCACAGCATAAATGTGCAAATCGTAGTGAATGACTGAAATCTGATAACACACATTAATGCGCGCTATCCAGGGTCGGTTCATGATATCTTTGTTTTGAGATCAAGCAAAGTTTACGCGATGTTTGAAAACGAATACTCGACTCCCGATGCCCAAGAATATTGGCTTCTAGGCGATCAAGGCTACCCGCTGATGTCTTTCTTAATTACTGTCAGCGAAGAAGGAACAATTGAAAAGGAAGAAGAATTTTACCGTCGGCATAAATGTATCAGAAGCCAAGTTGAAAGGGCAATTGGGATACTCAAAAATAGATTTCACTGTATACTCGGGGAAAGAAAACTAAATTACGCTCCTCAAAAATGTGTGAAAATAATAAACGGTGTCGCAGTTTGCCACAATTTTATGATTTTAAATAGCTTAGAGGACGAGTACGATTCTTTCGAGCAAGAAATGGTAGTTAACACAGGTAATGAATACAGGCCTATTGGAAACAACCCATATCTTGAAGCGGGCCGTCAAGTTCGCCAAAGAATTATAGATAATATTTTATTGTAATTATATTTTAATAAAAGTAATTTAGCAATTAATCACTTTGTTTTATTAATAAATTCATGATTTCATTTTGGTTATAATAAAAAATTAGTTTTTGATTTTTATTGCAAGTGTATTAATAAATTCTGGGTTTCATTTTGTTTATAATCGAAGAGCGAATCAATCGCGGATCGAAAAGTGCATATACAAAAAATAGGAAACAATTGCTTCAAATCAAAGTATCCTGTAAAACTTCTATTGATTTACATGCAATTTGGATTTTTTGATTCACCGTACAAACGCAATAGTTTTGTAGCGTTTCTAAAATAATATCTTTTTAACGATTTGTAAAAAAATCCAAAGGGATTTCAATGAAACTATGATATAAAATTTTTGTTTCTTATTTTTTTATATGTAGTTTGCGATCCGCGGTTGATTTGCTCCCGCGGACTCTATAATCGACGTTAATAATTACATAAATAAAAAATTAGTTTTTGATTTTTATTGCAAGTTTATTAATAAATTCTGAATTTCATTTTGTTTATAATAATTATATAATAAAAAAATAAAAAATTGGTTTTCTGATTTTTTTGCAAGATCTATTATTTTTTTGGTTATTTGTCTATTATTTGTTTTATTAATGAGGTTAATTGTTTGTACCGGCGCTTATTCTCTTCACTTTCTTTTTTTATGAGGCGGATTATATTTTGTTTTAATGAGTTGCGTTGTTGTTTGAATGAGTTGGTTTCTTGGTTTGACGAGTTGCTTTTACGAAGCTCTTTTAGAGTTTCTTTTTGTAACTGCAGACTCTCCTGGCTATTTTTTAAAAAAGATGTTCTATACAAATTGCGGGCGGAGAGGATTCTTGGGTGATGTCTTCTTGGAGCGGTGGATGGTGGTAGTGCTTCGGAAAATTGTGGTTGATTTGGGTTTTGTATGTCGGAATGGCTGGAGTGAGTGGCGGGCGGTGAATCTGGTCATGATGATGGCGATAGTGGAGGCAATTCCGGACGCGGAGCTGGCGATGATAGCCTGATGGGAGCCGGCGTTTCTGCTGTTACCTAAAATGATTTAATTTAATTTAATTTAATTACACACATCGGAATATTGTTTTTTAAAAGTTTACTATTTACCATCACAGTTGAGGGCCCGGGTTAAGGACTAATAGAAATGTGATGGCTTAATATATAATTGTCAAAATCCAGTGAGGTAGGGTGTTCGGCAGTCTCCGATATGCTCAATGGATCTTTATCATCCGTAGGAATAACTGGTGACTCCGTTCGTGCAATGGTGGGCCGGGCTTCCATTAAATTAGGAACGGTATTAGTGTCCTATAAAAAGCATACAATGAGGTAAAATCGTGCATATATTTTTGAAAATTTTACTACTTACATATCCTCCCTCCATGTAGTTCATTCCCTCAACTTGCTCAGGAGGTAATAAACCAAGCAACCTCTCCTCCAGAGGATCCAACTCCACATCTAAAGGCTCACCACGACCAGTCTTATAGGCATGATTCCTTATTTGGGAGAATTTTAATCGAATGCCATTCCGAATATCATAAAATGACTGTAATGAGTAAAAAAAATTAATAATTATTTCCGTTATGACTACTTAGTACTTTGAATGCCATTTACCTTTTGCCACCCGCTCACACTTTTTTTGGCTCCGTCCATGCTATTTGAATAGTTAGTTAACAAATCCTAAAATTGTTGTTTTTTTTTCCGTCAGCAGATGTAAATCTGCCCGTAGCGACGGTATAAGCAGCGCAAACAAGTTCGATCAGCTCAGACTTTTGGGATCCTGTAATAGGTTGACGACGGGTTGAATTTTCCGAAGAATTCTGGGGGCAAAAATGAAAATCGTTAAACATTTTCACACACAAATTCCTTAAATATAGACGCGCACAAATCTTAACTTACTAAAATTTATTAATGTTGAATTCTTTAATTTCGAAGAGAATAAATCGATTATTTTTTTGATCCGGAACGTTTGTCAAAATCCGGGATTTTTTGGTAGATTTCATCAAAATTTCACAACTACATAGAAATATAAACTTCAAAATTAGATAAACAAAAATAATACGCTATTTTCATAATTGACTTGTGGTTATATTTTGATACGAATAGCTGCGTTTTAATCTAAATTAACATTTTTTATTGTTTTACGGTAAAGATTTCACACGAATATATTCTATAAATGAACATTTTTATTTACAAATATAAATAATTTGATATCAAATATATCGAAATGTAAATTGTGAACAATTTTGATTGAAATTAATAATCATTAAGTAATTTTGCATTTTTATAAAAATATTTTTTTCTCAAAACATCGTCGTGCTTCGTGTTCCTCTAAAGATTTCATTTTCATAATAAATTTATTATGATTAGATGAACACGAACGTGAACACGAATCATCACGACGTTTTGAGAAAAAAATATTTTTATAAAAATGCAAAATTACTTAATAAATGATTATTAATTTCAATCAAAATTGTTCACAATTTACATTTCGATATATATGACATTAAATTATTTGTATTTGTAAATAAAAATGTTCATTTAAATTGAAAATAGAGACGATATAAAAAAATGTATTTGAAAATCCCATATGATTTTTTTACGTTTCATAGAAAAATAAAAATCTTTATACCCTTAACACATAATAATACCACACATTTTTGTGCCATGGCTTTTTATGTAGTGGCATTGGTTATATACATAACAACAACAAGTTAATTCTTTAATATAAAATATTTAAATAAATAAACTGAAACACAAAACAAAAATGACGATTTCAAAATGACAGTTCTATTTGTGTTTGTGTTATGTCGTCTTTGATTCACGAAATAAAATTAATCTGTGACGCAATCGATTGATTTTTCTGCTGTCAAGTTATTCGATTCGCCTAATAAAATCAATCGGTCGAGCAAAATTTTTGTTAAAAAAAATGAATATTAATTCAATTTTTTTGTTTTAAATTATGAATTAAAAAAAGCGATTTAGGAAAATGACAAAACTCTAAAATGAATTAAGGAAGGCTTATATTATTTCATTTTTAAAACAAATACCTTAATTCATTTTGAAAATGAATTAAAAAAGGCTTATTTTATTTCATTTTTATAAAAACAAATCTTAATTCGTTTAAGTATTTTTTCATTAATGAAAACGAAATATTTTAATACGATTTTAATAATAAATAATGAATGATTAATAATTAATAACTAATTATTAATAATTAATAATTAAAAATGTATTAAAATATCTCGTTTTCCTTAATGAAAAAATTCGTGTTAATTATTAATTATTGATTATTAATTATTAAAAATGTATTAAAATAACTCTTTTCCATTAATAATTAAATAATTATTAATTATTATTTATTAATTATTGATTATTAAAATTGTATTGTTCATTAAGGAAAAAATACTTATTAATTATTATTTAAAATATCTCGTTTTTATTAATGAAAATATAATTACTAATTATTAATTATTGATTATTAATTATTAATTACTGATTATTATTAAATATTAAAAATGTATTAAAATATCTCGTTTTCAATAATGAAAAAATACTTAATAATTATTAATTATTGATTTTTAATTATTAATTATTACATGTATTAAAATATCTCGTTTTCATTAATGAAAAAATAATTATTAATAATTAATTATTATTAATTATTTATTATTAATTATCAACTTTTATTATTCGCGTTTCCATTAATGAAAATACGAAATCAAAATTTCATATATCTAAATTCATTTCCAAAACGAAATAAAAACGGCTTATATTATTTCATTTTATAAACATATATATTAATTCATTTTGAAAATGAATTAAGAAATGCCTTTTTAAATTCATTTTGTCAAACTTTTTTATTTCTTTTTCAATTCTGATTTTAATTCATTTTTAGCCTCATTTCGCTATCACTTTCACTAGAACTGTCACTTTGTTGCTATGCCTACTCAAATATTATGTTCAATAATATTTTTCAAGAAGCCAAAAATACAAACACACACATAAAAATAACCGGGCAATTTGATTTTCTTGTTCGATTCACGGATTGATTTTTGAAAGAGGTGGTAAAAGCGAATCGAAAACGACATTAGTAAATCTGCGAAAAAATCGAGATTCGTAAAACAACAACAATTTTGCTCGACCGAGCCACTTATCTTGACAAATCGAACAGTTTGACAGCAGAAAGAGCAAGCCGGTTTGCTCTTTTTTGATGAATCAAAAACCACATAACACAAACACAAATAGAACTTTCATTATTGTGTTTTGTGTGTCACATTGTGTTTTGTGTTTTTTTTTTGTGTTTCTGTTTATTTTTATATAAATATTTTAGATTATAGAATTAACTTGTTGTTGTTATATTGTTATGTATATAAGACAAGAATATGTTATGTGGTTGTTTATCGAGTATCGATCTTTTGAAAAAATTATAGGTTATGTTTATATAAACGCCGAAAACACACACACACACATATAATACGGAGCAACTGTTCGATTTATGTCGATTTCGATTCGGCTTTTACCAAATCTTTGAAAGATCACTCTCTACTGCTGTGTAAATCGAACAGTTGCTCCTTATTATATATGTGTGTGTGTTTTCAACGTTTATATAAACATAACCTATAATTTTTTCAAAAGATCGATACTCGATAAAAACAACACAACATATTCTTGTGTTATATACATAACAACAACAAGTTAATTCTTTAATATAAAATATTTATATAAAAATAAACAGAAACACAAAAAAAACACAAAACACAAATAACGCTTTCATAATGACGCTTTAAAAATGAAAGTTCTATTTGTGTTTGTGTTAGTAAATCTGCTAAAAAAATCGCGATTCGTAAAACAACAACAATTTTGCTCGACCGAGCGACTTTCCTTGACAAATCGAACAGTTTGACAGCAGAAAGAGCAAGCCGGTTTGCTCTTTTTTGGTGAATCGAAAACCACATAAGCTGTATTTTGTTGAGAAATATACAACAACAATTACACGTGACAGGAATCAAATAATTCGAACAAAAAATTTGAGTTATTTAATTCTAGCTCGAACAAATAAAATACGTAACTGCTTGAATTAAAAACAGGAGAAATACCGACATAGAATATAAAAATTAAATCGAAAAAATATTTCGCGGCTTATTCTGTTAAGAAAAAAATAACTCCAAAATAATTCGAATTAATTTTTTCTCACCAAAATACAGCTATAATAAAATGCTGTAAAATGAGTAAACATAACCACGCTTTTTTTTTTTGTTATTTTTTCACTAATACAACTACAAATAGATTTTTTTTCATATTTTTTGGCAAATAAATTAATCGATTATTTTTTGAAAATCGAAAGAATTTAACATAAATAAAAATGCATTTAATTATATTTTATTTACATACTTACCATATTTACTTTTAAAAATAATAAAAATAATAATAAATTATAATTTATATTTTTGCTTTTAATTTTTTTTTAAAATTTACGTGTATCAACCTCCAGAAATATCACTTCAAATAAAATGTTCATATAACTCATTTAAGGTTATGTAGAAACGTCAACTTATCACTAATAATTCATCCATTTCCCCTGAAAATTCATTTTGCAGAGTTGTGTTTGTAGACATTCTCCATTTTTTTATATCACACAAAAAAGTCTCCAATAGTGATATAAAAGTGTGATATAGCACCACAAAATGACCACATGTGCTAATAATTCACTTAAAATGTTGAACCCATTGCAGATTTTCTTGAATTTATATGACATTCAACTAAAGTTAGTATTTTCACTTCAAGTATCCCAGGGGTTGTAAAATCCAAGCGAATTTTCTAAGAATTTCCACAAATAACGTTGAATCCATTGACTAACGGTAAATCATAATCAGATATAACTGAATCTAACTTTATAATTAGGATGTTGTTTAATAAATCAATATATATTTCAGTTTATACTAAATAGTCGATTTAATTTTATTGAAAGAAAGAAATTTTATATTATATGACTATAGATATTATTTAGAAAAAATTAAAACAGAAGTTCTTAAAAATTATCAATATTAAAGTTAAAATTTTCAAAATTAAGTTTGATAATTCTATTTCTTGATGAAATACCCCTGAATGTATGTATTTGAATAGCTACAGCCGCCATTTTTATTTAGTCATAAGTCCTTTTATATTCTAGCAATAATTCGATTCCTTTTCTATGATTACCGATGCTTGGCTTTTCAAGAAAACTTTATTTATTTTCAAATAAATAAATACACATAAATAAAATAAAATATTCATAATAATATTAATATAAAAATTAACAGGAATATTTCAACATTTTAGGAGAAAAGTTATTTAGAAATAATACATAAAATTAAAAAACTTATAGAATAGAGATTTCAGAATAAAAACTTAAGATGAAAAGAAAAAAATTATTGCAAATATAACATGAAAGAAACAAATAGAAATTATAGAATAAATCTTAGATTCGCATTTAAAAATATAATTTTTTCAAAATTTTTTGAATGCAATCGACTTCGCCGCTCGGTTAAAATTTTTCCACTTTTCGAAAATATACGCTCAAATGGCACCGAAATTTCAACTATCGAGATATGTTTTTTTTTGATAATTTTGAAAGTCGTAGATACACAAGTTCTCTTGACTGCCACCATTTTAACGAATGTTCATCTCGATTCACATCAATTTCCTCACAATAGTGGCCAATTTCAATCATTACCGATGATTGCAGTGTTGTTACCAAATTGTGACGGTTATCAAAAAGATCCCAAATTAAATTTCTTTGTCGGAAATGTTTGTAACTAGCTGAATAATTTGTAGTTATGCTTGTGATTCATTTTTTTGTTGAATTCGGAGCATATCGGTCACGTGATTCTTTGGCTTTGTTATATTCCAAGACATTGTAACGCACGTTTCTTGAATCTTGGATCAAGAAACGTGGGTTTGCTAATATTTTAATTGAATTCGATTTTATCGAAATGTTTATATTTATTCCAGATAATAATTCGTTAAATAATTTTAAACAACAATCACTATGAATCTTTGCTTTAATTTTTAACAAAGCTCTAGTGAGGCCATCAATTAGAGCAATCATTTTTGATACTGTTACATGTTGGTCTGAACTCAGTTCAACCGTAACGAGTTCGAACTTAATCACTCCACTGAATTGTGGAGGACACCTAACGCAACATTTAAATATTCTTTTAACTGTCCCATCTGTTGAAACATTAAGAATGTGGAATTCCATCGTTTGATTATGTCGTTTTCCAATTTTAAAACTAATCCATCATTCAGTTGTTGTTGAAAATGTTTCAACTTTGCAGCTGCCACAGTGCTTTAGCTTTCGTATGGATTAGTTTTATCAATTTCATAGCATCTTGAACTATTAAATTGAGTGTATGTGCCAAACATGACAAATGATTCAAGTTAGTCAGTCTACAAGCTGCGATAATGTTTGCTCCATTATCAGTTACAATGGTATGCATTTTATTTTGTACATCCCATTGTAACAGCATATTATCAATTTTTATTTTAATGTTTGCAGCAGTGTGTCTTTCTAAAAATAAAAAAACACCCTAAGAGTACCGATTTCTTAGTCCAATATGAATCAATAAAAAGGGCAGTAATTGACATATACGATTCAGTGGTGCAGCTTGTCTATATATCTGTTGTTAGAGTAATAAATTCTGCACCATTTAACATGTCTTTTGTAAAGAAGGGAGAAGCTGTTTGCTTAATGTGGTTCGATGTGGCAATACCAGAATCAAAACCAGCTAAAAGTTCACGAAACCCTTGGTCCTCAACTATTGAGAATGGCTGAATATCTTTTACGATCATTTTAAGAACCAAATTATCCAATTTCTTTTGACAAATAATTGACGGAGGACGCGTAACATGTTGATTTATGCCTAATTGTCTGGTGGGTTTCTGTATACATGAGAGATATTTATAGGAACAGTCATATTAGGATTAGTCGATTCAGTAGCAGTTGATGTTGCAGGTGTGTTCACAACTAGATTTATTGGTCACCTGCTCTACAATCACCTGGATGTTTCGCATTGATATGCTTTCTGAAGTTGGAGGTATGTATGTGAAGGCCGCCTTTATATGAAAGCTCATTTTTACAAAGGTCACACACGGTATAAGTTTCATTTGTTTTTATAAAATATAACCAAATACTGCTACGTTTTCGATTCAGGGCTGAATAAAGTAAAGTAAACCCAAATGTTTTAATTTAAACGAAATGTTACGTTGTTAAGTACGTACCTAAAACTTAGCACAAATGGCAAAACCAAAATAAAACAATCAATTGCATGTAATCTATAAACAAATAAAACAATGAATTGTTGGACTTAAAAATATTTTCAAACGAAATTTATTCTTTATTTACACTACCAAAAAATCTGATGTCAAACTGTCAAATCGTTCTAATGAAAATAAAAATCCAATTTTTAGGTTATTTTTCTTTTTTTGGATTTATAGTTTTGTGCTTCTAACAATATAAAAACTATAAGTAAATACAATGTAGTATTTGTCCTTCTCTAAAAAATACAACAATAAAGAAAGAAAAATAATGATTTTTATGAATGAAAATTGAGATAGCATGATTAAATGTTTAAAAAGAGATCAAGATTTGCGCGTAATTTCTACCAAATTCCAAATTTTCTTTTTCGGCCTTGCTAATTTTTATCTCTGAAGGTGCCTTCACAGAGCGAGATTATAATCTGAGATTTCTTATCCCACTTTTCTACCAATTAAATTGCTTAATTTTCAAATGTAAACGCCCTTTTTTGGCCAACTCAAGTTAAATTTTTTTTATCTTATGAGCAAATAATCCAATTCATACCAACATAACAAGAAAAAACAACAATAAAAAAATAATCTGAGATTTCTTATCCCACTTTTCTACCAATTAAATTGCTTAATTTTCAAATGTAAACGCCCTTTTTTGGCCAACTCAAGTTAAATTTTTTTTATCTTATGAGCAAATAATCCAATTCATACCAACATAACAAGAAAAAACAACAAAATATCGAAATAAAAAAATAATCTCAGATTATAATCTCGCTCTGTGAAGGCACCTTCAAGGTGCCTTCACAGAGCGAGATTATAATCTGAGATTTCTTATCCCACTTTTCTACCAATTAAATTGCTTAATTTTCAAATGTAAACGCCCTTTTTGGCCAACTCAAGTTAAATTTTTTTTATCTTATGAGCAAATAATCCAATTCATACCAACATAACAAGAAAAATCAAAAATCTCAGATTATAATCTCGCTCTGTAAAGGCACCTTATAAGTAAAACTATCTCATTCATATTTACATCAAAATTAAAAATAAAAGAACTTCGTTTCTCGAAAAAAAAAAATATTAAAGTACATACCCAGTTGTAGTTTGCGTGAGCAATCGAGAAATTTTGTTTGAGATGGCACGCTAAAAACAGAAACAGAAGTATAAAGCAAAAAAAAAAGAGATCTTCGGCTTTTTTAAATTTGTTTTTCATGTAATAAATTACAATGTTCGCATTTATTTCGTGCTTTTTTCACGAAATATGGCACAAAGTGATGATCACGGTGAGGTATAGGAGAGCATCACCGTGATTGATCATTGATCGAATCTATTTCTGTTAATAATAAACAAAATTTTTTTTGTAGTCGTATATGACTGGAAGTTAAGATTACTCACCACTTTTGTCGGTCCGAGAAGTAACATCGTATGGACGGAATTTTATAATTCGGCCAGCTGCGACTCTACTTGCCCTTCTTCAGAAAAGTATTCGGCAAATCTCTCCCGAGTAAATTTTGCCGAATTAGTAGAGTTCCTGTTCATTGACTGAATTGCCATGAAGTTCGTGGTGTTATTCTTCCATGTGACTTAAACCATATGTACAATGGAATTGTTTTTTAATAAATTGCACGCTTATTGTATTTGAATTAAAATGTTGACCTGGAATGATGACTCCATATAAGATCTTGGCTGAGAGAATGCTGAAGCAATTTTATTTGGCTGAGAGAATGCCGAAGCAAGCCGATAACTGAAAATGCGGTGTTTGTCACTCTGGGTTGCGGTAAACGGCTTCAGCATGTTTTCGGCCATGGTAAAGGCATCGTCAGCTACGAAAATATAAGGTACAGCGGTAAATTTGTCAGTCACATTGTTTGGTTCTGATAACCTAAAAAAAATAAATTATCAAAATAAAGTATCAAAACCGACAAAATCGCAGAATTGTTGAATTCTGTGCTAGTTCATATTGATATATTAACTTATGAAAGAGTTTTAGAATCTCTAAAAATACGTCCATCACTTGCGTCCTGCGGCCCCAATATCATAACAAATAAAATTGTATTTGTGGTGACATTTTACCATTAATACAATGTATGAGGTATTCTTATAGTCATAAAATTCGGATCCAGAATTTTTGGGGCCTAAAATACAATATAAAATTATTGAACTTTAAAATTTTAACTTATTGAATTTTAAAATTTTTATTTGTCTTACTTGAAATGTGACGTGT
Organism: Tipula vernalis; assembly: GCA_958295665.1. Classification (NCBI taxonomy): domain Eukaryota; kingdom Metazoa; phylum Arthropoda; class Insecta; order Diptera; family Tipulidae; genus Tipula; species Tipula vernalis. Next base: position 173,763,131 of record OY282559.1, read on the forward strand.
TTTCCATCGATTGATCCGACACAGTGAGGGAAATTCCAACTTTACTCACCATATCCTACGGTTTTGAAATATTCCATGGATATTTTTGGGAATACTTTGCCTTCAAGTGTACTTGTTGTGCACTTTGTTGTTTTGCATACAATACGATGAATGCTTGTTTGTGAGCATTTCTAAGCAAGGCCAATGCTGGCTTGGGATTCGCCCGTGGCAAGATACCTAAATCATTAAAACAAAACAACAGTTTTAAATTTTTTATTTAACTCACCTTCACATATAACTTCTAATAAATAATACGTACCGTAACGTCACGGTCAATCTTAAACCAGGACTCAACGGTTCTCTCAACACACTTTCTTTCTGAATTAAAGGCTTGACCATCGAGAGCAATTCATCAATTTAAGCCGTATTCATGCGAAAATATGCAAATATAGTATGTCAAAGTTCATTAAAAAAAAATGGGGAGCGAGTAAACAAGAAGAGGCGCAACAACTACAACAACAACATCAAGCAACATTTGCTCTGACTAGTATAAATTTGGGTGACCGCATGGGAACATGATGATGGAACGAAATCTCGCCCTCGCCTCACCACTCCAACCACCGATGGAAAAAATAGTGAAGAAACAATAATAATAATTAATTAAGTCGCTGACAGCTTTTTAGAACTTGCGGTTGTAACAGGGGGAATGCTGTATTAAGAAAAGTTGTGTTGTCTTGTGATTAATAATTGTCAAAAAAAAATTATCCTAACAAAAAATTACTAACTATCGACTACTTAGGTGTCTGGAATCGGCTCGTTCCTTTAATACTAACTCTCATACCTTTCCTTTCCTTCGGTCTTGTTATGTGTAAAGGGCATACGGAGGACCCTGCATCATCCGAGAGTCTAGCTTAGGGTTGGTCGTACATTCTGATCAATCAATCAATCAATTGTCGAAAAGTCATTTAAAAAACTATTAGAAGCGCCAGAGCGATTTAATTCCAAATAATATGGACGAACCTAAAATTTCCTTTTTTACTTGATTTCTCATTTCTTACTTTTTTGGCTTGCAATTTCTTGAACATTATTTTCGTCTTCGCTACTAAAGATAAATTCATTGGATCCAACAACACTTGCAGGTTAATGTTATCAACCATTTTCATTTTAATTCACAACAATGTAAAAATTTCAGACAGAAAAATGTATAATGTTTTGTAGGTTATGTTGCAATTGCTGTCAGTTTCTCCTTAAAATGTTGATATAAAAAAGTAAAAATAAAAAAACACACGACGTTTTTTTAGTAAAGATTTTTTAATTTTTACGGAAAACACACTAAGAAATACAATTCTGATATGAGTATTAATAATATTTAATTTTTTAGATAATTTTGAGATGTAAAACTAACCCAATTAATAGTAATATTTAATTTTCTTTAATAACTATTGGTTATGATTTTGTGTGCTATCAAAATTTCTCCTCAAAATTTTGCTATAAAAAAACGTTGTCTTTGTCTGTTACATAGATTTTCAATCATTCAATTTTTCTAGTGGAATAGCACCTTTCGTGGCTAACAAAATCTGAGAGAATTCTCTTTTTAGACTGCATAGAGAATTTTCGAAAGTTTTAGTGTGTATTCGCATATATAAAAGAGAAACAAGATTGGTTTGTTTCTATTTCTTCATCTTTGCTTCTTTGTAATTGGTTTCTGTTGGTAAAGAGAAGTTTATTGGTTTATAACTTGGTTTAAATAAATATGATACTTTTTTCACTAATCATTTCGTTCGTTTGATATATTTGGTTAAATCAATCATCACTGATATTTGCGTGGTAAGTAAACCCGACTTTTCAGTGAACGTTTAGTGACATTATTTCGAATTATTTGAGAAGGCAAAAGTTTGAAGTTTGGTGAGTCATTTTTCACATTTGCATTTGTTTCAAATATCGATTTTCCATAAGGAGAAGCATCATGAGTATCGTTGGACAAACCCTTTTCGACTATTGGAAAGTTTAAGCTTTTCTTTGTAAATGATGCGCATATACGTCAATATTTAATTTTCCCCCCTTATTTGATCTTACAAAGTTGATATTCATAACTCACATCTGATGTGAAAACATCTTTAGCGGCAGGAGTAAGTAAAAAATTGTATAGAAATTATGTTACGGAAACATTTGTGCCGAACAAATAATATTGTGTGTGAATATCGACCAGTAAAAAAACTAAATTAAACCTAAAATTAACACAAAATCTACGCATACACATGCTTTATACAACATCATCCGGCATTTCAAAATCATCGTGAGCCGAAGACAAAAAATCCGCCTACTTTAATTTATTTTGTTGTGAAAATATCTACTATATATGGCCGCAGCAGCAAGTATTTTTGAAAATGAAAATCACATGTGAGCAAAAGGAGCACAAATTATGCATATACTATTTGGTGTAAGTGACTCAAAAAAATGAAACGGAAATAGCAAGCTGTGAAATTTGCACATTTACATTGATATATATGTATAGTGCGTTCGTTTGTGGTGAATTAACTGAAGTGATTTGTCCATTCGTTTGGTATACTTCACTTTAGTTAACAATATTGAGCTACTGATTTATCTGAATAATAATTTTGCTTGGGTAGGAAGTTCAGATAATAGTTTTTATTGTTTTTTGACATTATTTTGTTTTACGCATCGAAGAAGCCAGGATGAGATATGTTTTGTGATACACAAAAATAATTGATCCAAGAAAATGGTCGATTAACATTAAATTTTAATTATTTTATAACAAAAGCCAATTACTTTTTAACAATTTGACATTTATCTGAATTGTAGCAAACGAACGACCAATTCACTTCAGTAGTTTAATTATCTGAATATTAACTCAATTATTGGAATAGTAACTCAATATCAATTCAGTTAATTCACCACAAACGAACGTGCTTATAATAAAATAATAATTATAAAGCCTGGTTTTCATTATGAAACATTTACTGACAGTATTTTTGGCGGTATTTCGCGGCCAACAGCACAAGCGACGTGTTGTCACTTTGGAGATAGAGATGAGCAGACAGTGCGCGTTGTCTTCGACTTGTGGCGGTGAACGCATGTATAAATGCGTGACCGCCACAGGACTCCCCCACGAGTGAATTTCCCCCTCTGTAATGTTGTGCTTATGTGATGTCTAGTGTGCGTGTACGTTCGTGTGTTTGACGAAGCGTAGATGCGTGTTTGTGATGCTTGCGTTTGCGTGCAAGTGCAGCAGTGTAGGAGAGTGATGAAGGACACACCAGGTAGTTGGGAGCTGGGGCTTCGACCATAGACCTGATGTGGACCTCAACATTGTCCCCACTGAGTGCTGCGTGTGTTTGAGTGCGTCCGACTTGCAAAACCATGACTTGTCAGTTTACGTCTGACGTTTCCTTGTCGTGGTTTTGTTAGTTTCGGTATGTGTCAGTATCTGGTCCCAAAACATGCGCCAGACCAGAATGGTATGTTCTGAAGCCTGACGTAGCCTGTTTTGGGGCCAGTTTCAGTCCTGTTAGTGTTTGTTCTGTGAGTCTGGGGAGTGTGATCGAGTATGGCTTATGTCGTTTGTGTGGTTACGATTAAAACAAAATAAGAAATAATTTTACAGGAAAAAAAACTAGACAAAAAAAAAAAACTGGTGTTGAAAAATTTACAATTATTGTATAAAAAAAAAAATAAAAAATAAATATGCGTTGATGGTGTTGTTCTTGTTGTCGTCGGTGTTGATGGCGATGGTGCTGATGATAGAGATGGCGGCGATGATGTTGATGATGGTGTTAATGCCGCTGCTGCTGGTTTCGTTCTTTCCGCCGCTGTTGTTATTATAAGGCGCTGCTGATGATGTCGTTCTTGTTGATGTTCGTCGATGGCGGTCATGATAATGACGGCGATAATGATGTGACGATGACCAAGGCCGGCTGGTGTGATGATGATGATGATGATAATGTTGCTGTTGGTCCCGTTATTTCTACAACTACCATGGTTATATGTGATGTCGGCGTTGACAGCGATGTTGGCGTTGTATTTCCTAGTGGTGGTGGTGACGTTGTTGTCTGACTCCATTGCTAATGACGTATTGCGTCTGCATGCATAGCCAATGATTCCACACAACAATTCTTCAAAGAGATCAACGCAGTCATTTCGAAATCGACAAACATCTTAACCAAATTTCAAATTTTTAACCGCAAAATGATAAAACCCTCAGCACCAAAAATTACTGGATTGCCCAAATTGCATAAGATTCACGTGCCAATACGCCCGTTAATCAATTTTACGACATCGCCCGCATACAAAGCTGCCAAAATACTAAACAGGTGGTTAACAGAGCACATAAAACTGGACAATGACATGTCAGTAGAGAATAACATTGAATTAGTGGATAAAATAAGAGGAGTTAATATTCCAAATGGCGCAAAATTTGCATCTTTTGATGTCACTAATATGTACACAAACATTCCGGTTACTGAAACTATCAATATAGTTTATAATATTTTAATACAGAAACGAATTGATAAAAAGAAAATCGAGGAAGTTATCGATTTACTCACTACCATCACACGGCAAAACTATTTGCAGCATGATAATGAATTTTTTTTACAAGAAGAGGGATTGCCAATGGGAAGCCCTTTGTAGGGTACGTTGGCGAACATATTTTTAAATAACTTTGAGAAAGAGCACGTAATCAACACCATAAATCCGTTCAAAGAAAACATTTTATACTGGCACCGATATGTCGATGATGTATTGTTATTGTTTAAAGGCACGCACAGACAAATAAACAATTTACTTAAATATGTAAATGGCATACACCACAACATTAAATTCACTTTAGAAATAGAAGCTAATAAAGCAATTAATTTTCTTGACCTAACAATTTCCAACATTTATCAAAAACACAACTTTTCAAGATATCGTAAAGCCACATAAACAGATCACACCATACACAACTCATCTAATCACCCATTTCAGCACAAAATAGCAGCTTGTTGTATCGTCCCACGATACACGTTATTTTAAAGTTAATATGCCCAAATATGGACGCCAAGGTATGGATTGTAACACCCAGTGAATCGTAGAATAAAATACGCACTCAAATTAATTTTACTTTATAATTATTATTCTGTATCTTGTATATCTTATAATTAATTACACAATTGGACGAACCCAAAATAAAATTATTGTCCACCACTGTTACCGCAAAAAAAATAATTATCATTAATTTTAATATTCCGATTTTAATTTTTATTTTTAGCAAAAATTGTCTTGCGACTTATACCACGACAAGAGAAAAGTAGATAAAAAAACAAATAAAACAATAATCCGGCGATGAATATCGTTCCCGCGAAATCGTTTTATTTTCTGTGTTGCTGCGACATGAATACAACTCGTGTTGACACACGAGAAAAATCATAATGTGAAAATTTGATGTTCTATTGAACACGAGATGGAGCCATAGAGAAATATCACTCAAGTTTAGACTGAGGAAAATAATGTTAACGAGATGGGGCAAACGTCACAAAATATAACTTAGTGTTCGATTATATTTTGTGTACATGTCATTTCGTTAGATGGCGAAAGAAAATACGTTACGCAAAGAGATATCTTATGCGTAAACCCTATGTGTCTGTGGTGGTGAATGTATTGAAAATTTATAAAAACAAATAATTAATTTGTTGCTTGCAATGCGTGAGCCGCTACATAACCATATGCTTCATCGGCTTAATAACATCCCAATGAACGAGAGGAATTACGAGAATGAATTAAATTTAATTACTCAAATAGCCAAAAATAATGGTTTCAAGGAGAAGAACATACACCGTCTCAACATGAAGATAAAACGCGAAATGTTACAATATCGCCTAACTACGTTATATCAAGATGAGAATAACACCAAAAAATACATATCCGTCGAATATAACCAATATAGTAAAGAAAATTTTTAGCAGATACAATTACACTACGACATGCAAAACCAGAGATAATTTACGGAGAAAACTGAGGCCAAAACAAGTTGGTGAACAAGACAGCGGTATTTACAAATTGGTATGTATCGATTGTCCGAAGTTTTATGAAGGCCAAACGGGGAGATCGTTCTTGAAACGATTCAACGAGCATGTAAATGAAATAAAAAACACAACACCAAACACAACTTTTAAATCAAATTACGCTCATCACATTGCTTCAGAGAAACACAACTACACCGATATTAATACAAATATGCAAATCGTGCATAGAATTGCCAAGGGGAATACAATGGACCGGTTAGAAGAAATTGAAGTATACAAAAACCGTAACAACCCGCTCTTATTAAACTAAAAAATTAACACTAAAACAAACAAAATTCATGATTTCATATTATGCAGTAGGCAAAATTAACGTTTATTTATTTTTAAAGAAAACATTTTTTTGACGTAACTAATTAATGTAACGATTTTATGTACCTTGTAAACAATAGTCAAGGAACTGAGGAAGGATGAACATCCGGAACCGGTCTCCAAATTAAATAAAAAAATAAAAAAATGTTAATATCTCAAAAAGATAGGTTGACTTTTAACTTGTTTTTAAACTATATTGTATTGTGATATAAGCCGCAGCAACAAATAGCGACATGGAATTATACCATCTTTATAGCAGTTTTTAAATTTATTTGATTTTCGGAATGTACCATATTTGTTACACGTTATGTGTAATTCTCACTTATCTAGGTGGAATATTTCTTAAATTATTGAACCTTTTAAAAGGTGTTAACTCAATATATTAATAATTCCACATATTAAAAATGGGGTAATTCGATTAAAATCAACTTTAAAAAAACTAATAGAAAATTACACTTCCCGAATTTTTATACTGAGCTAATTCGCATTTAACTCGTTTGATCATTAGATTATTTCATATTATCCTATTTTTATGAATATAGAAAACAGGACAACTATAGTAATCTGTTTTTATTAATTGTGTATAGCGACTAATTCCAAGGATAACACAAATAACTACCTTTTAAAATATTTTTCTGTAAGTCGAAATTATGTAATTCAAAATAATAAAAAGGAGAAGTTTTAGTTGACCCATTCTTAATTTTTTTCAATGATATAAAGTTATGGGTTAAGTGGAATTGTACCATTATATTCATTGTTCAAATTCAACATAATCTAGATAACCTCATTTAATATATTAACTGTTTTAATGATGATAAACGAAGGTTACATAATCTGCAGTATAAGTGAAGTACTTTCTAAATACAACTGATAACGCAAAAAACACTGACGACTGTTATTTTAACTTAAATAGCATGCTAAGCATACATGTAAGCTGATGGTTTTTTATAATAATTTTCTGCATTCTTCAGTGATTTTGATGAAATTATCGTTTTAAGTTAACGAATAATTAAATTACCATCTATCTGAAATAAATTATTAATATAATCAAAAAATAAATAATTTTGAAGCTAAGGTCACTGATAATAATCAACCAAATTGTTCAAAAAATGGGAACGGTGAATTGAAAACTACTTTTTAAATTATTCTTAACAAATCTAATGTGTTGCTTTAAAAACCAGTAAGTCAATCTGAAAGCTCAATAGAATTTGATGACAGTGATGTGGACCTAACGTATGTTAGGCACATTGTATTCTAATTCAGAGAATTCCGGTTCCGATGAAACTGCTATTGATGGATTGAGAAACATGCGTAACGAAATTGAGCAAAATAATTTTGATGCTCCTCGAACAAGCCAAATTATCTCACCAATTATATGTACCAAAGAATCGCAGAAAAGTAGAAAAACAAAAAGAAATTTAGGTGTGCAATACATTTCTTCATCTGGAAAACTCAAACAAAATGGAAAATGTATTCCATTGGCAGACTGCAAGAGGAAATGTTTAACAAAAATAAATTATGAAGGCCAAAAGAAAAGTTGGAATTATTTTTAAAATAGGTAAATGGTATTGCTGTCCGCTTTAGTGTTAAACAATTAATCGAGAATGACCTTTAAAAACGAGCTCATACGACGGTGATTGATTTCTTTTCCACAATTTCTATGTTAATACCTAATATAACAATTTTAAATGACTATATTTAAAAAAAAAACATTTATTTTAGGAAATTATGATATGAGGTCCGCTTACATTTGAGGTTTAATCGACCTTCAAACCGTAAAGTATAGAAAAACTAATTCTATTAAATCTCGCCGTTATTCATCTAATTCATTTATTAGCTCTTTTTTCGAAAAATTTTGGCAATCGGTGTGAAGGTATGCAAGAAATGTTTTTTGGATACATTTGGAGAAACCCATAAATTTATTGATATTATATGTGATAAATTGTACAAATGTCCTGGTGCTACACCAGAAAAAGACAAACGTGGAAGCTGTTCTAAGTATAATAAAATGATTCCAAAAGAAACCACATATGGGATTATCAATCATTTTAAAAGTTTTCCAACGTATATGTCGCATTATTCCCGTCGAAATAGTGACAAACAATATTTGAAATCCGATTTAAATTTAAGTAAAATGTTTGAACTCTATTCTAAGGAATACCACAATTCTGCTTCAATTTTTAAGTATACCGAAATTTTTAAGTCGCTTAATCTAAAATTTAAAAAACCATCCTTAGACGCATGCAACTTTTGTGAAACCATTAACCAGAAAATTAAGTTTGCTACTAGTAACAAAGAAGAATTACTAAAGATACAAGAAGAACATCATGCAGTTGCTGATTTAGCTTACAAGGCAAAAATTCGCGATAAATCTATTAGTAAACAAAATCCTGAGTCGCATAGACTATTACTTTCTTTTACTCTAGAAAAATAAAGTATAGTAATCATGTAAATTTTGGACCTTGAGATTTTTAGGTTGTTCTCCTCAAAAGTAGTAAAAACTCAGTTATCACCTTTGAAATATTTGCCACAGAAATATTTCATAATGGAAATCAGGCTTAAATATTTCATAATGGAAATCAGGCTTAAAATTGTTTAATCGGTATTCTCTGTTAGTAGTATTGCTCATGCTGTTGCTGAGTTTGGTTATGGGGGGTTTTGTGCTACTGTCTTTCCAATTGCTTTGATTTTACGGTTAACATTGTGCCCTAATAGAATCACGAACGAACATTTACATTTGAACGAAAAATGTAACGTAGTTTAAATACTGAGCGAACAACAGCTGGAAAATGAGTTGAAGTGATTCAATTGATATTATAACAAAAATGTTTTCACATACTATAAATCTTTTGCGAGTCGATCGTGAACTAGCTCGTTGTTTTTTTTAAGCCCGATAAAAGTTGAAATTGTAAAAAAGAACGCAAAATATTTAATTTCAATCAAATTGTTTTATTCATTCGAAAGATCAACACTTAAAAATGATTTCGTTCATATGGCCATCGCGGCTGCTCTTGACGAAGCGCAAGGTATTTTTGTTATTTAGTTATGTTCAAGGTAAATTTGGATAACTTGATAGCGTTGTTTAAGCGCGAGTCTATTCATTATGATTTGCCAGAGTATAATGATAATAAATGTCAAACACTGAGCACATTATGACAGCTCGTTTGACAACTAACGATTCGGTAAGTTCTATCTAAACAAAAAACAGCCTTTATAACGCATTTTTATCACTTTAGAAGTAAATATAATTTTTCCTGGGAATCCGCGACATTTCAATTTTCTTAATTTAGGGTAATCCTTAACTTTTATGAAACTGGTCATAAACATTTGAATGTTTTCAATCTCAGATAATTAATCCCTAACTTTTATTAAACTTTAAATATGGAAGAATATGCAAGAATCACAATTTTACCATAATCCTACTCATAACAAAGTTCAAGCCACAGTTTTCAAAATCTTTGTTTAAAAAATCCCATTTTTATTAATTCGGGCGCACGCCCGGAAAATTGTAAAAAGCAAGATTTTGAAAAAGAATTTTTAAACCAAGATTTAGGACCTAATCGCTAAATCGGTTTTTCTTTGCACTGCTAGGATCACATGTTTTAATTGGGATCCTGGAAATAATTTGCAGTGTTATGTTCAGATGAATAAAACCCCTGTTCTAAATATTATTAAGAATATTTTAGTATTCCAATTTTCACTTTAAAATGAAAACTGATACAAAATTTTGTAAGTAAAATTAAATTTTTTTATTTAAAAAAAAATTGCAAATAACAAATTCATAAAAGCACCATATAGGATATTATCGGAACCATCTTGATGTAAACAGAGCAGACATGTAAGGGGCATAGAAACATGTCTGTAAAGTTTACTCAAAATAATATCGAAAAAAATTATGGTTTTAAACGATGGCAATACTAAATTAAATAATATGAAATAAAAAATCTATCACGATAGTAAATATTTGCAAATTCTTATTATATTTAAAAAGAAATTTTATTTAAGCAAAAGTTTTATCAACGTATTTATGTATAATAAATACGACATTTAAAACGCTAAAATAATGAAAAGGTGAGAATTCAACGAAACGTGCAATTCAATTTGTTTCAGTTTCGAAATAATTCGAGCACTGCCACTCGATTTGTTATTCAGTAATCTTAACTGGTAGTACAAGCTTTTAGGGAATCGGAGTTATATATATGTTTTATATATGTGAACAACTAATCAACGGAACAATTCAATTTGTTTCAGTGGGAATTGGTGTAATTTCTTTTATGGCCAATAGTATGAATGGTACTAAACCGCAATAACAAATAAAAATTTTGTCGATTTCTCACTCCATATTCATTTTATGAATAGAAAACAGGACAACAAATTTTTAAACAGACATTTAATTACTACTGCAGTTCAGTATCGTTCATTACATATGTACATAAGGGCATTAATGAAACTAATGATTGTTTGTGTTAATTCAAATATTATTGATTGATTGATTAGGATGTACGGCCAAGCATTATAGCAGGATCCCCCGGGCACACACCGTACACCCGGTTACACAAACAAAACCGAAGGATACATTTATTTTTTATATGGATTATAAATGGCGGTTTCCAATTCGACTCAAACTTACTCGATTATACGAAGTATAAGAATCCTATTTGAGTCGAATACACTAAAATTTTCGGGAATGATATCAAAGGGCCGAATGTCGAAGGGCCGAATGTCGAAGGGCCGAATTTCAAAGGGCCGAATGTCGAAGGGCCGAATGTCGAAGGGCCGAATTTGTCGAAGGGCCGAATGTGTCGAAGGGCCGAATGTCGAAGGGCCGAATGGGTCGAAGGGCCGAATGGGTCGAAGGGCCGAATGGGTCGAAGGGCCGAATTTTTTTTTTTTTTTTGGTTTGTTTTTAGAAATATAATTTTTAAAGTTTGCTGTTTTAAGAAATATTTGGTAATTTTTTTTTTTGTCAAATATAAATTAATTTTTTATGAGTTTATGTATTTTATTATATTTAATCTTTGGATATTCTATCGACAAAAATATTGCATTAATTGCGGTTGTTTATATTTTGCGTTCCTTTTGGAATTATCAAGTGAAAAAATATTTGTACATAATAGGTATTTTACCAAAACCAAGTCTTATTATATCAATATAAATGGAATATATATGTAGGTATACACATTTTAGTGTTGTTTTCTCTGTTTGTGTTTTTTGTATTCATGAGACAACTATAGTGTTCTTGATAAAACATGAACTATACAAACACAACGAAAATTTGGAATGGGTACGAAGGGCCGAATTTCAAAGGGCCGAATGTCGAAGTCCCGAATGTCGAAGGGCCGAATGTCGAAGGGCCGAATGGGTCGAAGGGCCGAATGTGTCGAAGGGCCGAATGTCGAAGGGCCGAATGTCGAAGGGCCGAATGTGTCGAAGGGCCGAAAATGTCAAAGGGCCGAATAGGTCGAAGGGCCGAATGGGTCGAAGGGCCGATTTTTTTTTTTTTTTTGTTTTGTTTTTAGAAATATAATTTTTAAAATTTGTTGTTTTAAGGAATATTTGGTAATTTTTTTTTCGTCAAATATAAATTAATTTCTTATGAATTTATGTATTTTATTATATTTGATCTTTGGATATACTATCGACAAAAATATTGCATTAATTGAGGTTGTTTATATTTTGCGTTCCTTTTGGAATTATCAAGTGAAAAAATATTTGTACATAATAGGTATTTTAAAAAAACCAAGTCTTATTATATCAATATAAATGGAATATATATGTAGGTATACACATATGTATTACTTTTGTAGTATAGCCCGCTCGTATATAATAACAAAAGGCGAAGGTTATTTTTTTCTAATATGCGTACCAAATGTAAATAGATTTTAAATAAGAAAAAGGAATTTTGTCATAAAATGTCATAAAAATTCTTTCATTTACCAATGATGTTATTTTCTAGACCATTATATAGTTTATTACTATTGTTTTAAAAAAAAAAAGTATATAATGATGCCTAATTATCGGTCGGCTTTCTTTCAATCTCACTATACGATGAATTTTTTTTCTCTACACGACGAACACATAACAAACAAAGGGATGGAAAGATTTTTAAGGGGTGGATCTACAAAAAAGAGTTTTATTGATGTTTTCCATTCCAATCATAAATTACAACATTATGTATTTGGGTAATCCTTTTATTCTATATAATCCGCTCCTACGTGCGGCACGCAGTGCGACATGTTTGCTGATCCCGGCTCCTACGTCCCCCGAAGCTCAAATCTAAAGCCCCTCGGAGGGCTAAGCGGGGGGGGAGCGCAGCGACCTCCCGCGTGCCCGTGAGAGTTACCGAAGCCGTTAGCCTCTACAATTCCAAGTTAAATTAGTCGATGTCATTTTTCTTCAATTTATTTTCCTCAGAATAAAGAAAAAATAGTACGGGAAATTGTTATGCAAGATTTTATATTGCAATATTTTATAATTGCAACTTTTTGTAATTGCAATATGTTGTAATGCAAAATTTACATACCAAAGTCAGTTTTCCTATGTCCCTTATTTTAAGTTGATTTTTTATATGAGTAGGCATTTATCTATTTACATCAAGATGGTTCAGATTCAATTAATAAAAAACAAATTGTAATAATTACACAAATTTTATTTAAAATTATAATTCCGAAAGTTAGTTTCTCTTCTTGAGCTTTTCTTCTTTTTCTAGATATTTTTGTTATCTTTCTCTTGTCTTTTCTTTTTCTAGATATATTTGTCCATGATGCAAATAGGTATATAGAATAACCAAAACACATAATACAACATTATTTATTTATGATTATGTTCATGGACACATCAATAAAACTCTTTTTTGTAGATCCACACTTGAAAAATCTTTACATCCCTTTTTTTATGTATTTATCGTGTAGAGCAAAATAATGCATTTTCGTATAGTGAGATTGAAAGAAAGCCGACCGATAATTAGGATTCTTTGTTCCAAAAGACAAATTCCACCATTTACTTTTTTTTTTCTAAAACAATAGCAATAAACTATATAATGGTCTAGAAAATAACATCCTTCGAAAAGAATGAATATTATCATCAGTTTAAAGAACAGAAGTAAATTGAATTTTTATGACATTTTATGACAAAATTCCGTTTTCTTATTTAAAATCTATTTACATTTGGTACGCATATTAGAAAAAAATAACCTTCGCCTTTTGTTATTATATACGAGCGGGCTATACTACAAAAGTAATACATATGTGTATACCTACATATATATTCCATTTATATTGATATAATAAGACTTGGTTTTTTTAAAATACCTATTATGTACAAATATTTTTTCACTTGATAATTCCAAAAGGAACGCAAAATATAAACAACCTCAATTAATGCAATATTTTTGTCGATAGTATATCCAAAGATCAAATATAATAAAATACATAAATTCATAAGAAATTAATTTATATTTGACGAAAAAAAAATTACCAAATATTCCTTAAAACAACAAATTTTAAAAATTATATTTCTAAAAACAAAACAAAAAAAAAAAAAAAATCGGCCCTTCGACCCATTCGGCCCTTCGACCCATTCGGCCCTTCGACCCATTCGGCCCTTCGACCTATTCGGCCCTTCGATATTCGGCCCTTTGACATTTTCGGCCCTTCGACACATTCGGCCCTTCGACCCATTCGGCCCTTCGACATTCGGCCCTTCGACACATTCGGCCCTTCGACCCTTCGACATTCGGCCCTTCGACATTCGGGACTTCGACATTCGGCCCTTTGAAATTCGGCCCTTCGTACCCATTCCAAATTTTCGTTGTGTTTGTATAGTTCATGTTTTATCAAGAACACTATAGTTGTCTCATGAATACAAAAAACACAAACAGAGAAAACAACACTAAAATAAAAATAACAGAATCTTATATACTAAACCACCAACACACATTGAAGGTTGATTCACCAGATTTGTCCATTGAGCTCGTCAAGAAAATGACAACTTGACGGAGTTAAAAACCGAGTTAAAAATATGTTATCTCGCTGGACACAAAAGAAGGTAAATATTTTTCTACAATCTTCCCTTTGCGTAGCAGGAGACGTAACATGTTTTCATTATATAATATACAAATCCCTTATAGCGAACATACAAACATTCCTGTTCTATGTATCAAGATACAAGAAAATATTTGTGACGACTATATCAAAACCAACAAAAATGTCTCTCTATTTTTGTTGTTGTTTAAATATTATATATACATTTTCTTGATGGGATCTGCGTAAAGAGCGAACGAGACGGCCTGTATATACATCTTTGTTGGTTTTGCTATGTATCAAGCTTCAAGAATAAATTTGTGTCGACTGTACACAAAATAAAACACAAGAACACATTCAAGTATGCGTAAAAATAAAATCAGATATGAAATTAACTACGACGTATATCAACTTAAGTTAAAATCAATTTTAATACGATCCAATTATTAGATTTTAGTAATTAAATTCCATGTACAACCGCACAAAAGTTAAAATCATGCGCTTAATCAAGAAATCTAGAATTTTGATTTCTTTATCTATAAATATGAATATATAAATAAAACTTCAACTCCGTTTATGGACATATTACCCTGCAAAATCAAGAATGCAAAATAGGTAAAATAATGAATCAATGGAAGGAAATTGAAACATTATTTTCTTTAAAATTTTATCGGTGTAGAATATAAGTAATACTGACGTTTGTATGTGAAAATTGCAACCTAAACTACAATAAATCCATTAAGTTAATTAATTAAGTTCAATACATTTAGGCCCTTTCCGAAAGTTATACTTATTTAATATTTTTAAGTTGAAACATTAAATATTCATATTATCATTAAACATAACCCCAACTTAAAAATATTTTTGATAAAGTTTCGTAGTTATAATAATTCATTATTTTTTATTTAAAGGAGTAAAAATGAAACAAATGCCCTAATAGAAGCGAGGGCCTTGCAGAACCAGGAATTTAAAAAAAAAATTGTCTACACCATGTTATTTGAGCATTAGTTTTGTGCGTTTTATTTTATTGCATTATTTAATTTTTTGTTTACATTTTTAGAACTATATAAGCATTAAATTCAGAACTTGCACAGCGAACATCCCATTAATTTGCCAAAAAGTGGCATAATTCGTGTGGTATATATAAAAAATTAAAAGATCCACAAACAGGTACGGCACCATCAAGAATCAACTCATCAAATTGACCATATTTCACAAAAATTAATGATTTCATGGGAGACAAAGAGAACGTTAAACCAACAAATATTATAGATAGCCTCAACTATTTACCCGGTACCGAAAGTGATACCTTCGATGAATTAATTGAGTACGATTCAGAAATTGAGTTCGACCCAGAAATCAGTTACGTCGACAGATTGAAATAACAGAACCAAACTCCACAGAGGAAACTTTGCCTTCATCACCAATAGCCGGAACCAGCCAAAACGCCTTAGAGTCACCGCCTCGCAGTAAACAAAAAAAAAAGTTTGAAACAAACAGATAGATTCTTTGATTACATAAAAAAGAAGGACCAAACAACTGTAAATTCAATAAATAAAAATAATAAAATTATTAAAAAGGTATGCCAGAAATATTTACCCGAAGAGAGTTGTCTTCGGATAGTGACTAAAAAATTTTGAATTGATACTTTTATAAAAAAAAAAAAAAAAACAACTGAATGAATTTTTAAAATATTAGTTTTTTACAAATGAAATAAATTTATTAATATAAAAAATTTTGCTTTTTACAATTTTGAGCATAAATGATTCCGGAATTCTGAAACTTCGCGCTGAGGTTGATGGTTTTCATCTTTTATTAACAAATCATCTTCAATTTTAAATTCTTCATCAACATTCATGAGATCTCCAACATCTAAACAAATATTGTTATTTTATTAATTTTTATACACTTTTTGATATTGATCTCCAATGAACGAAGAAAAATGCACCTCCACATGCGCGCTTTGCTGTGCAGATGGTTAAACTTCTTTTGTTGCTGCGTCAAAGGGCGGTTTGCGGTATATGGTGTTATATAGGCTCCAACGTTAGTTGGTAACCACTATCATCAAAGCAAGTAATAACCTTTCGGCGGATATTTTTTTTTAGATACACTTCACTGTTTTGCAGTACTCTTTGATCGTGGACAGATCCTGGCCACCCAACGCAAATATTCAAAAAATTATGGTCAACTCCTAAATTTGTAAAAAATGTTAGCTAATTACCTTGTAGTTGAATACTATAGTCCAACTTCGGTTTATATACTCATCGTGACGATTCGTCGGGCACTTAATCTTAATATGAGTGCGGTAAATAGCACCTACAGCCTTTTCAAAAATGTTCGATTTCGCACGATTGCAGAACTTTATTGCTATGATGCCGTATTCACTTGTACAAGGTAACACAATTATTTTCGGCAACAATTTTAAAATCATATCCATTGCACGGTTAATATATCAAACACAGTTGAAATGGGAGTATTAAAGGCAATACTGACAACACGGTAAGTGGTTCCAGCCGCCAACTAAAAAAGTAAAACTGCCAGCTCAATTTAAGCAGCATACCCGTGCTGTTTCGCTTGAAACAGTTGATACAATTTTTGGAACGCTTGAACACTTATCCTCAGATGTTGTTTAATGAGAATTTCATTTTTATTTAAAATGATTTCACTCATTAAATTATTTTTGTTGGAGCAATATTTTAAGCCCTAGAATTGATTGAGAGTGATTCTATTAGGGCGCAATGTTGACCGTAAAACCATAGCAATTGGAAAGACGGTGTAGCACGAAACCCCCCATAACCAAACTCACGAACAACATGAGCAATACTAATAACAAAGCATACCGATTAAATAATTTTTAAATTATCATTTAATATATAATATTATGTGCAATTTTCACAGCTCGCTAGCTATTTCCATTTAATTTTTTTGAGTCACTTACAATATACATACGAGTACATACATAATTTATGGTGCTTTTGCTCGTATGTGGTTTTCATTTTCCAAAATACTTGCTGCTGCGGTTATATCTAGTAGATATTTTCCCAACAAAATAAATTAAAGTAGGCGGTTTTTTTTTGTCTCGGCTCACGATGATTTTGAAATGCCGGATGATGTTGTATATTGCATGTGTATGTAGATTTTATGTTGATTTTAGGTTTTATTTTTTTTTTCTGGTCGATATTCAGACATACATGCAATAGCCGTGTTTTCCATGAGAATTGCACTAGAACTTGATAAACTTTAAATTCCTTTTATTCTATGTAAAACGAAAAAAAAAAAAAATTCATTAAGCGCGAATGTGTAGTGTATTTGACATAATTACATATTTTAAATTTAAAAATTTCTCACTTCAGTTATTTCATCAATATTTTCTTATTTCTTGCTGACGTCATTACACGCAACTACACTCGATGAATTCATGGGTTTATCAAGTGTAACCAAAAAATAAGCTATAATTGTCATTATTACACACTATCACTTTATGATTTTAATTTTTTTTTCTGTTTACATAGAATAATAGTTATTTATGGTACTAGTGAGCAAAACGAGATATTATCCATGAGGGATAAGTTTGTCCCACGAGGCGATAGCCGAGTGGGACATTATCCCGCGTGGATAATATCTCTTTGCTCAAGAGTGCCATACAACGTTTTATCCACTTTTGTTGAAATAAATTTCGTAAATTAATAAGAAATAGTTCCATTTTGTGTTTTCACAGTGGAGCATTGAATTTTGAAATAAATTTTATCATAGTGACCGTTCTTTAAATTGTCATGGTGTACTTTAATTTAATTAATTTTTGGAATATAGTTTTTCATTCAATTTGACTACGAATAATTTTCCAATGACTACTCAACATTTGTTATACCAAATATAACTCACGTTGCCCCTAGCAGCGTGGGTTATACAATAACAATGGGTTATTTTACATTTTCTTTATTTGAAATCAGCATAGTTCGGGCTATTATATATCAAAAGTGGATAAAAGGAATTAAAAATTTATCGAGTTCTAGTGCAGTTCTCATGGAAAAGACAACTAATATTATTTGTTCGACACATATGTTTCAGTAACATGATTTCTATACAATTTTTTACTTACTCCTGCCGCTAAAAATGTTTTCACATCAAAAATCTTTCGTAAACCTTCAAAGGTTTTTTGCTCATTAAACAAAATATTAAAGGTATAATTTGTCCCTCAACATACCCGTGAATTGACAAAAGTTGCCGCATGATGGATGTAGTAACGCTAATGATAAAACCGTCCCCATTATTATGACTTTTTCACCGTCAAACTCTTCATTACACAGGATAAATAACTCCCCTTCAAGATATTTCAAGATTTCGCGAATATTTGAAGCGTGCAAACTCTCTGGTTCTTCCATTTTATTTCTGCGTATTCTTTGAATTTTTATCCTTTGTGCTTTTCTCGACGGTAAGTATACCCGCGAGTTTCTTTGGTAATTAGTAATGCGATCTCTAAAAATAATAGCAGGTGCAGTATCGAAAGTTTTAGGCTGAATTTTGATTGAAATATTGACAAGGCATATGGCTTTCCGAAAACCAAAGGGTTCGTGTTAATGAGTAGCGGAATGTTTTAAGATTTCGTGTTTGCCTTCACCTTTGTGTGTGACTACTTGTCCGTTGCACGATAACGATTTTTGTTTGCTGCAAACCCAATTAAACGTTTTCTTCGTTTTTTTGTTTAAATGGTACGCTTACCCATCAACGAATAACTTATCCATGCCTTTGTTCGAGGTAACCACGGAAATATTCATAATACGGATATGCCTAAAATAAACAATTTCATAAAAAATAAAAATTAATTTTTATTGAAAGTTCCTTACAAAATGTTTTCGAGTGTCCAGCTATTCAGAACGTTCTTAACATTATTCAGTAGAATTTTGTCAATGCGATTTGTTATCTTGCATAACAATTTCCCGTACATTTATAGAATCGCGCGCGTGATTCTATAAATGTACGGCAAATTGTTATCTAAGATTTTTTAATGCAAGATTTGGCTAACCCATCCGTTTCTTTAAAATCCTTTTGTACAATATGATGGGTGCTTGTAATTTTTTAAGTTGTTTAAAGATTCTATTTCATTATGCTTTATTAATATATGTAGTTTGGTTGATTCTTTCTCTTGTTCATCAGGCGCCGTTTTATTAAAATCTAATATATTTTTTAAAAGTTTCGATAGACTTCGTTTATAAATATTTTTCATCTTCCAAACTTCTTTTTCTTTTAAATTATCTAACAAGATCATTCCTTTAGCAGTTATCAACGATAATTTTTTAAAGACCTTTCTGCTATTTTAGATTTAAAGCAGTCAAATATGTGGTATAAACATTACTTTAAAAAAAAAGGAAGTTTACCCAAATTTGGCGCTTCCCGACATCGCCTCTTTACAATGGCAAAATAATTTTCTACATGGCTATTACTGAGTCTTTGATTTTCTAGGAGAATAAACCACATTGGTAACTACTAATATATTTTTTTAAATAAACTTTTTCAGAAACTGAGGTTTATGGGTTAAAATGAGTAATTGGGGATTTAAGTTGCTCGGGGATGAAATTATCGTAAATTTCGGGGAAATCTTGAAAAAATTTACTCTGTTCAAATATTGATTTTGAAAACAATTTATGGGTGTTATTATTGAGACCGGCAGTTAAATCATCAGTAATATCTGAACCAATATCTTCAAATACTATTGATTCTTTCATAACTGAATTAAGCGCAAGGATTGTATTTTGATCCGTGTATTTTTATTTCAATAACATCACGAAATGTAAAAATATAGATTTCAATTTAGTGTAATCGACAATTATGTAAAATGATGGTATAATCTCCTTTGTAAATTGGTTTTGTTTTGAAGATGGGCGATAATTAGCATTTATGTACAATATATCACGTGTCATATTTTCTACATTTGACGAACAAAGATGGATCTTATCGGGAAAAAT
Source organism: Tipula vernalis (assembly GCA_958295665.1). Classification (NCBI taxonomy): domain Eukaryota; kingdom Metazoa; phylum Arthropoda; class Insecta; order Diptera; family Tipulidae; genus Tipula; species Tipula vernalis. Next base: position 173,783,486 of record OY282559.1, read on the forward strand.
GTTTGTTAGTATTGATTGTGAGATTTTTGATGACAAATCTTTAAATTCTGCACATTATTTAACTCATTAAAACTTTTTAATATACCATTGATTTTCGGATAACTAAAATCGGTTACTATGACATTAAACGATGGCCATTTCGAATACTGCGAAACTAAACCCGGTTACTATTACTATCACATTAAACAATGGCCATTTACTTGATTCTTTAATAATAAAAATATTGCAGATATTAAGCACAGTCAATATTGTTTACAATGAATGACTTTGATAGTTATAAAATTTAAAATTGGAAACGGCTCGGATGGATCACTTAAATTTGCTTTCAGGGCAAATTGTGTAATAATAAATTGTTGATGACTTTTTGTTTGGCGGGCGTACAATCATCAGTAGCATACTACAAGAGACACACTGATAATCGCTGGATATACTGTGATTGACGAGTACTACTTTGAATCAATATTTCTCCAAAGATTTCCTGTACATCAACTGAATCACCTTATTATTTTAATGCAACCGATTTTATTTTTCTAAATCGTCTACATTTTTGAATTTTCTTACTGCATTCGTTTCTTTAACAAAATGTATATCCTCTTCTCTAAATAATGATTCATTTAATTGCTACACTGAAGTTTCAAGTAATTTTTTTCATATATACTCTGAGCCCCTTTGTAACTTCATCTTCATTAAAGGGAGTACAATATCTTTCAAAAATATATTGAGTGTTAACTGGTCCTCATTCGATAAATGGTATTCCCTAAACAGTACGCCTGCCTTTTTGTCTAGATGCCCACAATATGCTCGAATTACAATTAAAGATTTATTAATCGTAGAATCTTCAACGTTAATTAAACAACCTGTTATGTCAGTCAAAAGTTCCGTAAATACGATGGAATAGACCGATTTATCAAACTAAGGATCGTGCTAATATACCGTATATAGCAAATATTTACATTGGGACATATAAAATGGTAGAATATTCAGATTTACTTAGCCATCTCTGCGCTACACTTTTTTAAAAGTGTTTTTTGTAAATTTGATCTCACCCTCTGACGGTCGCGCTAATATACCCTATATAGCAAAGCTTCATATTGGGACATACAACATAGTGGCATACTCAGATTTAATTAGCCATCTCTGCGATTGCCTGCTATGGGACATCGAACTTCCACCTACACTTTTTTAGAAGTGTTTTTTGTAAATTTGATAACTCACCCTCTGAGGGTCGCACTAATATACCCTGTATACGAGTATCAAATATTCACATTGCGACATACAACATGGTGGCATACTCAGATTTACCTAGCCATCTCTGCGATTGCGTGTCATTGGCCATTGAACTTGCACCTACACTGTTTTAAAAGTGTTCTTTGTAAATTCGATAACTCTCTATTTGATCCTCAAAATCGCGCTAATACAGCGTTTTTCACAAGTGCGTTCATTGGTACAAACAGTTAGACTTAGTGCCCACACTTTTTAAGAAGAACTTATAAAATTGATTCAAACTCGTCTTAAATGCATACTTTCTGGGCTGCATAAATGTTTTCAAAAACATTAGGCTCTCCATGTATGGCCACTCGTCCTCCACCGGCCGTTAAAACCTTCGCAACCTCTCGAAAGTTTTGTTAATTCGGCAATGAGAACCTGTAGCATCAACGTGTTCTTGTTCAATTAAGGATTTTGTTAGTCCTTTTGAAACACACAGTTTCCACACGGGAATATCTGTAAGTTCTGCATCACGTTTAGGTTCAAAGCGAATAAAAATATGGTTGCCATGAACTTTATGATTAGGATAGCTATTCGGTCCGACTCCTTCATCTGAGAAATATTCGGAATCAGAATCAATAACGTTAACTAACAACGGAAGATTGTGTAACAATTCAGTTAACACGTTTTTCCGGTTGCAATATTTGGAAAAATACGTCTGCTCCTAGTAAAGACTGATTTACATTCAACGACAATCGACGTCTACAAAAAAATTGAAATACAACGTAGGAAAAAGTACAAAGACAAAAAGAGAAAAAACAATCATCTGCTTAAAAAAGTCAATTGAAACCCGAGAAACAAACCCAAAAAACCTCGTCTGCTTTTTTTGCAGATGTCGAGTTTCATCTTTTTTCTGTAAAATCGGCGATGCTTGGGAAAAATAACTGTAATAAGGTTACATAAATAAGAAAACCAATCATTTGTATTGGTTAATGACATTTTTTGTTTAAATTTATTTCTTATGTGTAAAGAAAATGAATTTTTGATTTGACATCTGCATCTGCTAAAATTTTTGAATGTAAATCAGTCTTAAGACGTCAATTTTATTAGGTTTGAAAAATTGTGGATCAGCTAATTCTAATCGCACGATTGGGGTTTGCAAATTAATTTGTTTAGATGGAAGCATAGTAGTTATTTTATTGATGATATGAGCCTGTACTTTACTTCCCCCTCGTTATTCCAGCTGAAGAAGAGGCTAGACCGAATATAGATATGGAAGATGGACTTCGCTTAAGACCTAGGCGTTGGGCACAAGATTCGGTCACAAATAATGTCTGTGAGCCTGAGTCTAACAGTGCACGAATTAACTGGAGTTCTCCGGTATGTAATTGGACGTGTACGACGGCAGTTGGTACTACCGTGTTTGTTTCTTTTGTGGGTTTTATTTCTGGTGGCGATACGATAGTGTGAATTGCTTCTGGAGGTTTATCATATGAAAGTTGGTTCAATGAATTATAATGACTCGTGGATTGGCTTGATTTTGATTGCGTTTCAGTTGGTTCTGGATGTAAATGGAGCAATATGTGATAACGTCCTCGACAACCCAACCAAGAAAATTTAGAAAAACATTTTACGCTTGTGTGACCCTTTATCGCATACATTTCTTTCGTTCACAAATTTTATGCGATTACTGACACTGTTGTTTTTGAATATCGGACATTTAAACAATGGATGTGGTTGATTACAAGCTAAGCACTCAAATAACGAATTACTGTTTGCGAGAAACGAATTGGTATTAGACTTTTTAGAGACCTTTTTGGTGGCGTCATAAATTTCTAAGGCATCACATCTCTTGATTGATTGATTGATTGTGAGTGTACGGCCAAGCATTATAGCAAGTCTCCCGGACTCCCGGGCACACACCGTACACCCGTTTACACACAACAAAACCGAAGCATAGGATAGGATTATTAGTTGGGACAGACTTGACCCGGTTACAGACACCAATGCGATCGATAGTTAGTAAATTAACGGCACAAAAGACAACACAATCTAACTACATTTTTAGATGATCATTTCTCTGGAATCCAGGGCCGCATACTCAGGTCTCCCTAAACCTAAATTAAAAATTATTAATGTTGTAATTTTCCCCCTGTTCGCCTTTCAATAATTTACCTGATAAAATATTTAAGAAAATCTAAAATTACTCAGCTAAAATTATAATTATAATTACAGTAGAATTCGCTTATAGCAAACACTCAAGGGACATAATTTTGTTCACTATGGCCGGCTGTTCATTTTAATCAAATATTCGTTTATGTTTATATAGGTAGTTCTTTGTTTGTAGTGTATAAGAAAAAATAATTGTTCGTGCAAATTCAAGGCACAAAACTTTATGACAAAACCATATGATCATTATAAGCGTTTGTTAGTTATATACATGGTGTGGTATAAACGGATTCTACTGTATTATAAAAAACATCATTAAAACAAAATAAAGATAAAATTAAATAAAATAAAGTTGAAATTAAACTTTTATGATTGATTATGAGTGTACGACCAAGCATAATAGCAGGATATCCCGGACTCCCGGGCCCATGCCAAAACCAACCAAAATGTTTATACAAGCCGTCTTGTTCGCTCCTTACACAGATCCTATCAAAAAAATGTACACTATATTTATTATGAATCTATCACCTATACGTATTTGTTTTGTGTATTTATACTTTCTGATTTATTTAAATGCATCGCTAATACTAAGCCTTAACGTACTTTTATATATTTTAAGTGTTTGTACTGTTTGGCTTGTATAAACATTTTTCTTGGTTTTGCCCATGCCGTACTCCCGTTCACATATAACAAAACTGAAGGAAAGGATAGGATTATTAGTTTGGACAGACTCGACCCGGTTACAGACACCAATGCGATTGATAGTTAGTAAATTATTAGTACAATATATAATAAATAGGTTAGCATAAGACAGCACAATCTAACTACATTATTAGATGATCATTTCTCTGGAATCCAGGGCCGGATACTCAGGACTCCCTAAATCCTAAATCTAAAACAGGGCTTAAAACATTATTAATTTTGTAATTTCATCCTTATCCGTTTTTCATTAATTACCTGATAAAATAATTAATAAAAATTAACAGCGCTTATTTCCTTATTGATGGTCCTTTTATATCCAATTAAAAATTATTACTTACTGAAACAAGAATTAACATAAACATTAAACCGTTTAAACATAAAATTTTACTTAAAACTAATCATCAATTTCCTACCGATCCAGAAAAGAAAATATATAATTATGAATTCAATTATTTTATCCATCCCCAGCCGAAGGATAAGTGTAAATTGTTAGTAATTATATAGTAAAAATAGTTAGCACAGGACAACACAATTTCTAAACTACAGCTTATTCACTACTTGTTAATCCTGGAGGGTTGATTAAAACTAAAATTTAAATTTGAAATTCGCGATAAATTTTGATCCCTATAATAATGATTAATTCTAGAGCTATGTTTATTATGAAAATTGGATCATTTATTAGTAAATTAAAAAAGAAACCTCTTTAAGTATTTTAAAACTAAATTAATTAAAATATATTAATGGACAAAACAGAATATATTACACATTACAAAAATTAACATTTTATTGGTTGATTGATTGAGAGTATACGGCCAACCATTATAGCAGGATCTCCCGGCCTCCCGGGCACACACAGTACACCCATATACATATAACAAAACCGAAGGATAGGATAGGATTATTAGTTGGGCCAGACTCGACCCGGTTACAGACACCAATGTGATCGATAGTTAGTAAATTATTAGTACAATATATAATAAATAGATTAGCACAATCTAACTACATTATTAGATGATTATTTCTCTGGAATTCAGGACCGGACACTCAAGACTCCTTAAATTTAAATTAGGACTTTACAAATTATTAATGTTGTAATTTCCCCCTGTCCGCCTTTCATTAATTTACCTGATAAAATATTTAAGAAAAATTTAAAATTACTAAGCTAAGATCACAAAAACAGCGCTTATTTCATTTTCCATGATCCTTCTATATGTAATTAATTAATTATTACATACTGCAACATGAATTAAAATAAACGTTAAAAACCATTTTAAACATAAAATTTTACTTAAAACTAATCAGAAATTTCCTACCGATCAAGAAAAAGAGAATAAATAATTAAAAATTCAATTATTTTATAAAATTTATAATAAAAAAATAAAAATGATAATGTTACAGCACCACAACAGCCTAAAATCATCAATAATTCAGTTAGGTACTTACTATAAGTATATCAAGAATCAACAAATAAAATCAATATATAATTTCCCAGGCAACTCTGAAAACTAATTTTAATTAATAAATCACCATAGTATCAAAGTCAAATCCAATTCTGAAATTCAGGATTAATTTAATCCCCATATTAAAGATTGATTCTGGAACTATGTTATATTCTGAAAATTGAATTATTTATTAGCAAATTAAGGAAGAGAAACCTTTAAATATTTTTAAACTAAATTAATTAATATATATTAATGAGCAAAACACAGTATATTACATACAAATATTGCAAAAATTAACATTTTATGAAATTGCCTATGTAGACCCTCCCACTTCTAAACTAAAATTCTAAAAGAATGTTTAAAAATTTTAAATTGTTAAGTTATAATTTAAATTCACAGCACTTGTTCCATTAGTTACCATTCTCCTGTAAATAGTTAATTAATTGTTTACCTACTGCAACTAGATTTAAAAATAAAAAGTTGAAAATATATATTTAACCATACTATTAAATTTAAACTAATCGGCAATTTCCTACAAATCTAGAAAAAAGGAAATTAATAATGTTCAAATTAATTATTTATTTATAAAAGTATATAATATAATTTAAATGCCAGAACTCAGGATTTTATAAATCTAAATTAGGACATCAAAAAATTATTATTATTATTGATGTTTTAATTTACTAATCTAGTTCACATAATTAAAATAAAACAAAAAATCAAAAACTACGAAATTTATTATTTATTATAAAACTTTTACTCCGTTTATGGACATATTACCCTGCAAAATAAAGCCTGCAAAGTAAATAAAATAATAAATCCATGAAATAAAATTGAAACATTATTCTCCTACAAAACTAATCGGTATACTATACAAGCAAACTTGATGTTTACGTGTGAAAAACTGCAACCTAAAACTTCAATCATATTCTATTAAGTTAATAATTAAGTTCAATACATTTAGTCTTTCGAAAATGTTTTCACATAATTCCACCTCGTTCACCATCTTTTAATCGAAATTTGGCATGCATAAATGAATACGTCATTATGTGATGCAAACCAAAATCACAACTCAACTCAAATCAACACTTCCAAGTTAGCATTTTATTTATATGGTTTAGTTAATTTATAGCCTTTTCACATTAATTAAATAAATTTAATCATTTAATGCATTTTATAATGCCCTTTAAAAAATAAAATAACTCATATCTAAAATAAATCCATCCTATATGAATTATATAATGCGGATTCCAATTCGACTCAAAACTTATTTGATTATACAAAAATAAAAAAAACCTATTTGAGTCGAATACCCTAAAATTTCGTTGTGTTTGTACAGTTCATGTTTTATTAAGAACATTATAGTTGTAACATGAATACAAAAGAGGGGAAATAACAAAATAGAAAAAAACAACAGATTCTTATATACTAAACCACCAACACACATTAAAACCAAATATCTCTACAATCTTCCATGTGCGTAGCAAAAGACTTATGATGTTTTCATTATATTCAGCTAATACCATTACAGCGCACATACAAAATAAGCCTGATCTATTTATCACAATATAGAAAAATATTGGTAACAACTATACTAACACACCCACAAAAAGTCTCTGTTTTTGTTGTTGTTGCTTAGCTAATACATAGCAAAAACCAATAATAAATAGTACATTTCCCTAATGGGATCCGCGTAAAGAGCGAACGAGGCGGCCCGTACAAACATTTCGTTGGCTTCGTCATGTATCACTTTTCAAAAATTTATTTCTGTCTATTATACTTTGTACATAACATAAAAACCAAGAACCAAAACCATACCGAAACCCACAAAAATGTTTATACCTATGTATGTATAAACACCTATGTTTGGCTTGCAAGAACGTATTCAATTATGCGTAAATATAAAATATGAAATTAACTACGACGTATGTTAATTTACGTTAAAAACTATTTTGATACGATCCAATTATTAGGTTTTAGTAATAAAATCATGTACAATCCAATCACACACACGTTAAAAACATGCACCCAATAGAAATCAATAATTTTCATTTCTTTATCTATAAATATAAAACATTGCCTGATAAATGCATCCCGGTGGATTGCATTTTCCAAAATTACACTTTAAATTATTTCACTTCCACTTTAATTATTATTCCACTAAAAACTGAATTAAATAGAATTAAAATTATAATTAAACTTTATATACTTACTACATAAACTACATAAATAAAACAAAATAAAAATTAAATTAAATTAAATTTTTGAAGAGGATAGAAAAAACACATCTATCCTCTTTGACGAACATTCGCTCACCTTTTCAATTTCTAAGGCATCACATCTCTTATTCAAAAACTCCAATAGCGTCTCAAACTTTGGAAAATTTATATCAACTGACTCATTTGCCCATAGCTGTCTAGTTTTACTGTCTATTTGATTTAATATGATATGAATAAGCCACGGATCTCGTGTTTCAGCGTCTGGCCCCAATGCACGAAGACCACGAATTATTTCATCAGATGACTCGGTAACGCATGAAACGATGCCCAATTCTTGTAATCGCCAGAGAACTGTTCAATATTAAACTTTGGAAGGCGCACATAGTGTGAGGTGTTATTTACTCCCTGACAAAATGATTTCTGTTGTTCCACAAATTTTTCCAGTGTTACATTTAAATTATGTGGACTGGTTCGTTCATTTTGATCGTAGTGTCAGCGCAGGCCCCTTTTAGGAGTGCTTGCACTTCGCAATAAATTTTATCAACGGCTTCACTGATTGAGACATAATTGAGATTATCAAATAGCTGGTGTTCTAACTCACAAAATGTACGATACCGAGTTTCCAGCAAGTCACGACGAACGGTTATTGCCTCGAAATTTGTTTCAGCGTTTATTGCTTTGGCAAATCGCAGAATAATTTTTATTTGAGTATGGGCTAAATCACGTAATTTAATTAGTTTTTGAAAAATTTCAGCCATTAAAAAAAAAAAACACTTCACTATTCACACAATGGACCAAGCGGTTTTAATAAAAAATCGTCGGTTACGAAAATTGACAAAACATACACTTGGTTTTTAAAATTTATTTATAGTTTATAATTTATTGTAGTATCATTGAGGAAGGACTACAGGGATTAGGTAACACTTCAATATTAAAATTATTTATTAGGAAAATACTAGTCAGAAAGAATAAATACAATAAATTACTTTGCCAAACAGTTGGATAACCGCACCAACAAAACCATTTGTAGTGAATTAAAAGGAAAAACCTTACCATAAATAAAAATAAATAAACACCCAAACCCCTCACACCCACGCAAGGAACTCTTAGAGTTTATACATATTAGTGCTTGTCAAGTATTCTTAACAATTTCTTATCTATTTCGTTATTCGTTTTATTGTATGTGTTTTATATCTGGAAAGCATTAAAACAATAAAAATTTGTTAAACGAAAGGCAAAATTTAAAACAATAACATTAATAGAATTATTGTTATTATAGATTTTTTCACCAGGTGCATATTCCTCGCTGGCAAAAAAAAAATGTTTACCTATATATTATGACCAAATAAACATAACACACAGAAATATAAAAAACAATTCTTAAAAAAAAGGAAAATTTAAGAAAAAACGAAATTTCTATAATTTATAAGCGGAAATAACAACAACAACAAAGACTCTGAAAAAGCACAACAAGGCGTCTCCATAGACAAAAACAATGTTCCCTTTGTTTGCTTCTCGTCTTTTTCTGCTATCATCCGTTTGAATAATGGAAATTCTTATTTTTATTTTCTGGGTTTTCTTGTTTTATGTTATTACAACTGTTATTATTTTCATACTATTGTCATTTTTTTTTCGTACTACACTTTATATTCTCTGTTGTCTTTATTTGTAAATATAATGTTCAGTTAAGTTTACAAAATTTGTTTCGTCTTCATCCGGATGAACGAACCAAAAATAAGGGAATATTTATCAGCGTATCGTAGATATAAATATTGTAATAAACAGTGTTATTTGTCCCAAATGTCGTCATCGGTCGTAATGAAATTGTTCAGCTAACGGTTTGCACATTTTTGACTTATAAATATCTAAGAAGCCAGTATCTATGTATCTGAAGCCGTTTGTACTATGTAATTGGTGAAATAATTTCGTTAGATTGGGAAATATTGACGACTGAATTAGTGAGTTTCGACCAGTGTTGTTGCTCTGAAAACTTTAAACGAAGTACGATTCAAATTTTCAGGGGAGTATTTCTGGACAGAAAAGGGAGTCTATACAATAAAATAGTTAGACCTTAGCTATAAATAATTGTTGATGTTTTGTGTTTAAAAAAATCACGGTCCGGCAAATTACACTAAAATTGTTTTCAGTTTTTGAAACAAATTTACATATTAAAAAAAACTGTTTTATTTATTGGTTCAGAGCTCTTTATCTATTTTACTATTAAAGCGTTAAGCTCTGTCTACTGCTCGAGCTAAATAGTTTTTAACCCAGCCACAACTCTCTACGAGATCACAGACATTTTTAGATTATCGCTTTGGGACTTTAGTCGAACGAAGTTTTTTTCGTCGAGAAGAGTACCGATCAGCGAAACCGTAAGTGAAATTTTTAATTTTAACTATTTTTACCTAAATTTTACGTGGTAAATGGAAAATTTATCTTAAAGCAACTTTAGCTTCGAACCCTTTTCACTTTCAACATCGGAATTTTGACAGATATCCCCAATTCAGACACGTCAAATATGGGAACATGTTTGTCATAATGGGAAGATATTTTGGTGCAATTTAAAGAAATGTCATTGATAGACGATACCTCAGTAGGTACATATGGTGACCAGGTCATAAATTATGAGGTCTGAAAAAATTACCTTAAAAAAAAACAGGATAGTTATCAAATCTCGAAATATGTTTGCATTTGATTTAAAAAAAATTGCTTTATAAAACTGGTTTGGTGGCGACGACTGGTCACAAAACATGCACGTGGTGAATCTCCCTTTTTTTTAAATAGAAAACCAATTCAGGTAGTGTACTACGTCTCCAGCTTCAAATGGAACTAGGTGGCACGTTTGTGGATGGATTTTAGTAGAATTTATATCTGAGATTTGAGATGTTAAATTGATTCTTTAAGTAGTTCCTAATATCAAATTCCGGCGCTGGAAAATTAATTTGGCCATAACATCTGGTGTCGGACTTCTTAATTAAACCATAGCGCAAATTCAGGATATTTTTAAGTTAAAACTTTAAATCAAAAATGATATTCACCAAATTTATTTGTGTTTACTTAGCTAATTCAGACTAGTCTCCAGCATTAAATGGATGGAACAAGCACATTTGTTGATGGATTTTAGTAAAATTTATTATCTGCGATATTTTGTAAATTCTATAAATTATTCCTATTATAAAACCTATTATTTCATGGCTTGAAAAAATGTTCTGCCATAAGGTAGGTGATCAGAATTTTTAAAATAAAACGAGGCCCAACCGCAAGAAATAATTTGGAACACTACTCGTACTAACGGTTCTATGGCAGATACCATAAATCAAAAATTACATTTACCAATTTTGGTTTTCCATATGTAACGAAATCCCAACAGGGATTCCGTTAACAGACATGAGAATAGAGGTCTGATGCGGTATAGTAGCTGGCTAGAGCTCACGGTGCGGCGTGGGGTTTTTTAGACATATTCTCATGCTTGAATAACCGCTTAAAGAATAAAATTAAACGGGAAAAGGAAATTGAAAACTATTTTGCCACGGCCTCAGTGGCTAAGGAAATAATAAGCTGGGAGTGATCGATCCGGAGTGACCATTTCAATTCTTGGCGATCACCGTCGTGACTGCCACACGGGCCTCCCCTCATCGGCCTGCCTACTGGGATGCTGTTTCCCAGTCGTGGCGGCTACCGATGCCAATCAGGTATGGAAGGACGCCCGCATGATAACCCCAACGACAACCCCCCGGAACGGAAACCGTCACCCCAGCGCAATCAACTCATACGGCGTGCCGCCCTCCAGCACAGCCTCTCCTGGAGGAACGAACGGCACGCACGGAATAGAAATGGAAAAAAAAACCGACCTTCCACATGATCACGCTTCACATCATCCGAACAAACAAGGTCGCACGCGCACATGGTGAAGCGTAGCGCACCACAATCAAAATTTAATAAAATCGTAAATTAACTGTTCACACAAAAAAATAAAGTGACAAATTCACGGCTATTACGTTAAACTGGATTTACGTTAAATTTATGTTCACTTTACACTATTTGTCAAAAAGGAAAAATAAAGGAAAAACGAAACAATGCACAAAACCTTCACTGAAAAAACAGTTATCGAGTCGCACCACTAGAGAAAACACAACGGAACTCAACAACGCATAAATCAGACGAAAAAATTGATCTGAATGGGGTGTTCACCAAATCGGTGCACCGCCACGAACCACAACGCAAGCAAAAGAAAAAGCAATATAATACAAGATAAAAAAAAAGAAAGGGAAAACAAACTGTTACAAAATTTAAAAATAATTAACAGTTGGTTTTCCGTTATATTTGTTTTCCGTTACCTTTCAGGGCCGTCCGGCCACACACCAACCAGCGCCGACGCAGGATCCCCCTCAATACAATGGTTGCCCTGTCCACACGGGCGGGAATACGGTCTCAATACATTACAATTTGCAGCAAGTAATTTTTTTTTTATTATTACAAGCGGTTATACAATTTTCCTAACACTTCATTTAAAGCGCAACAAAACAAGCACGAAAGTAAACCACAACTTGTTCATCGCCGGTACATATGAAATTTTATTAACGTTTTTTTTTTTCACTAGGTGACGCACTATAAAGTACCTTTTATTTTTACATATAAATGTCAGAAAGGACAGAAGAATATATGCATTCACTAGGCAAAACGAAATGTTTGATTACCAAATACAAAACACGGTAAATTTTATTATTTATTACTATAAATGCACATTTATTCAAAAAAAAAACTATAACTGTCTTATCTAATGCCATTGAATAGACAACCCATTCATGGGTTTATATCAAAAATATTCTCCATCGTCATAATAATTACAACCAAAACTTGACATTTTATATTTTACCTAACTTTTTATTATTACAAAATTTCATTTTTTTTTTTCATTTTTATTAGCAAATAAAAATAAAATACACATTTAGTGTGTGAATTTGCACATTTCAACTTCATTAAGCAACATAAAACATAGTAAAAACCAATCTTTTATTTGTTATACTTAATAAAGTAATTCTTTGGAAGGAATCCACTGACTGGCATTCGTGCCGTCTAATAGTTCCTTTGACATAACAATTGCGTTTACTGTTGCCGTTAGTAATGAATTTCGTTTTTTGTCTTTAATTAAATTTACCTGCGAAAATATGCGCTCTGCAGTTGCATTACTGTGTGGAAAGATTGATCCTATACAAACTTTAAGATTTGGATACATTGCTTCATTCACGCCGTTCTTCATATTAAAAATAGTCCGCCAAAATTCTTCGATATTTTGATCGATATCTATAAACGTGCTCCGATGGTTAATTAGATTACGCCATTCCCAATAACAAAGAAAGATAAAAAGTGCAGTAAACAAACACTAGCTGTCTTGTTCCTGTTCAGAAAATGTCATACACAAACACATATATTATTATTACTCAATACTTATTTTTTAAGAAAAATGTTTGCCTTGCAGTAGTTATTTGTGTATCAAGAGCGCAAAGTGCCAGTTTGTCACGCGAGAAAGGAAATTGCTGGCCGACGGGACGGAGGCCAGCAACCTTTCGAGCGTGACAAACAACTTTGCGGACGTGTTTCACACTTTATTTTTCCTACAATCATTTTAAAAAATATAATAAAAAGATTATTATTATTATTATTGGGGGGGCCATGCGGGCGATCAGCCACTTCGCACTGCGACCTAAAAGATCTATTGTGCTGGCCCCTGCTTAATTATCCGTCCAGTCAATATTCAGGTTCTTAATGAACCTGACAATACTGCCTCCCGGTAAGTGATACATACTATCTGGGCATATTGCTCTCCCTCCTAGATGTTTACTACAGCATGTAGTTCCGCTAGAAAGACGGTAGCAATGGAGCTCAAGGACCTCGAGAGGGTTGTGCCACTCCCGTATATTCCTACTCCTGCCCCGTATTCCGTTTGATTTTACTCTTACGAGTTGCTGGGAATTGCAAGTCACCTGTAGGTCACCCAGCTTTACTACAGGAAGGCTAAAAATAAAACTGGAGGGTGCCTGGTATCCAGAGTCCGCATATTTTGGGCTGATTAACCTATCAGCCATTCATCTTTCGGCATATGCTGTTCCACCTTAGATTAGGGTTTTTTGTCAAGGTTTTCTCCTTTAGCGCCGTACTTTGGCCTGTGCCAAATGGCCTAAAATGTGGCAAGTGGCCTTAGTTACCAGTGGTTGCCACGAGGAGGCAGTACGTACACTTGCGAATTGTGCACAGGTTACCCCTTACACAATTGTACCCATCACGCAGCTGCCTAATGACAAGACCAGAACAGCTCACGTGATGCGCACCCTACTGGAAGGTTACGGAGCTGGTAGATTAATCTACTCAACTTTGATCCCCCCCTCCAATAGACGCCAAACCACCTAATAATAAAAAGATAATTTTGTAGTAAAATTTACTATACTGACAATACGATTTTATTTTAGGACCGACATTTTGTTCAATCGAGTAGTCAAAGATTTTTTTTATTTTTCATAAAGAAAAACAAAAATTTGGTTTGATGTTTTATACAAACATTAGTCTTTCTTAAAAATTGCGTGCGGTTTCAAGTTTTGTCACACGTTTCTAAGAGAAACGTGTGACAAAGTAATTTGTTTATTAACTGTCAAAAAAACAGACACTTTGGGCTTTGAAAACAGAGAAAAAAAGCCTGCTTTTCACGGCGATTGTAGGAAAAAAATGTTTGCCTTGCATAGACTGCACGCAATAAAAAATATCCATTAGTTAAAATGAGAAAGGACTATGCAAACAAAAATTGCGATGCTATAATTTTTTGGCGGCTAACTATTGGATGTTATATTTTTTGACATTTATCAGTAGTGTCACAAAAATAAAATTTATAACAATAAATAAAATTTGTAGTGAGAAAAATAAAATTGTTAAAACGGATCAAAATAAAACAAATATGGATGATCTAGACAATAACCAATTACTTCAAATAATATTTACTGATATTGGAAGTGAATGGAATGAAGATAAAATATTATTAAAAATAATCTGCGACAGTTATAGTGAAGATGAAATACCCAAAAAGAAAAAAAAATGTTGGGTTAGGCCATACTATCTGGAAAGGGACCAACCTGGAGCATTCCAAAATGTTTTTTTACCTTTAAAATTAACGGACCCGGAGCTTTTTTTTAAATTATATGAGAATGTCGTCTTCTCAGTTTGATGAACTTTTGCATCTAGTTGGGCCGGCGATTACAAAACAAAATTTGGCTCGAAAAAGCATTGAGCTGAGCGCGCAAGATTGGCTATTACGCTTAGGTGAGAATAATCACATATTGTTTGTAAATACCATTTAATTAATTTATATATGTTATACATTTTTTTAGATATTTGGCAACTGGTGAATCACAAGAAAGCCTATCAACCGTCTATAAATGTTCTCCAGCTAGCGTGCATTTTATAATTCGGGAAACGACGCACGCTATAGTAAACGCACTTAAATCCAAAGTGTTTAGAAAACTTAACGAGGAAAATTTTTTAGAAGTTGCAAATGGATTTAGTGAACGTTGGAATTTCCCACACTGCATTGGTGCTATAGATGGGAAACACGTTGTACAGTTATTTATCTAACGTGCTTATTGATTTTAATATTCAGCTAAATAAATTTTGGTTTATTAATAGGCTCCGACGTATGGTGGTTCAACGTTTTTCAATTACAAAAAATACCACTCAATTGTGTTAATGGCTATATGCGATCACAATTATAATTTTTTGATGTGCGATATTGGGGCCGCTGGAAGACAAAGCGATGGGGGCATATTTAGAAACATCAAGTTTGGAAAACAATTTTTTTCAAATTCTTTACCGTAAGTACACATAATTAATTTTGTGTGTAAATAAACCAAATTATTTCTACAATTTTATTTAGGATACCACACCTCTGACTTATCAACTAAATTCAAAAATATTCCATATTTCTTCGTTGCGGATGACGCATTTGGTCTGCACGAGCACATTTTGAAACCATACTCAAAATGTCAGGTCACAATCCACCAGAAATTTTTTAATTATAGATTGTCAAGGGCGCGCCGCACAATTGAAAATGCTTTTGGAATATTGGTGTCAAAATGGCGAATATTTAGGCAACCAATAATTGCAAACGTAAGTACTCTTTGTGTAGCGGTTTATTACAATTATTCTATTATTTTGAATTTTATAGATTGATACAGCAGAAAAAATAGTTGGCGCTTGTGTGTGTCTTTATAACTGGTTGAGGCAGCAAACCACTCCAACCCCATATATTCCATCAGATTTGGTTGACACGGAAAACGGCGATGGAACTGTGACAGACAACATGACAGACAACATAAGGAGCATAAAAACGAAATCTTTCAATTCAACGAAACAAGCTAAGGAAGTCCGAGGTACATTTGCAAATTGTTTTAATTCTGATGGAGCTGTGCCTTGGCAAATGGACAGAATTTAGTCTGTAATATTTAACAGTTTCAAATTACTTAATTCTAATTTAACATTTTTATTTCAAAACAGAATAAATGTGTAATTTGCATATCAACGATGTTATAAATGAAAGTGGAATGATGAATTGGGAAATAACTATCAGAAAGAGGCTTTGGCGTTCGGTTTGTATCGATTTCGGTGCTTATATATAGAGTTTTTCCTCTGTACAAATAAAAGAAATAAAAAATTATTTTAATTAATTAAATTTTTATTGTATTGTTGTTTTTTTAAACTTTGTAAAATTGTCTTCCCCCTCCGTAACAAATTCCGGGTCCAGAGCTTTAAGCTCTAACGACACATAAGCTAAAAACGCAACAATGGAGTTTTCTGGTATTGGTGGAGCTGGCATCAGGTATTGGCTTGGCTCTTTTCTTTTCTCCAGAAGATCCATAGCTTTCTTCTTTAATTGCAAGCGTTCCTTCACCATTTCACTGGTAGTGTCTTTTCCTCAAAATATAAAAATAATTGTTACAACTATTTGACTACGAGTTGAAATATAAATGTAGCCGCAATACTAACGTTTTAGAAGTGGTACGGGACTGGATCCAAAACTGGCGTCGTCCGAGTTTTGGTTAGATAAAGAAGATGTTCTGAAATAAACATAAAATTCATAAACAATATTTTAGATTTCAATTTTTATGAGATTCAACTTACGGTCTAGGCTCAAATGTGTCGTCTAAATACGACAAGTATTTGGCAAATTTATATTGCTTCGTTGTGGCTTGCCCACTTCTCGTTTTTTTTGCTCTGTTGTACGACCCTTTCACAGACTCCCACTTTTTTTTCAACTCCGGAATATCTGGTACCGTCTATAAAAACTATCTATACAAAAAAAAAAAAAAATTAAATATATTATAATTGTCCCTCTTAAGAAAACAATTTAACTTACTAATGGAAGCAGCGATTTCCTCCCAAGATCGTTGCCTAATATTTTTATCTTTATAATTTATATTATTTAAATCCCACACATTCGGGTAGCCCCGTACCGCTTCAATAAAGTCCACTGAAATTAAACAATAAATCGATGTTACATGTATTTTCCAGCACTACATAACGGACTAAAGATTTATCCAATAAAGTCCAACACTTTTTAACACACTATAGGTTTATCCAGCATTTAATATGTATGTATATTACTACATCTAAAACCAGGCTTGTTTAGGACATTTATTTAGTTACGTTTAGCTATAAATAATAAACAAACATGTTAGAATGCCCAGCTCTGTTGATAATAAGCTTTGACCCATATCTTCGTCGTCCTCCGGGAAGATTTGACCAGTTTCTGAAAATAAAATAGTTCAAATATGTTTATATTTTTAAACAAATATAAATTAATTAAAATTAAATATTTACCATATTCAATGGAGATGGCAATATTGCGGTTCTGCTCTTGTTCGAGCCAATTCCTTTAATCAAAAAGGTACTCCTCATTTAAGCATTCATTTTCTGGAAAGAAAATTGTACAGTTCATATATAAAAAAAAATGTATTTACACTTTATTATTTACTATTTTCATTTGCGTGGCTGTAAATAATATCTAGCGCCGGCGTCACCAACTCATTGCTGATAATATTAATTCTATTTACTAAAATAAAACATGAATTGCAAAGTAAATTTATTATAATATTTAAAAATTCTAAAATATATGTATGTAAAAGCTTACTATTCGACATGACAGATTTTCAATTTTTGTTTATATTTTTTCTGCTATAACGTTTGAATTCTGGTCATCGTATAGGTTTTCATAATATAGTTTTATTGTGTTTGTGTTTGTTTGTTACAATAAAATATCAAAAAATATAGTCGGGTCGGGTATATTTTATAGTATCATATTTATTTTTAATGTGTTTATAGTAACAATTGGTAAAAAAAAAAAGACAAAAACGCTAACATAATTTTGTATGTTTATGTTTTGTTCTTGTCATTCAAACGAAAATAGTAATATGCTAATCACTTCTTTTTTTGCAAGGCAAACATTTTGCTTCATATAAATCGGGCATAAAACAATAGTATATTGTATAATTAGGAGGAAAAGTACTACGTTCCCGGACGATAGTGGAAATTGACGAGGCGATAGCAGAGTCCGGCAACCACGGGAGTCCGGGAATGCATTTTTCCTCCGAATTGTACATAATATTTTTTCTCCGATCGGACTTTAAAACGAATATAAACCCAAAATAATTTTTTGTATTATTCATTAATTATCATATTAAGAAATCAAAACAAAGTGAAAAATCGGAAATAACATAAAATTATTGCTTAGTTAGCCATGACATCATTTTCATACATTTTGTTTTTTTTTTCAAAAGTTGTCGTAGTTAATATTCCCGGCCTAGGCCAGAAAAAATATTCTCGTACTATTATTACTTGTTGCTTAGCAACAAATACAACATACTGGAATCATGAGCTTTCCTTTCCAAAAAACAACGGAAAGATATATTTTTTCCTACGATCGGAGAAAAAACATGTTTTTCTCCGATCGTAGGAAAAAATATATCTTTCCGTTGTTTTTTCGAAACGAAAAGCTCATGATTCCAGTATGTTGTATTTGTTGCTAAGCAACAAGTAATAATAGTACGAGAATATTTTTTCTGGCCTAGGCCGGGAATATATTCCCGTATGGAATTTTAATTGTTTAGAAGAAATAAAAGTACACTTATAAGGTCAAACGCATTTATTTATTTTAATTTAACAGTATACATAATAATCAATTTTTATTTGATAAATCTATGCCAAACAAATTATGTGTTGGGTATAGGAGTTTAATTTTACTTATTTGTAATATTAACGGTTATCGTACAATTAGTACAATTATTGAACATTGGTGGATTAGTAGTATCGCATCCCAGCATTGTTGTTGATATATTGCTATTAAAATCATTAACATTATTTGCATCGGCTGTTTCATTATCCATTGTATCGAAAATCTTATGAGCAACTTCAATTTTACTGATAATGGATTCATCGATGTACCCTTCAGCAACAGTCGATGACTTCCATCCTCCACATCTTTTTAAGCATGTTAAATCTGCGCCATTATCAACTAAAATTGTCGCAGATGAACGGCGGAAACAGTGCCCTGTGTATTGTTTTGCGTCTGGCAATTTTAAAAAAGTAGCAACAATTTGTGGCATTTTACCAAACTGATGTATGCCAACTGCTTGTTTGAAACCTTTACCATTTGTGTATTAAAAAAAAAAGCAAAAAATTGAAATCTTTTGGACGCGAAGCTATATATTTTCTGTAATATTCTAAATAAGTTTCGTTTACGATAAATGATTGTGGTTTATTTGTCTTGTTATTCCGAATTTTAACTAAAAGTTTAGATCCCAAATCACTAATGTCAGTAATTTCCATGCGGGCTAGTTGATCCCGTCGACAAGCACCAGCGATTCCAAAAATTAACGCAACCTACAAAAAACAATCATAATATTACATACAAAAAAATATTGCAGTGTGAATTTTATTTTATCCGAAAACATATTTGAATTTAATGTGTAAATACAAATAATAATCGTTTTAAATACCTACATGCTTACTTTAGTAACTAGGAACGAATCATCTGAAGCTTCCAAAATGAATTGTTGAACATATTCCATAGTTAATAATTTAGATTTCTTCGCTTTATATCCGTCGGATTTACGTTTCAAGAAGACACGTAATTTTTGGTATTTTGCAATATCCACATTATTTTTAACCACTAGCATCGACCTGATCATTGAGTAGTTTGACCATAATGTGGATGATTTCAATTTTGTAGATAAATCAGCGAAATACGCCAGAATGACGTTTTCCGAAAATGATTTGATGTGTTTAGATTGACGATAATCTATAAAGCGTTTATAAGCATTTTCGTATTTTTCCTTCGATTTTTGCGGGAGTAAATCACATATAGCTGAATTAGCTGCTTCCACTATATCCAGCGGGGTACAAGATAAGGATAATTCGCCTTCACTGTCCATATCCCTTAAATTTCGTTCACACGTTTTTTATAAATCAAATAGGTACACAAACTTGACAACTTTTGAAAAAAAAAAAAATAATGTATTTATGTCTTATGATGTCGTGGCCAACTAAGCAATAATTTTATGTTATTTTCGATTTTTTACTTTGTTTTGATTTCTTAATATGATAATTAATGAATAATACAAAAAATTATTTTGGGTTTATATTCGTTTTAAAGTCCGATCGGAGAAAAAATAGTATGTACAATTCGGAGGAAAAGTGCATTCCCGGACTCCCGTGGTTGCCGGACTCTGCTATCGCCTTGTCCGCCAATTTCCACTGTCGTCCGGGAATGCAGTACTTTTCCTCCTAATTATACAATATACTATTATCGACACAAAATATTTTGCTTTCACAGCATAAAAATGGGATATTAAACATTTAATACGCGTGATCAACATTACTCGCACGATATCAATTTAATGCCAATTTTCGGTTCACCATTACTTTAACAGGGTGACGACGTGGTGACGGTCGTAACACATACACAGCCAACCCCTCCGGCATCGAATGGAACACATTTGTCGTTGTATTTTAGTGAAATTTAATATCGGAGATGTTAAGCCTATTCTATATAAATAGCATCTAACCTTAAACATATTAACCTTTGTGTCAACACGAGTATCGAGCTATTAACATGAGCATACCCTGGTGTGTAATTAATTTTATAGTGAATTTTATAAGAAAATCGTAAATATTGACCCAATTTTATTGGTGACTACTGAAAAACCCAGTATGGCAGGAAATTTCCATTACATTGATTTTTACATTGGAAAATTATTGATTAAAATAATATTAAATTTGGATTAAGATGGCGACGTTTGAATAGATCGGACGTATTAATTGATGTGCTCAAAGTAAATTAATAATAATAATTATAAATCTGTAGTGAATATTATTTATTGAATTTAGAAGAATAACAAATTGTAAGTTGTTTGATAGTTCCAGTGAACTTTGATAATGTTATCTAAAGTCATTCCAATCTGAAAGCCAATATTTATTAACTAAAGTGGTCTCAATACAAATGGATCGCACTATAAATTGTGAAATATATGTTGGATTATAAAATAAAATAAAATAACCTTTATAAAACTTAATATAAACTTAAATATATAGTGCTATTATATAGTAATACTAAAGTGTTGAATATTAATGAATTAGCCAGCGAACGCTGTGACCTTTATTTATGACACCAATACCAATATTGTTCTTTACACATAAATGTGATTACGCAAATATTTAATTACAGGATTACAAACTGTATTAATCCGTATTACCATTAATAATACAGTTGATGTTATTCCAATTATTGTGATCAAACGAAAATTAATAGTAATAAGTCTGCAATGAATTCAGTAATAGAAATATTTTAAAACTATTTGTTAAGCTGAGATCAATCATAAACAGTTTCTGTGAATTATAGATAATAATCCAGTGAGTTTGGTGAATTTTATGTATTTTATTCGAGTCAGAGTGTTAAAATCTCTTACTTAAAATGGAAGCGTTCTCAGCATTTAAATTGTAAAGTTATATTTAAATCTTTAAATATAAACTTCACAAAACATAAATTAATAAAAATATAATCTAAATATAATAGTGTACGAGTGGAAGTAATATTAAATTGTCGAAGATTATTATTTAGCAAACGAAACTCACAAATTCGTATTGTACAATCAAGTTGATGCCTGCTGTCACAAAAATCATTTAATTTTTTCGATTTTTTGTGTCTTACCAAAAACCGCTGAAATGCCACCAAAAAAGCGGCATCAGTCAGTAGACTTAATTGATTATCTTAAACAGCTTGTTAATAAACCCGATTTATCATTGAAAGATATTCTTTCATCAATGATACTTATACACGAAAGCATTGATAAAAAGATGGATTCAACAAATGAAAAAATTGATTTTCTGCTGGATGAAAATGCCAAAACAAAACATGATATCGTAAATCTTAATGTTAAAACTGAAAATACCCAAGCTGATGTAGCTTCTCTACAATACGAAGTAGCATACTTGAAGCAAAAACAGTTCCAAAGCGACATTATCGTAAGTGGTATGCCCCATAATGCAGATGCCGATACCACCATGGCCAATTTAGACAAGCTGACTAAAACTGGAGTGCAGAATGTTGAATTTTGTTATAAAAAAATACTACCCCATAAAACAGATGGGCGTCTACAACAAATTTCGCAAATATTTGTTCGTTTTCGGGACTACAATACCAAAAGTGCTTTTATGACAAAAGTAAGAGAACTTGGACCGATATTCGTAAATCAATTGTTTCCTGAACCGGATTCAGATAACCCAGCAAGAAAAATCTTCATTGGGGACAGATAAATCAGTTACTTTGCAAAGCTTCATTCTGAATGCCGAAAACAGAAAAATGAGAAAATATTATCATCTGTCTTTTTTACTAATGGAAATCTTTTTGTCCACCTGTAATTGTTAAGTCTTCAGCTAATCTTCTTAACAAAATTAGACAACATCACTACAACAATCGAAATCGTCAGGAAAATAAGTAGCACATTACATGGAAATCATGTACCGCAAACTAAACATTATACAACAAATACATATACAACAAATACATTTCAATTAGAAATAACTCATTCATTTTATAATAATTTTTTTTTTTATTACTTATTATTTTTTTATTTTTGTTGAATTATCTCCAAATATTATATAATTACACTTTTTTGAATAACATATCACTCAATATATTAATTCTTTTTTATAAATTTTAGATCAGCCGAATTTGAGATTGATTAAAATGAATTTGGATGATGTCAGCTGTTTGGATGATCATATCTCAATCGATTATGAAACGGGTTTCAAGTAATGACAATGATTCAATTAATTTTATTTATGTGAATGCAAATAGTATGTGCAATAAGTACGATCGTATAGTAAGTTTCATCAATTCAGTAGGTAGTATGATTCACGTAGTCGCTATTACAGAAACTTGGCTTTATGAGAATGAAAACAGATTTTATGAAATTTCGGGATATGCTAGTTTCCATTCTAATAGACCAGAAGTATGTAGCATTGGTAGAGGTGGAGGTGTATGTCTCTATATTAAGGATTGTCTATCGGGAAGTATGGTGAGCAAACTGGACATGGATGGAATACAATTGATCTCGGTCAAGATAATCGAAGCCAAATTTAATGTGGTGTGTTTTTATCGATCACAAAAAGTTACCAATTCTTCCTTATTAGAGTTTATGGGTGTAAAAATAGCCTGTTCTTCGGTGATTTTAATTTAAATATTTTGGATACCACTGAAAGGTCTGTCAAGTTGTATACAGAGATAGTACACTCATGTGGTTTTGTTATACTTAATAAAATACATCCCTCTTTTTCTACACGTGACTCAAACAGCATTGGCACTATTATTGACCACATTATCACAGATATCGTAGATATTCATTACAAATTAGGTGTTAAGAATATTGCTAATGAAGGTTGTGGAGATCATAAATTATTATCCCTCAATATCCAAGTTAGTTATCAAAAACATAAAACTCAAACTAGCTTTGAGATTCTTGATTATGGAAGGCTTTCAAGCGAAACAGTTTGGTCTAATCTTTGGAAATATAACAGCTTAGATGAATTAACATCAGAATTAAGCAGAGTTAATTCAATTAATAAAAAAAGGATTTCATTAGTTAAAAAAAAAGCACCGCAGCCGCGGATGACGAACGAAATTGCATCCTTAATTAAAAAAGAAAAATCATTTTATAAATTATTACGACAATTTCCAAATAGTGAATGTCAGCAGTCAGCATAGACACTAAAAAAAACTTGTAGCTGCGAAAATTCGCAACTCAAAGTTGGCCTTTTTTGGCAACAAATTTGTGAACTGTTTCAATAATTCCAAAAATATTGGAGTGTTATTAAGGAAGTGGTATTTCATCAATCAACTCAATGCAAACGAGCTACAATTTACTTGGAAAATGGAAATGAATTAATATCTGACCAGTTTGAAGTGGCATCGATGTTTGGGGCCCATTTTGTTAGTGTTGGTAATGATTTGAACAGCAGTACAACATCTAATTCAATAGCCGCAGACTGTCAACATATTGCTAATCCATGTAGGAGCGCACAGTTTCCTTTCTTGTTACAAAAAACTACAAATGACGAAATAAAAAAGATCGTTGACAGCCTAAACTCTTCAGCAGCAACAGGTTTGGATGGAATCTCGGTTAAATTTGTAAAGAAGTTTTCGCAACAACTCGTACCAGCACTAACTAAATTAATAAACCAATCATTAGAGAGCCCTTTATTCCCTAACAAACTAAAATTGTCAAAGATTATCCCCGTTTTTAAAACCGGAAGTACAACTCAAGCTGAAAATTATCGCCCAATATCCATACTGAACTCTTTATCAAAAATTTATGAGATTGTCATTAATTCCAGATTGGCAGAGTTTATTGAATCTAATAATATCCTTTCAGTTAGGCAATACGGGTTTACTAAATTGTCGAATACCACTGCTGCATGTCTTAATCTTACTGACTTTGTGAGTTCTAATTTAGATAAAAAAACATTTGTCGCTTGTTTGTTTTTAGATATAAGAAAAGCATCTTTATTCTACGAGTCACTATTTAATAATAACTAAACTCAGCAATATCGGCATATCTTCGCAACAATTAAATTTATTTAGAAATTATTTAGAGAATAGGTTCCAAGTAGTAGCTATTGATGATAAACTAAGCCCACCTCAAAAAATTTGTAGGGGAGTTCCGCAGGGATCAATACTTGGACCTCTACTGTTCAACATATTTATTAATGACCTTACTGAACTAAACTTATCTGGTGAAATCCAGTTATATGCTGATGATGCAGTAGTTTAATACAGTTGTGAGAGTTTGGTAGATCTTCATAGAAATATGCAATTTGATCTGGACAAAATTCAAGAATGGTTTGATGCAAACTTACTATCATTAAATGTTAAAAAAACTAAATCTATGATATTTAATAGCACTCGTATAAATTTCCGAATATTTGATAATGACCATGTATTGCTCTATAAAGGGGAACTTATTGAAAGAGTGGAAGAATTTTGTTATCTAGGTCTCTTAATAGACCATAAACTAAAGTGGGACAAACATATAGACAAAATTAAGAATTCTATTATTCCATATATATTTACATTAAAAAAATTGGCCCACATTATTCCTAATAAACCGCTGACTATGATTTATAATTCTTTTATTCTATCCCGGCTTACATATCTGAACCCAATTTGGAGCGGAAGTGCAGACTATAAAATCAGGCAACTGTTTATTCTTCAAAAAAGAGCGCTCAAATATATACACAAACTTCCTTCGCGTTATTCGACCAATTTACTATTCCGAAATCATCCTGTATATTTATCATTATATCAAATAAATCGAATTGAATTAATTTTAGTAATATATAAAATTATTTATAATAAAATAAAACACTCTTTTACGATGAACAGAATTGCGGATAGGCATTTGTATAACACGCGACGCTGCACAGACTTTCATATTGAATTCTTTGCTTCAGGAATGGCATCACATAACGTAATCCATCGAGGGCTCGGAGAATTTAATAATCTTCCGGCAACTGTTAAAAACGAAATAAACACATTTGCTTTCAAGAAACTCATCAGAGAAATCATTGTCAATACCGTATAGAAATAGGTTCCTTATCTCAATTTATTGTTTTATAGTAAATGATCATTCAAACATTGATACCTACCAGTGTAATTTCTCTTTCATTTAAATCAATCTACTTAAGTGTTATGCTGCCATTTTTTTCTTTTTTACATAATTATTATCAATTATTCCAAATAATATTAATTAAATTGTTGCACAGGATGTTTCATTCCGGAGCAACTTATTAAAAGTATTGATATTACCTGATAATTTTGTTTTTTGTTAATGTTATATTTATGTATATAAAACAATTAATATAAGCTTTATAATTGATTGATTGATTGCGATGTACGATCAAGCATTAAGCAAGTCTCCCGTATTATAAATGCGAATACCACACCACTATACCCATGTTGCAACACGACACCATAACTCTCCCTTACCAAGGAAATATGTACCATCATACTCAGCTTTTCATGAAGCCAACATAGCAATATTTCACCCCGTAAAGGAAGGCGCCACATCGATAACCACATAAGTCTAATAGTTGTGATATCCGCCCCTGGCCAGGCCGCCGTCGTACAAATTTTTACATATAACAAAATCGAGGGACGGGAAAGGAATGTTAGCAACAAAGACTCAACCCGGTTCCAGACACCTAAGTAGTTGATAGTTAGTAAATTTGTTAGTAATATATTTTTAGTAATTTATTTAGCACAAGACAATACAATTTAAAGTTCATCTACTGCTCCAACTCCTGTAAGGTTGTTTCAGGTTCTTCAAGACATTCCTAAAATTGAAATATGCATTAATTCTTTATAATAACTATTTTAAAATTAATTAAGTATAAATTTGATTCTCTGAAATAAATTCTAGATCAATCCCTGTGTACCACAAATAAATAACCATTAATAGTTTGACAATCATTCAACCAACTACCATCTGGCCATCGTGCTGTCATCACAGCCATTGTCATCTTGGTCGAGTTTCTCAGGAGTGTTCTAAACTAAAAACGTTTTAACTAACCAATATGAATACTAATACCAAAATTATCATTAACAATTATACCAATAAGTATGAACATTACCACCAATACCAACACCCACTTCAATACCAATACCAACCTCAACCATAATACTAAGACCAAAACCAACACTAATGTAATACTACAAGCCTGATTCAGTGATGAAGCAGGCAGATACCCTCTTACATTTAATACCTTATCCTTCAAAGTGTTAGTGCGAAAATAGAATAAAAATACTCTCATCTAACCAATCCCAATTAGTTTTTTTCATTATTAACATACCCAATTTTCCCTCCACAATTCGTTTGTTTTGTTTTATCTACAATTTGTATATTTTTCTCACTCATTTATATAATCTGTCGATCACCAATACTTTCATGTATAAGAGCAAAATAAATTTTTAATATTGGTGACAATCAGGCTTGTAGTACATTAATGTTGGTTTTGCTAAGACATATGAATAATTCAACATCAACAATAAAAATTCTAAGGGAATGTTTAAAAATTTTTAATTGCTAAGTTATAATTCAAATTCACAGCACTTGTTTCATTAGCCACCGTTTTCCTGTAGATAGTTAATTAATGGTTTACCTACTGCAACTAGATTCAAAAATAAAAGCTGAAAAAATATATTTTTTATATATTTAACCATACTATTAAAAATTAAACTAATCGGCAATTTCCTAAAAATCTTGCAAAAGGATATTAATAATGCTTAAATTACTTATTTATTTACTAAGTTAATAATGTTTAAATTAATTATTATATACTACGCAAAAGGTTTAGAATATTTATCGTTTAGTTAAGTACTACATGTACCTATATATGATATTCACTAATAAAACTCAAATAGAGTTTCCCAGGTTAGTCTGAAAACTAAATTGCTTTACTACTTAATTAATAGAAATTAACTTATATAAATTAGTTAGTACTAAATAAAAAAAATAGATATTACAAGCCAATACAATTTCTATGCTACATAGAATAATGTAGTAAAAATACATTGGCACAAAACAACACAATTTATAACTACCGACTCAAATTCTGCTTCACTGCGTCTCTTGTCTAGTTCACAATGATAAAGACGAGATATGATAATAACATAAATAAAATAATATAAAATTCAATAATACACAATAAAATAAGATTAATCATCTTAAATTAACCTCACATACATTAACATCATATAGTAAAGTAATATAACAATATAATTTGTAGAATATAATACTCTTATAAAGTTGACATAAAATTTCTTCCAAGCCGCAGTTTAAAATTTAAAAACTGTTGAGCCACCCTATAATTTAAATCTGTGATGTAAATATACAATTATATATAAAAACAAATATAAACAACAACGAGTACATTAATTTGTCACGCATATATGTATATATGCATGCATCCAAACATGATGCTCCACATACATACAACATGACAAACCATAATAACATTTTCACATTTTACCGTGTTCCGCATCACATTATTTGTACATCAAATCTACAACAAGGACAAGAAACAAAACACAAGAGAGAAACGTACCGCACTATGTACCGCATCACACTTATATACATCTACATAAAACACAAATATACATCTCAAGTAATTATATTTACATTTCTACAATCATGCATACATACTTGTACACAAACCTGATTCCCCATATACATATAACATGACAAACCATAACAATATTTCATGTTTTTCCACGTTCATATCCGGTCACATGCATCAAAACCAACAAAAATATTTATATATGTATAGACACCTTTGCCGGCCCCGTATGCATACCAAATCTACAACCAAGAACAAGAAAAACAAGAAACAAAATACTACACATATTTACACAAATACAAACAAAATAAAATATATCCTCAATATAACAGCTTGGATACATACAGTAATTCTTTGTCCAACATGTATTCAAAGAAACGCTATCGACTCTGCACACATCCAATCAAAAACAAAAAATGTTTGTACACATTTGTGTACAAACATTCTTGTTGGTTTCAATCTATCTCCTACCAAATAATCAATACTAATCTATAAAAATAAAAGAGCAATAATTTTTTTACACACATTCATATTACATGTGCATATGTACAGAGAACAGTACATGTAATATGAAATATACCTTTTTCGATACTATGAAAGTACCGTTAGAATTTTTTTCGACCACAACATCCCAGAAACTAATTTCTATAATAAATTTTGATGTGTTCACTATTTTTAACACTAAATCACTACACTATTTCGACATCACTACTTAATAATATGTACATCCATATAGTACATATGTATATAGTATACATTAACTGAACAACACTTTCACTTTATATATATCACACAACAAAACTAAAAATACACTACACTATTATATTTCAACTACACATTTTAAAAACTTATTAAATTTAAACATAAAACGCAAAATAAAATTAAGATTAACTTTAAATTATTAACCTTAAATTTAAATTTAAATTAAAACAAACATAAAACAAAATAAATTTCACTTACGGAGACAGACAAAAACACGTCCATCTCCTTCGAGCACCAAAATTCAACCTCTCAATTAATATAAGCTTTATAAGACACAAAATACATAAATCATTATAACTTAAGATATAAGCTAAGAATATTATGTGCATAAACAAGTTTTGTTAGTAGAAATGTTGATAAAAAAAAAATTGAAACTGAATAAAGAAAAAAAAATCTAAATAACCAGGTGTGTCGTGTTGACAGGAAGGTTAAATCACGTCCAGAAGATCGAATTAAATTTTGTTGAAATTATTATTTTGCTGGTCTCTCGTGAATTTTGTATGCCGCTAATAAGTTTAGCGATCTCAATGAATATTATCGAGAATCCAGGACAATGCAAAATATTTTCCTGGATGGCCACAGATCTTTAAAATACACGACATATCCAGAGAAACCAGGATAACTGATCACACTATTCCTACCTAGAGCCTATCTAGGCGAGAAGGAGAATGTCAAAATAAAACTGAAAGACAATTTATGCTGACAGTATTCAACCTGACCAGACAAGATTTGAGAGTAGTAAACAAAAAGATGCCTGGGAGTCTGGATTTTATTCAAATGTAAACAAACGATTTAGGATTATTGATGTCAAGGTGTTCACGAATGAAATTTCCCATATCACACTGCATAAATCCAGACTTCCATACAACATCCCAGTTTGGAAAGGCTAAATGACTGCAGAAACTATCTTACAGCATTATTTTTACATAGAAGTGCTAATTTAAGCCTAAAGAAGGATACTGTAAATCCAGTCCTACATACATCGTTTTTGTGCGGCAAGGCTAAATGACCTCATAATTGGTCTTGCAGCGTAATTTTTGTAATAAGGACATACTGAATCTAAATATTTAGTCAAAGGTGATAAATTATTTTGGTAAAATCAGGTAATTCTGTCAAGTTTTAGTTTAACTGAAGTTGTTAATTTATAAGTTGTAAAAAAGTCGTAGTTATATTTTTGTTTTATCAGGAAACATTCAGATTCTGAAAAAAAGCCTTGTGAAGTTGAAGTAATTTAGTTTGAGAATTTGACATGATTGAATTGATATTGTTTGCTAAACTGATTGATTCTTTACTGCAA
The DNA here is from genome assembly GCA_958295665.1 of Tipula vernalis. Lineage (NCBI taxonomy): Eukaryota > Metazoa > Arthropoda > Insecta > Diptera > Tipulidae > Tipula > Tipula vernalis. The sequence goes on from OY282559.1 coordinate 173,813,992, forward strand.
GAGAACTGTTTTATGGGTTTTTGCCTAAAAATGACCGAAACAATTATAAATTACTTGGAAAAAATGATTTATGAATAAAAAAGCCAGATTTCTACCAGAATATAATTATTGCAAGCACAAGTCGATAAGTATTATTAGAATAGCAGTTATTAGAGCAGGGGAGTACAAAATGAAATAGCGGAGTACAGCAGTAAGCACCAGGCGAAAGTAGTACAAAAACTCTGATTGTACTCACTTCGAGAGCACTGGCTTCGATAGCAGAGTTCTATACCGATAAATTGTCTCTAAATATTAAAAAGTAAATATTAAAATGTTTAAGAACATTTCAGGCCAGAAAATCAGGGATTTAACCTCAAAGGTTTACTTCTGTTAGTGGTTATGTGGTTGACCGACCAGATCCATTTAATTATCAATCGCAAAACCAGCTCGTTTGTTATATTTAACTACAATAGTTAGATCAGATTTTTATGCTTTTTTACAGAATTTTGTTTAATTATAATCTCACTGTTGCGACACATCTGTATGTCCAAAGGTATTCATAGTTTGGTACGTTTCTAAAAGCGTTTCCAACATTTCAGTAGGACGCCATTTTTACACGTTGTTAACCAAAGCACTTAAAAAACCTGCTAAGTTAAACAAAATTATTTGTCCTTCAAGAAGTGGCCAATCATGGAAATCAATAAAGTTGCTAGGTTAATGTAAAATAATTCTAGGCAATATTAATGCTTCGATTTTGGTGGAGAACTAGCTAAGGCGGGGTTTATTTGCAAGAATCGTACAATATTTGGCATTAACCTCACAGTTGCCAATTCCAGCGATAGGGCTAAGGATATTGAAGCACAATCTGTCAAATTGGAGAGTACTTGTCTAGTACGATTATTATGGGCATTAACGAATATGATTTGACTCTAGTTTTTGATTCAGTTGAAATAATAGAGCCAACAACGGCATGAAAAATATTTGATGCGGCTGGCTGACTAATGACACCACTAATGACCGGACAGTGTTACCATTTACATTTTGATTAGAACTCGACATTGTATACTGCTGTAGATGCGCGTGATGCTTGGCTGAACACTTGCGCCGTCCTGATTGTTTGCACGAGTCCAAAGTATGAGAACCATCAAGCAGACAATTTGAACAGAATTGCAAAGAGACGAGCGAGGATGCCGGAGTATCAACGTTGTTTGATTAAGCGAGATTTGAAGTTAAATTCGCATTCATGGCTGATGAAACAAGAGATGATTTAGAAGTTCCTTGACGAATATTTTTCTGTTTCGCCTAATGCGGATCGGTTAGTCTCAAAATTTTCAAAATATCTTTCTAATGAATTTAAACGTAAGTCTACTTTAAAATATACTGCCATTGATAATCCAGTTTTAACAAAATCTTCTATTTGATCTATTTGGCCCGCAATAACATCCAATTTTGAATCATTGAATGACTGATTAAGAAATTAAATATGTAGTTGAAAGTTATATGATTATAATATATGTTGAGTTGTCGTAACAATCTCATTCAAAACAACCCACCCCATAATAAATTTATAACAAATATAATTAATTATTATTATTCATACCAATATAAAAGGAAAATTCAATCATTTTTAAAAAAATATCAAATTAATTATTCCATTTACATGTTGCTACTTTGTTTAGTGCCGGAAAAGCAAAATGAAAATCGTTGATAATTAATGTGCGATACCGAATATTGCAATATGAAATTTTAATGAGGTTCTACAAGTGTTTTATGCTTTGTATGACGAATCATTATTTTTATGTTGTTACGTATGGTAAATGAATTCATTAAATCTTTTGATACACTCAGCTGCACGAAAAACGGGCCATCCTAAACATTTAGATGCGAATTTATTTTCAATCAGAATAACTAGAAACTTCAAACAAAAACCAGATTCATGCCCATTCTAATCTCTTTCAGAAACAGCAATATAAACCAAACACACTATTTTTTGCTTTTAGTTTATATTTATAATATTGCAGTGGCAGTGAATTAATTTTTTAGGGTTTAAGTTCCGAAAGAAATAAAACAAGAGTTTCAAAATAAAATTTCTATTACAATTATTATACACTTGATCGTCGTGGTTTCAAATTTTCACAATAGGTGCAAAACCTTCTCGAAACCACAACAAATTTGAGAAAATTCTATTGTGAAAATTTGAAAAATATATTTAAAATTTTTATATTATTTACCAAACAAATTTTAAAGGCCAGAACTTTGCAGGTATTAAAAAAACTCATGTTTGTGTAGAGTATGCACTCTGCCTTCATTTTCTGAAATGGATTAATAAGAAAATTTGAATCTGGGTTTTGTTTCCAGTTTTTAGCCATTGTGATTCAAAAGATTTTTGCATTTAAAAAAAATGTTTCCATCTGAGCGTATATTTGTGCACCTCAGTGTATTTATGCATTTAAGTGTACCTATTTAAAAACAGAGGCAATTTTGGAAGTTTTTCAATTATAGTACGGTTATCATACGAGTATGTTTGCATCTATAAATGTTGAGGAAAATTCAACAAACATTCTTTATTAATATAATCATATATACAAATACATAAAACGAATGAATTTACGATCTTTGTTGAATGTTTTATATGTAATTTTCCCTCTAGGTGCAATATGGTTAAATATCCTCATTGCAGCAGCACCAACCTGGAAGAAAATATTCCATTAATCGTTTTAGGAATAAGCTAAATACATATAAATTTAAATACTTATCTAATTAGCTAATATTTTATATTTAACAATTTTGTTATATTTATTCACTGTTTACATTTTGAAATGTCAAAATATTGACAAATAGGCAATTTAATTGTGCCTCGTTTAAGCCGCATCCACACCAGGTGTGAACTGTACACTTATGCGCGCATTTAGCGAATGTAAACGTCGTGTCGATGGTTGTCGCATGACGAATATTTTCAGTTGCTTGTGTTCGTCAAATAGGCGGTATACGACATACATCAAAGGAAACAATCGATGGTTTTGTGTCCCATCCACACGAAGCGACAAAATGTTAACAAATATAATTTGAAATGTTAGTCCATTTATCTTTCGAATTTTTTTTAATGGAAATGTTATTTATTGAACTTTGCATTTTTTTAGAGCAATAATATCTGAAAATTCTTAAAACATAAAATATAATTGATTTCAAAAGTAATGTTAAATGCCAATTTTCATTATGAGTTTGGTCGAATATACACAAATCCCTTCCGAATATACACAAATTTTTTAAATAGTTTTTAATCAGATTTCATAAAAATTTCACAAATACGTAGAAATGTAAACGACAAAATTAGGTAAACAAAACTAAGCCGCTATTATCATAAATCATTTGTGGTTATATTTTGATGCGAATACTTGCGTTTTAATCTTAATTTTTATTTTTTTATGGTAAAGATTTCACAATACAATATGCAAAATGCTGTAAAATGAGTAAAAATAACCTCACTTTTTTATTATTTTTTTTCACCAATACAACTACAAATAAATCATTTTTTTTTCTTATTTTTTGGCAAATAAAAACATCGATTTTTTTTGGAACGAAAGAATTTAACAATAGATTTCATCAAAATTTCACAAATACAGACATAGGAAATGAAAACGTCAAAATTAGATAAAAATAAAGCGCTATTTTCATATAACATTTGTGGTTATATTTTGATGTGAATAGTTGCGTTTTATTCTAAATTAACATTAAATTAACTAATTATTATAAATATAACTAATTATAATTATAACTAATTATTAAATTAATTAACACTTCTAAATTGTAATTAAATTGCGCCAGTTTTGGTCTCAAAACTTTTGTGGCTGATACAATAAATATTCCAGAGTTAAAATGGTGAGTTTAGATTGGACTAACGACCAAGTATTTGAATTTTTAAATATTTACCAACCATCCAGAAATTGGGGATCCAAGCAATCCTAAACACAAAAACCGGAATGACGTAAACGCGATGCTTGGTTACGTTTAAAATCGGAATTTAGCATCGACCGACCAATCGCTATTTTAAAGAGAAAAACAGATTCTCTAATGGGAACCTATAGAGCACTACGGGGGAAGGTCATAGATTCTATTGTTTCCGGTTGTAATATTGACGAGGTGTTTAAGCCATCATGGTTCGCCTTTGATAGAATGCACAGCTTTATAAGGAAAACCGGAACTATAAAGCCGACATTAAATACAGAGGTAAGCGTGTATTAATGTTTTTGTCATTTTATTTACTTAAATAATACAATTTTTTTTTAATTTAATTCAATTCATTTTGCCATTTAATTTGACCGTTTGTTTCGAAATAATTGGCGAATTCTTGCCGGATATTCTGTGCATCTACAGAAGTTTTTCTACCAACTTTCTGTAAAGGGATGAAAGATGTTAGATTCTTGTTATCTTGTCGCCAAGATCCCGCTGTAAACGTTTGACCGTCTTCTGAGTCAAACGAACCAGCTGGAGAATACACTTGGCGTGACATTCTATTTCTTCGAAGAAAATTGTGTAACAATACCCGTGTCATTGTCACTGAGGCAACTTTTTCTGGTTGCAGTAGTATTGGTGCCCTCAAAACTCGGAATACAGAGGCCATAATGCCAAATGCGTTTTCGACCACTCTACATGCTCTGCTTAGCCTGTAATTGTATATCCTTTACGTGCTTCCTTTAGGATGCATACCTGCATATGGTTTTTAAATTCTAGTGCTGAGAGGGAACGCATCATCTGCAACGAATAAATAAGGCACTGGTACGTACCTTCCAGGAAGTGGCTGATCGGGTGGTAAACTTAATTGCTCTTCCTTAATTTTATAATATAGTGTTGTGTTCCGAAACACCCTCATGCGGAGTTGAAGCTATCTAAGTGAATATTGCTTTGCTTACAAAGAAAAAACAGCCCAGTCGTGACCCATAGTATTTTGAGGAGTAGAATCGAAGCGATTAGTACTTAACCTTGGTGGACGTGGAGTTGAAGCTGCTCGTACCTAAGCGAATAATTGGCTGTATGCCCTTGGATGAATTTTTATTTTATATTAAATATTGCACGTTGGCGAATTACTGCGCACTCTCTTGTGAATGAGCTCGCGTATCAGTTTTCGAAATACGATGCCCTATTTTAACCAGTAAACATTCGTAATCAATGGCCGACATTCTGCAAAAATTTTCGAATTTTCCAGTCGGCTCCTTTTTTAAATCGGCTAGCATATTTGCACCATTATATCTGAAACACAAATTGAAATTGATTAAAAAATGTAATAGTTATAAATTGTAATCATTAAACATTGAGTACACATAATTTACATAAATAAATGTGTATGTACATAATTATGAATTTAAGTTTAATTTACCTTTTCCTCCTTTTATTTAGGGATATCATCCACCATCTCCGTTTCTTAATTATTTTATTTTTATTTCTGTTTAATAACATCACAGCATTTATTAATATTGCACTGGCCAAATCGATCTCGTCGTCGCTATTTATTTCCATTTTCAATTTTGAATAAACCGAAGAACTTGAAAAAAATTTAAAAATAACAAATTTGTTCAATTTGAAATTAAATGAAAACATTTTACGATATATCAATGCCACTACATACAGTGACTCACATATTTGATCAAATGTTTACTAGTTTGCTTTTGTTTTTATCATTTACCGTTAGGTTAATAACTGTTTAGTTAGTTTTTTTACTATTTGTTAGCAATTAGTCCCTTCATTCTAAAAACAGGGTTAAGTGAGAGAGTATGCAATTTACGGTGTAAAAATTTAAAAATTTGTGAAAGTGCGCATTTGATCAAATTTGTTAGTTTGAAAACTTAATGTTAAAATTCTTCTAAAGTAAGTATAGTTTTGCTTTTTAAAATGAAAAATCTTTATTTTCGCGGTAAAATATAATGAATTAAACTAATTTATAGAAAAAATACATTCCAAAAATTGTAATTGCAATTGTAATTGTAATTTTAGTATGAGACCTATTGGAAGCAAGTTAAAAGAAGAAATTCGCAAGATGCTAATGGAAGGCAACTCCCATCGCATAATTGCGAAAAAATTGAGAGTTTCCGTTGGCACCGTTAGCAACTGCCGAGGAAATATGGAGGCTGAAACCATACCCAAAGTCAAAAGCGGTCCAAAGCCACTACTTTCTAGTTGTCTCCGACGCAAAATTGTGCGAGCCATTGCAACAGGGGCAGAAGAAAATGCTGTTTCTCTCCAAAGGACACTCATGCGAGATGAAAATGTAAGTGTCAGCGCAGAGACGGTTCGCAGAACGCTCAGAAATGTCGGCATGAAAGGGCGAGCCAAACTAAAAAAACCCTTATTAACAGAACGGCACAGAAAATTACGACTGGCTTTCGCAAAAAAATATAAAAATTATACAACTGATGACTGGGCTGGTGTGGTTTTCTCAGACGAGACCAAAATTAATCGTGTGGGATCGGACGGCAGAGAATGAACCTGGCAAAAGCAAGGTGAGCCTCTTCGGAAGCGTATGGTGAAGCAAACTGTGAAATTTGGCGGGGGCAATGTCATGTTATGGGGCTGTATGAGGTCGGGAGGCGTTGGGTTGTGCCAGAGAATTCTAGGAAGAATGACAGCAAATGATTACTTACAGGTATTGCAGAACAGCCTCATTGGAAGCCTGGAAAACTGGGGCATGAACGCTTCGGACATCATATTCCAGCAAGATAATGATCCGAAGCATACTGCCCGGATCGTGAAAATGTGGATAGAGGATAATGGGTTCAAACTCTTGGATTGGCCACCACAATCGCCGGATTTGAATCCTATCGAACACTTGTGGCAACAGCTGAAGCGAAAAGTTGTAAGACACCCAACTTCGCCGACAAATTTGAATGAACTATACGCCAAGGTTGCCACAGAGTGGAGTCAAATTCCATCGGAGGTGTGTCGTAATTTAGTTTATAGTATGCCGCGACGGATACAAGCCGTTTTGAAGGCACGTGGAGGTCACACCAAATACTAAAATGTAAACTCACAAATCTGATCAAGTGAGTTCTATATTTTGTTCTTTCATTTTTTAATTTCCTTTGAATGAAATCATTTAAAAGTTATGAATTTATATTTCTTAAAAATTCTTTTTACTAAACTTATATAAAAATTTTAAATAATAAATATAAATTTTATGAAATCAAACGTTTTGTTTTTATTGTAAAGCATTTGATCAAATATGTGAGTCACTGTAAATAGCCGTGACATCAGTCTATAAAAGTCAAATCACTAATATAAAGAGGGGAATAAAGAATTTTATTTTCCTATGAAACGTAAACAAAATCATATGGGATTTTAAAATTCATTATTTTGTATTTCCTTTATTTTGAATTTAAATGAAAATTTTTATTAATGAATATAAATAATTTGAAGTAAAATACATATATTGAATTGCAGATTGTACACATTTTTAATTGAAATTAATAAAATTTTAATAGACAATTTTCCATTTTAGTAAATTGATTTTTTTTTTCAAACATCGTGAGGCTTCGTGTTCCTTTAAAAATTTCTTTCGTACATTATTCTACATTTTTTTTATTTTACTACTTTAGTTTAGTTGTTTAGTACAAATTCGCTCGTCGCGATGTTATGTTATGTATGTAGGGATGCTATTCATTTTATTATTATTTTGTTTACAGGTGATTTTTTTTGACGTTAGGAAACTTTTTTTTTCATGAAAATTTTGTGGTGACAAAAAGTACATATTCTTCTTTAAGGAATATTTTTTTATTAATTATTTAAAAACAATACGGGCGCATTTAAGATAGGTAAACACTAATAAAGTGTAATTCAATTATTTTGAGGAAATATAATTTGTGAATTGCGGTTTTTAAATAAGTTAAAATTTTATTTAATTCGTTTAGTGTTATCGAAAAAAATTTCAATTTTCCAATTCAATTTTGGTTTTTATTTATATTTGTTTAAATTTTAATTTTGATATACAAATACAATTATATTCCCTCAATTTATTGTATGGTACACTTTATATAATATTTATTTAATTTATTTTTTTGTGATATTGTTGCATGATGGATTTCTTGGACGGTGGTAGATGAGGTTCAATATTTATTTTAATTTGTGCAATAAGAAAAATCAGGTGAGATTAAAAACAAATATTCTTAATAAACAAATATGTGACAATATTTTCCAATTTTAGTATTGAAAATGACCAAAATTTGTTGCGTACCACAATGCAAATCAAATTATCCGAGCACCATAAAAACGGAGGGGAAGGTAACCTTATTTAAATTTCCAACGGCGGGACCTTTAAGGCAGGCTTGGATTAAAGCTGTCCACCGGAAGGACTTTGAACCAACGCAAAATTCTTTTGTATGTATTAAACATTTTAATAACAATGATTTAAAAAATGAGCACCGACATGGTAGCCTTTGTGTACCGTATTTAAAACCGCGATTAAAATCAAAAGTAGTTCCCTATATATTTTCCGGTTTACCGGCATATATATCTACAAACCAGCCAAAGCCTAGAAAAGATCCGTCAGAAAGGGATTGCGAGATTTTAGCCAGGTCTTGTAATGTTTCGTTGAAAAATGAAATTTCTTTAATGAAGTCTGATCTGATTGGATCTTTTGAAAATTTTAAATTAAACTTGGCTTGCAGATTAAGCGGATTCAATGTTGATGTTAAATTTAACGATGAAGATGTTTATCTGTATAGAATTAATATTCCGGATTTTTGTATTTCGCATTATGTAAAAATTTCAAACAATTTTAACGGCAATTTTTATCGACACTCTGTTTATGTATCGAAACTAAATCAACAATTTAAATGTTGGTCTCAATTAAAAAACGCAATTTCAGATTTTTTTTGCGATTCTTATGAAACACCCTCGGACGAAAAATTTAATGATTTGTTAATTGACATTTCAACTAAAACAAGCGATCTTTTAAATTTAGCGGAGAACCTTGATTTTAAGTATTGTGGTACCTTTGAAATAATTAAGGATCAATTGAAAATTATGCTTTCTAAAAAAACTCGTTATCCGGAAAAAACCGTTGTAAAAGCCTATTTAATTTACCTTCAATCACCCGTGACTTACGAGTTAATGAGGAATGAGCACATGCTAATCCTTCCGAGTAAGAGAACACTACAGCGACTATCTTGCCTTCAAAATGTTAGCCCGACCCAGTTTGAAGGTAATACAAATTATCTGTTAAAACAAGCCCAACATTTAAAACATATGCAGCGTAAAGTTATTTTACAATTAGATGAAATGTATCTAAAGGCGCAAATCAATTTTAAGTCTCAAAAATTAACGGGATATGCTGAGAATAATTCAAATGTCGCGAAAACTGTACTTGCATTCCTCGTTAGTTCCGCGTTCGGTAATTTTAAAGAAATCGTATCATTACGTCCTGTGAACAACCCCTCGGGAAATGATGTTCACTCAATTACGCTAAGTGTTTTAAAATTAGTACAGTCGTTAGATTTGCAAGTAATTGCAATAGTAACAGATAACTATCGGATAAATCAAAATATGTTTTCAATTTTTGCGCCGAATTCGTTTCAATTTGTCAATCCCGATTTCCCTGGTAGATTTATATTTTTAATGTACGATCCAGTTCATATTTTTAAAAACGTCCGGAACAACTGGATTAATAAACATGATAAGGACATGTCATTTTACTATCCAGATTTTGAAGGGCAGCCGTCCCTTAAGATGGCTTGCTTCAAAGACATTCGCGACCTTTATATTAGCGAAGCAAACCAACCCGTAAAAAAAGCGTTTAAATTAAATAAGCGAAGTACTTTTCCCAGCACTACCGAACGGCAAAGTGTGCAATTCGTTGCAAATATTTTTCATGAGTCCACAATCGCAGCACTAGAAACAAGCAGCGAATTAACAGAGGTCGAGGGCACTGTAGAGTTTCTAAAAATCATAAAACGTTGGTGGAGCATTGTTAACTGCAAGTCAGTGGTTGAAGGGATCAAGAAACGCGAACCTTTTAAATTACCTATTTATAGTTTAACCGACGATAACATTCTGTATTTGCGAAAATTTTTAACATGGATAGAACACTGGATGCAATCCAATTTATTTGAAGCGGGATTAACAAATAGTACCTTCAATGCAATCCATCAAACTGTAAGTGTTCTGCTAGAAATAGCGAGCACTTATATAGGCGATGTTGATTACATAATGTTCGGGAAGTTTCAAACCGACAACCTTGAAAGGAGATTTTCGTCGTACAGAAGGCTAAGCGGTTGCACATTCCATGTTTCTTTGGTCGAAGTTATCGAGGCAGAGAACAAGATAAGGTTACGAAATTGTATTCAATCTGATACAGTGATTCAAGAATCGTTGTCAAGATCAGAAGAGTACAATTTTTTTTCTGAAAATACCCAAGTGTTTCAGGAGTTATTCGAGTCAGATTATTTAGAGTCTTATGAAACTAAATTCGACCGTTCCAAAGCACTTTATATTTGCGGGTATGCGGCCCATTCTGTTTCGAAAAAATTGCAGTGTCTTAAGTGCCAGCAATTAATAAGAAGTGGAAAGGGTGTCGCTGCTGCCGACGACTATTTCGATTTGCTTCAAAGGGGTGGGTTAAGTGTGCCTTCTGAAATTATTATTTTTATTTTTATGCATATGAGCGCGGTTTTTGATAAAATTTGTAACGATCCGCGGCTAAAATTAATCTTTTTAAATTCAGAAATTAATCAAAAAAAAACTTTATCAAGCTTAACTGTTCAATCTATCATGATGGAATCACTTACAGTAGATTTTAATGGTGTTTGCTGTTGTGGCAAAAACCATAAAAATATTTATTATACGATTTTGTCTATTTTTTCAAACATTTTTCTCAATAACTTTTCAAAACTCGAAAATAATATCGTAGAATCAGATAGAAAACGTAAATTAAAATTTTTTGAAAATTCAAATAAAACTCTGCAGATCAGAAATTAATAAGCATAATTTTCAACTACTTATATATAATATAATATTATTTAACATATTTAAGAACATTATTTAGTTCAATCTAGTCTTTTGAATACTGATTTTTATTATGATTTTGTGATATGAATTATTATTTTTTGTTAAAATTATTTTGCATTTTGTGATAAACGTAATGAATTGTTATTTTAATTTTTTGTTAAGCATTTTTATTATAATTTAATGTGATATTGTTTTAGAATTGTGTCTGTTTTTATTTTGAAGTATAATCATAATTCTAAAACACGGGGATTAGGCCTTACTTTAGTAGGGGAACCCCGCAAAAAAAACGCATTGAAGCCTACCTCCTGGGTAATGGTGGAAACGGCTTATTATTTTTAAAGAAAATCGTATCGCTCGAACATTGCATAACGCGACCTTAGAATAACACTGTTGTAACTAACATTTTTTGACTTTTTGATTTTTATATGTCTATATACTAATTCACATGCGCTCTTTTTAAATCTGCACTCCAAATTTTGCTATATCTTTTCGTTTTTTATATAGACAAATAAAAATTGTTGTAAGTAACATAATTTTACCACCGTCTCTTTTTTCATTGAGTAAACAATATTGTATCTACCACTTACAACTTTGTAATTCCAATACAAAATATTTTTCATGTAGATACCACTTTGTAATTTCTCTTTTTGTGCATACAACTTTGTTATTCTCTCTTACGTTTTTAAAATGAGTAGTTAGTATTTTGTAATGCTCAAAAACGCTTAATGACAGTTCAAAATTGGCGCTCAAAATAGAAAGACGTGTAAATTCTACTGTAAGTTATTTATTTTTTAATTAATTTTTATATTAGTTCTATAGATCTAATGTTTATTTTACAAAATAGGAATCATGGCAGATCTAGAGTTGAATTTGTATGTACCTGTCAACGAAAATATTGTTTTTTGTGATCAAATTTTACTCGGCGAAGAAATTTTATTAGATCATTCCACGGTTGTATCTGAGGTTGTTAAAGCAGTTGAAGTCGGTTTGGCGCAGAACTGTTTGATTGAACCATTCATTCCTTCCATAATCGACGTATCAAGCGAACCGTTAAATGATGAACCATCACTATCAACTCCAAAAAAATCTAGGAAACGTAGACGTAATCCTGTAAATTGGATAAGTTCTGTTCGTTAAAAAAAATGTCAGGCAGGTGAGGAATATGTGAATGTTCGAGGGAAAACAGTTCCATGCAAAATGGTTCTTACAAAAAAAGACTGTCTCAATAAGTGTAAATATTTGTGTGCCCAAAATGTGACGAAAACAGAAAGAGAAGAACAGTTTAAGTCGTTTTATGCCTTAGATGCTCAAAGAAAGCGGGATTTTATCCTAAAAACTACCACCCGTAATTCACCAGCAAGAAAAACAACGAAAATGCAATCCCGTCGATCTTTCACCTTTTCCTACTTTATGACGGTTTCTGGCCATACATATACGGTGTGCAAAAATTTTTATCTGGGAACTTACAGCATTTCACAATCACCAGTCTATACAGCGCATCAATATAAATGTGAACAATCTGAGATGTCTAATGGAGATATGCGTGGGCGGAAAAGCAGTAAGAGAACACCACAGAAAAAAATTGTAGACGTCATGGCACACATAAATGCATTTCCTAGAATCACATCTCATTATTGCAGAGCTAAAACAACCCGGCATTACCTAGAGCCAAATTTGAACATTTCCAAGATGTATGACTTATACAAAGAATACACAAAAGATCCAGTGCCAGTGAAGGAAAGTTTTTATCGTCATATTTTTTGTACAAAATTTAATATCGCCTTTCAAAAACCAAAGAGTGATAGATGTGGTTCTTGCGAAAAATATAAAGTTGCTGAGCAGGAACAACTTATCACATCCGAAATGATCTTGGAGAAAGAACAACATGTCGAGTTGAAAATCAACATGAGACAGCAGAAAGCTATTGACAAAGAAGGAGAAGTTCCGATCCTCTGTTTTGATCTACAGAACGTGATAAATTGCCCAAGATCAGAAATTGGCCCGATGTTTTACTATTCCAAATTAAACATCTATAATTTAACTGCGTATTTGAGTAGTAGTAAAAAATCATATTGTTGCTTATGGACGGAATATACATCAGGTAGAACCGGCAATGATTTAGCATCTGCATTGGTGAAAATTTTGAATAGAGTTTTCGAAGATAATAGTGATATCTACAACCTAATTACATGGAGTGATTCGTGCGTGCCACAAAACAAAAACTCATTTATGTCGACTGCAATTTTGCATGTCATTAAACAAAACCCTCAAATAAATTCAATTTGCATGAAATATTCAGTTCCAGGTCACGGAATAATCCAGGAAGTAGACCATATTCATAGTTCAATTGAAAAGGTATTGGCAGTTAACGAATATTTCTCTCCAATGGGGCTTATTCGAATGCTTAAAACAGTGAACCGGAAGAATCCTTTAATTATCATGCAAATGACTGCAACCGATTTTATGGACTTTGGGCAGTATGGGAAAAGGTTTTTTGATTTTTCCAAAATTCCCTACACCAAAATAAAAATGTTGAGGTACACTCAACAAAGCAATGAAGTCGAATACTCTTTGGGGTATAGTGAAGGTCAGTTAACTACCCAAAGCATAAGGCGTTTAGAGAGATCCAGGAAAATTATGTCTTCATCAGATGTGTGTGAATTACAGCCGCTAAAAAAAAAATCAGAATTATCAGACACAAAAAAGAAACATCTACAAGTTATGTTTCAGTACATGCCCCTTAGTGATATTAAGTATTACAAAGTCATTTTGAAATTAGAAGGACCTTCTGTAATCCAATCTGATGAGACAAATCCGGTCTCAAGTGCCGAAATCGTTCGTACAAATCGGACTGTTTTCACTGAAACGGAAACGTCGCAGACCACATTTACAAGAGCCTCGATATAGAAAATTAGGAAAAGTGATATAAACAAACCGATTTTTCTTGTTTTTAAAGCTTTCAAAACTTTATTTCTTTTTAAATAACCAAAATGAATTAATGTATATTTTATTTTAAGTTAATTTAAAAAAAAAATGTGATATGAAATGTAATAATAAAAACTAAAATAACTGATAACTTTTATAGACTGAAATTATATATTTTTATTTCAAAACATGAATATTACGGTATAACCGTTTAGTTTTATTTCAATAAATTTGAATTCTCTGTGTAATATAAAATTATTTAGTTTAATTTTCCATAATTAAAAAGATGTAACTACGAAAGTGGTATATTTTGGTTCATACAAAATAACAATGTAGTATCTGCCAGATACATTGTTGTTATTCCAAGACTAAACGTATCATAGTTCAGTTACAAAGTTGTATCTACTTTTGGAGCTTCAATTATTTCAATAATTATGCACATTTTTAATGTAATAACTACTTTATTTTAAAAATATAAATCAAAACAGTACACTACCACAATTCTATGAAAATTATCCATAAAATGGAAAAGTTCTAGCACTTCAAATTTTCAAACTTCATTTTCTCAAAACTATGCATCGAGTAGATACAACAGTGTTATTCTAAGGTCGCGATAATATATTCAAATTTTATTCAAGATTTTTTTAATTTTATTGTGCAACTCACTCAATTATATTGCACAATTTAATTGCTCGTGAATACCGGCCTATAAGCCTATAAGAATTTAGTTTATCAATCGCATTCATCTCGCCATGCAATGGATCTTGTATCGAAATACTCATCAATTTTAGTGTACCCTCAAAATGTAAGTCAAAAAACCAGTAATTCATAAATAAATAAATGATTTAAAATTTGTTTTAGATTTTTTTGTATTTCATTCCTCGAATTTGTTCACTTCAACTCCCATAGTCAGTTGAAATGACCAAATAACAGCCAAATTGTGTTATTCTTATTTATTAGTTGGTTGCTGGTCTATTGCCAATAATAATTTTATGGTTATTCTACATACTTCTTGCGATCATAACATTACAAATGACTTCTACCAGTGGCACTTCTACCAATGACGTCGTAGTGTTTGTAAAACATTGTTTGTCAAGACAGCCGAACAAGATATGCCTTGTAAAAATATTTTAAATTTGGCTATTACTTACAGAATTTCTTCGCATATATTCCAATTACGTAATAAGCCTTACAATTGATGTCTTATCTTATAGTCATGGCGAATTTGTTTTTGAAAAATTAAGTTAAATTGTTGAATGTGCCTTACAACCGATGGCATCCTATTCAATTGCGAAGAAATACTTGCTGAATTATACTATAAGAATTGGAATGATGAAAGGCCGATACACATTGAGAATGAGTAACGAGGACGATATTCCCTTGTTAACGAAATTAATTAAGAAAATTATAAATAGTTAAAATTGTATGATTTTAATTAACGATAGTTAAAATATTGTGCATTTACTAAAAATAAAATTTAAAATTTGAAGTTTTAATACAAAATTTCAATTTATCGTCACAAATTAAAAATTATCGGCTTCGATCGACTATCGATTTTAATAATTTTCTTAATTAATTTGGTAAACAAGGGAATATCGTTCTCGTTACTCGTCCTCAATGTGTACCGGCCTATACGTACTAAAAATATGTACATGGCGTCGATGGCGGCCTTAAAAAAATCATCGTTTTTTAATAAGAAGCCACGTAAACGTAGATAATCGTCGAACTATAAAATGCCACATGTACATTTCTGTGTAATAAGCACATCTTTTTTTCCTTGATTGTTCCGACCTGAACCATTATCGACGCAATTTCGTTGAATTATTAATTTGATTTTTCCATCTCATTATTCGATGAACAGCCATCGAAAACGTCTTAAAACAAAAAAATTTACCACATTAAAATCAACTGAAACAAGCAGAATAGTGTTTATAAATAATTATATATCAATTTTATTGACATTTCATCTTTAATCATAATCACAAAATAAAATTTACTAAAAATACAAATTTTAATGCAATCACTATATACAACAAAATGAAAATTTATTTATTACCGGTTTTTTAAAAACACTTTACAATCCTGCAATAAATTTGGTTTCAACTTTGAATAAATTAAATTAATGAAATAATGATGAAACGTCAAAAAATGTCCTCCATATTTTCTAATTACCCAATATTCCGACAAACTAACAACATGTCCACTCGCATTAAAGTTCGAATTTGTACTAAACTACGTAAACGAAATGAAAAACGATAATGAAATGTTTAAAGGAACACGAAACATGGCGATGTTTTGAGCAAAAAATAAATTTATAAAAATGCAAAATTACTTAATAAATGATTATTAATTTCAATTAAAATTGTGTACAAGCTGCAATTCAATATATTTAATTTCAAATTATTTATATTTATAAATAAAAAATTTCATTTAAATGGCAAATAAAGACGACACAAAATAATGGATTTTAAAATCCCATATGATTTTGTTCATGTTTCATAGAAAAATAAAAATCTTCATACCCTTAACACATACTACCACACATTTTTGTGTCATGGCTTTTTATGTAGTGGCGTTGGATATATGTACTAAAAATGTCTATCAGTATAGAAATGTTCGTTAACGTTCGCCTACATGTAATCAATGAACATTTAACGAATCGTGTGTACCGAGATGTTGATAAATGTACAATTCTCGCTTAATCGTCTACATTCGCCAATTGAGCGAATACGCGCGCATAAGTGTACATTTCACACCTCGTGTGGATGCGGCTTTACACTGGTTTTTTTTCTATGCTTCCCATGATATAAAATAACTAATACTGATAATACTACCATCTGTGAGCGGGTAATCTTGCCATAATTATTGTATATTAAAGTTTTAGAATTTAATGCTGTCAAATTATTTCTTTTTGTATAAGCTCTAATTTTTGTGTAAAATTTGTAGTTCGTACAGTACGTTGGTGATGGCCGTAGAAGAAACAATTATTTAAAATATTAAAAGGCGCTTATTAATAAAGATCAAAAAATTGTGTAAATTTGTAAACCAAATAATTGTTTTATACGTTAATTAATCCTGCAATAAAAAGCGCAAACATACAGTCCACTGCCCCGGGTATTATTCATGGTCCTTTGAGCCGGATCCAACGCCATTTTTGATGAATCAATCAAATTAAAAGATAAATAGTCCATATTTTCGATTTTTAGTTTATATTGTGCTAATATACTACTATAGAAGTAATTATTAAGAAAACTCGAAAAAAAAAATATAGTATTGTAATCGTCAATTAATCGTGAGTGTATTATGTGAAAAAGTTAGTGTAGTGATTAAAAGAAAAACTGCAAGGGATAAAGTTAAGTTTAATTGGTAGCCATCTTGAACAGTTAACCTCATATTTAGCACGTGTCGCGTTGTATTAATGTCACCTAAATATTTAGTAAATCACTCGGATGAGATCCGCGTACGAATTAAATATATCGATCAGTTATTCCGTGATTTTGTAGACATAGAGGAAAAGATTTTTGCCATTAATAGGGAAGATCAATCACAGCATAATACTGTTGAGGAAGGCTATTATGAATTATTGGCCGGATTGAACGAATGGGAGCGTAATTTGTCCATTATAGTGGGGTTAATTGATACTTCATTGAACGAGACAAGTGGAGTACATCGAAATATAGTACCAGAGGTGAAGCTGCCTGGGCTGCGACTGCCGAAATTTAATGGTAATTATACGGAGTGGCAGACATTTTATCAGCTATTTACCACGATCATTCATAACAGTTCAAATTTACATCCCGTTCAGAAATATCAATTTTTGGTGAATTCTCTCGGTGAGGAGCCTGCACGTTTGATACGTCATATGGACATAACAGAAACTAATTACCTTCTAGCTCTAAATAAGTTAAAGGAAAGGTACGACCGCAAGCGACACGTGGTAAATAAATTTATTCAAATGTTTCTGAATCAACCCGCCATTTCCAAATCAACCGCACAAAATCTAAGAAAAATTTATGATGTTTCGGACGAAGTTGTGCGTGCGCTGCAAGGCTTGGGAAATCAAGCGAGTGGGCGAGATGTGTTGCTGTATATATTAGCTACGAAGTTGGACGATGCAATCCGTACATTATGGATGCAGCATTCTGAAATGATTGAAATTTATTACCAATCGGGCTGATGCGCTCGAATAACAATGTAAACCAGACGAAAAGCCCAAGAATTCAAACACAATACGCGCTTACAACTATTGTACCAAGCAGTCTCATATGTAACACCAGTGATCACCCGATTTACGAATGTCAGAAATTTGGAGAGATGTCAGTAGAGAAACGCCGTGAATTTATTCGAAATGAAAAAAAATGTTTCAATTGTTTTGGTCATGGACATGCAGTAAAGGAGTGCCGTTCATACCGAAGATGCCAACATTGTCAAAGACGGCATCATTCATTAGTTCATGAACCGTACCAAACCATATCGTCGAAGCTTACTCCGCAAACAAATGTATCAACCAATACAATTTCATTGGAACCAAATAATAGCAATTCTGAACCAAGTGCGGTATCAACTTTCCTTTCTGTGCTGATGCGCCGTCAGTAACCATGTCGGTATTACCAACAGCACTCGCCCAAATTCAGGATCGTGTGGGTAGTTGGCGTCATCTGCATTGTGATTCATACAGCCTGCACCGTAGTCAATGCATCCCATAAACGACTTATTTTTATTATCCCAGTCTTGGGATTTTCTTATGGATATTTCATTCATCATTAAAGAAAAGTAAATAACCCCTTTGGAGCTTGATATTATACTTTTTATGGCTTCCACTGCCTGAACGGTTGTTCCAGGACCACCTGAGGTGTTTTGGTACCACTGACGTGTGGTTCTAATATGAGGCAGCTTTATATCATATTTTAAAAAGTTTCGTAGGTGCTCATATCCACTTGTTGAAAACAATGACATTGTCATGGCAAACTGGCGGAGCTTTGGTGTGTATTTACCAAACTGTTTTCCGCCCTTTAACTCATCGAGAAAATATTGATCTTGGCGAATATTCTATTAAATAAGAAAAAAACGAAAATTATTTTTAAATTTTGATAATATTTTGATTAAATTATCAAACATTTTATAGCTCGATTCGCAGACGTGTCACTTCATGTGAAGTGACAATAGTCGTGTCATGGCACATGATAATTAATTCCTTGAATTAGATTCAAATGATTCGGATTATGTAGAATAAAAAACCTAAATTAAAACATTAATTAGATAAGATTTCAAAAATAAGAATGCTATTTACTTCTGATTGGTTTGACAAAAAATATCCTTGTCTCTTTCAAAACTTGGGCTAAATAACATCCCATAAAGAGACCATAACCGTAATCGTCTAGTAAAATGAAATGCTGTGATACGACTTTAAGAATCGGTGTATTTTATCGAGATTTATAATAAATTATTTTCTATTTTATAGAATATTTTAATCTATACTACTTTGCTTAACTGTTGTCTTTCTTATTTTACAAATATTTAAGATTTATTTACGAGTGTAGTGTCAGTTAGCAAAGTAATGTGTACGAATATATTCTGAGATATAATAATTAATAATAGAGTCATTATTAGTTATAACTTAATAAAATATATTATATATATATCATAGTTACATTCAGTTTTTCGAGAGATCCAGAGCAAATAATGTTATCGTTCTCCAATTTTTTTAAAAATCCTTCCAAATCTTCGAATTGGGTTCTCAATCGATTATACTTATAGTATAATTGCTTCTTGCTTTTGCGCATTTTGTCGAGGTCTTCCATGCATTTAACGAGTGCTTATCTGGTCGTTCGTGGTGTATAGTTAATGGATAAATCTATATCACCAGAGTATCGGAATTTTTTACGAATACCACTACTTGCGGTTGATGATGCATTTTCACTTGTCTGAGCTACTTCTGCAATAGAAAAAGAATGCTCCTTTCTTTCGTCTGTTTCCATTTCAATTTGGATTTCGCTATTACCGTGCACTGGAGAATTAGGTGCAGATCTCAATTCTATTATACACCTGTAACGAAAATAAATATTTATTTATACATACACCGATACCTCACTTTGCGTTTTTTCGGAGTTGCGTCACTGCTAAATTAGAACTAAAAATTCGTTTTGAGGTTTTATATTTTCGAACTTGCGTTGTTTTGGGTGTTATTGCTGAATTAGAATAAAAATTCGTTTTGAGTTTTCGTATTTTCGTTGCGTTTGTTTGGTTTGTCGGGTACATATTTTTTATTTTAGTAGTTTTCGGGAATTTACACTTTATTAAATGTCATTTCCTTATTCATTATTGTGCCATAGTGATTTATTATACGTGTTACTTTCAAGTACGTACATATAGCTCATTTGCTGGAACAATGACACAACTAAAAAATGACTTTTGTTCATGCAACATTTTCACAAATATTGAAATTTAATACTTTTCGAATATAATTTTAAAATCACGTAACGGTATAATTTAGAGATGTAATGGGGAATATGTTGATAGAAACACAGGGTTTTAGTACCTCTAATAATGCTTGTGTGGGGCTATAACCCAATTACCCAATTTACGGCATTTTTATTTAAGTTTATAATTTTTACACCATACATCTTCATGAGTGGAAAAGACGTTACTAGAGGTAAAATTACCAAAAAGCAAAGAAAAACTATAACCTTGGAAATAAAATTGGATATTCTACGACGATTTGAAAAGGGAGAGAAAGCTGTAGAGATAGCTTAAGCTCTTGTACTGGCTGAAACATCTGTCAGAACCATTCAAAAACGAGATGGAAATAAAATACGGGAAGCTGCAAAATCGGTAACCTTCATTCAAGGCAATGACTCGTGCAAGGAGTGGATTAAAGATCAAAATGGAATGTTTCCTTGTAATTTGGATTCAAAACCAGGTTGCACAGAAAATTCCATTAAGCAAAATGGTAATTCAGACGACAGCGAAAAGTTTATTCGACAGTATAAAAAGTGAATCATCCTGTAACGAACCTTCAACCGATAGTGCTAATGACAAAGATGAAAAATTTGAATCTAATCATGGTTGGTTTGCGAGATTTAAGGTTCGCGCCAAACTTCATAGTGTAGCTCTTAAACGAGAAGCTGCTAGTGCTGATATCGTCGCTGTAAACTGTTTCCCAGTTGATTTAAAAGCATTAATTCACGATGGATGTCGACGAGACCGGCTTGTTTTGGAAAAGGCTCCCTAAAAGAACTTTCATATCCAAAACGGAAAAATCTGCATCTGGCTTTAAAGCGAGCAAAGATTGATTGACTCTGCTTCTGGGCGGTAATGCCAATGGAAATTTTAAGTTTAAACCACTCCTTATTTACCATTCTGAAAATCCTAGAGCTTTGAAGGGTTATTCAAAGGATCGGCTTTCTGTTCATTGGCGATCAAACAAGAAAGCCTGGTTGACAGCATTGTTATTTAAAAACTGGGTTTCTACATATGCTATTCCTGAAATTAAAGCTTACTGTAGCAGAGAGAACTTGAACTTCAAAGCTTTGGTTTAAATAGATAATGCTCCTGGCTATTCAGTCTATGTTGATGAATTATCCGAAAATGTTAAATTTGTATTTTTTCCACAAAACACCACGTCTCTAATACTTCCCATGGATCAGGGAGTAATATCCACATTTAAAATTTATTACCTACGATTACCTACGAAGCT